>OY282641.1:16542396-16949896 GCA_958299015.1 Tetanocera ferruginea
AATTTTGAAAAGAATAATTTTATGGCTTGCAGAATTCGAAAAGAGCTTAAAAAAGTTTGTCTGTTCAATTTTGTTTGTATGTTATTTTTATGTTAAGATTTTTGAGAAACTGTCGGATTTTATATTTTTTTTTGCAAATGCCGACTACAGCTTCCTTCTTTTGCAACAAAAACAAAACAAAGCTTTCCTTATTGCTAAAAACCTTTGCTCACAGCTTCAGAGCGCGCACTCTTTAAGCTTCCAGTGGAAATTTCATTCGTCCTTTTACGACAGCTTAGTTACACAACATATCCTGGAAGCGTGCCCAAAAATTCCTGCACATCCGAACTCTGGCTGGAAGTGCAAAAAATTTCCCTCATGTTGGCACAATAAATAACAACAAAAACAAGCTGCTCTCAACAGGGACACGAAACACGAACGATGTGAAATTTAGTTACATTGATAAAGTCACAGGACAAAGGTGTAGCGCGTTGCTTTCTCTTGGCTAGAAATAATATTCAAAGCATAGTTTTTCACAACAACTGCTTGTATAAAACGTGAATATTTATTGCTCATGAATTAAATTGTTATAAATGTGTGCTGTGAGAAGTTATAAAAAACGTGTTTAACTGCAGCTTAAGCTGCTGAAAGCTCTCAAAAGCTCTTAAATATATGCAAAATAGCAGACAAAATTTTTAAATCCTTAAAAAACAAAGTAAAATTTTATATTAACGACACACAAACATACACAGCCTCATGCAAACTGTGTACAAATGAACATTTACACCACCACCGCCTTAATTTTTTAATGTATTTGTTTTCTTTTTCTTTCTGCTCAAACACACTCAACCACTTGAGATTTATTCGGCTTAAGGCGGCGCGCGTGTCTGTGTGCGTGTGTTTGCATAAAAAAACAAGAAGTTGTTAAAATTACAAAGAGACCAACAAAAACAACAACAATAAATAAAGTGGAGCAAATAAAGTGAAGTCCACATACAAACAAAAAAAAAACATATACAATTTTTTGTGCTCAAAATCTGCTCATTTTACGCTTAAAATTTGACTACTACAAGTTTGCTCGGTGTTGGTGTTGCCAGTATTTTAACATTGTTATTGTTGTTGTTGCTACTGCTATAACTACTGGCGTTGCTGTATAATACAAGTTATTTTTGTTGTTGTTGTTATCATCATTGCTGCTGTTCTTCTATTTTTTTGTTGAGTGCAGTTGCAACTGTGTAGAAAATTTTGTGAAAATTTCATTATAGTCTGTGTTGGCGGCGTTTTGTTTTTGTTTTTGGTGCTGCAGTGTAACCAGCAGCACAACAGCAGCAAATAAAAACCATAAATAAAACAAAAAATGCACATGCATACAAACTTTCCAACACACAACAAGACCAACAAATAATAAAGTTTATGATTTGTTATCCCAAAGGTAAATATTTTCCAAATATTTGTTAAAATTTTAAAGTTTTTTATGTGTATTTTTGCAATCTTTGGTGCAGATTGCAACACTGTGCAATACAGTTAAAGTTATGGAACTAATTATTTTTACAGTATATTATGTAAATTTAAAAGTTCAAGGCTTTAAACTATAAATTAAGTGGAATGTTGTACATGATGCTATAATTTATCTAAATCAACTAATTAAATATATCGACTAGTTGATGCAAAAAATTATATGAGCAAAAGCCTCTTTAAGTCTACAAATAAACACCAACCATCAGCAAAATATCAGGAATTATGAATTTCATTACAAATGAGGTGGTGGATGTCATGGAAATAATATCTCTTCGGCTTTTGTTCTATAGCTATACAAATAAATTAGTGAAATTGAGTAAAAGTATGTTTCTATGTTTGCAGTAAACACAAAAACCACTAGACAGATTTCCATAAAAATTTCACCAACACGAACTTTAATGTCGCTGGCTAGACATAGGCTATGCTTTATCCAGATATCGACTTAAAATGAAAAGATATAAGAGATAATATTTGTAAACAAAGCTTTTTTTCTTATACATTTGCAGAATTTGAAAATTTCAATGATATTTGGTTAATTAGTTTTTCATGTGTATAATTCTTATTCATTCGAATATCATGCTTATTCAATCATTTAACCCACTGTTTGTTTTTGTTGTTTTTTTACGTTCGAACGTTACAGTCGTCGAAAAAGGAAGTCGTCGAAAGACTAACACACAAACTAAGACTAATTCTGTGAACTACTTGTTCGCCTGCAAGAAAAAGTAATTAAATATCTATTTCATCTCAAAATTTTTCTTTTTAAGGCTGCAGTTCACAATTCAACCATTATCTGCCCACCATATTTTCTAGAATGTTCCTACCCAGCAAGGGTAACTTTTATGAAAAATAGGTATTTTGTTTTGTTCATATATAAAATCTTTTAATGAAATACAACTTTTTCTTTAGGTCCCTTAAAAATAATAAGTCTGTGCTAAATAAAAAAAAAAATACAAGTAAATTCTTTTTTCAATTTGTACATAGAAACATAAACAATTTTGTTAAAGTAATTCATTAAAAACTTTGTAAAAAATGAAATAAGTAATGTATAATTTTAATTTTAAAAGTAATTTTTTATTAATAATTAATAAAATATTGTATTCTAATAAATATTACCCTAGGTAAAAACAACTTCAAGATTTATTACACTTAAACTCTGAAGTATGGCTCTATGTTGAGTACAAAAGACATTTTCGCACTTAGAGTAAATAGTTCGTTGGTCATATTGGCATCTCCCAGTGGCACGGACGCGACATTCGCACGGTTTTAGTTACTCGAAAAACAAGAAAAAAGCAAAATGAGCCGATATATATATAAGTGCTCTAACGCGACGATAGAGTGCTACATTTTATAAAAATATTGGCGATATTTAGTACAAATTAGTACAAAGTAATAATCAATCATTCAACGAAATGGACGCGACAAAAAACAGAAGTTTTTTTAAGCTCGTATAGAAATACGCAAAATTTAGTAAATTTTGAGAACTTTTTTTTATATATAATATATATGTTAATGGAGGTCAAAGGATAACTATTCTTAGTAGACTTATGAAATATAAAAATGATCTCTTATCTTTTTTTAAATAGATATAGCACGAATACGGACGCGACATCATGGACGCGACAAATTTTTCCACAGTAGTAAAATACAGTAAAGATGTTCGTTATAAATTTTAATAAAAATACATCATAATAAGTTGAATTGAAGTTACATAGAAGTCATTCTAATCAAAATAAAAAAAAAAATAAAGTTATAAGCTTTTAAGGTGCTTTATTTTAATGTTTTTCTTCATTTTTGGTGGACCTCTTTTGGGAGATGCCCATATGGAACACCTTACATATTTTTCTAATTCGTAGGATACTTTTTCCAAGGTAGACACATTTTTTGGTGAACATAAAGTACGTTCAACTTCTTTGATAAGATCCTTTAAATTTCTTGGAAGCTATGGGATCTGGTATCTTCTTTCTGACATATTTTTATTTCATTCTTGATCTTCATCGGTACCTTCGACAAGCAAGTCATCAATTATGAGTTCAAAGCTTCAAAGCCCTCATCGTTATCATCTCTAAAAATGTCTTCTTTTAAATCATAAGCTCTTCCTCCAAAATTCTGGCCATTTCATTCTCGTAAAGGGATGGGGTTGGTGTAGAGGACTACATGAAATGACCCTCGTTTATGAGGCGTTTATATTTTTTTAAAAATTTCGTAAGAAATTTTGTATTAACTTAAAACGTGTAAACAATTACTAGATACAGTCAAATCATATTATGTTAATCATTCTTCGTGGCCCTCCCCCCCTTCAAAGTACTTGCATATGAATAGTAAAACTCCCATAAAGGACCACACTTTTCATAAACTGGAAGAGCAATATTCCCATAAAAAATTAGTCAGTAAATCCAACCCGGTCAGGTTAACTCTTTGAGGATGACAAACAAACCACTGTGAATTTTTAAAAATTGTTTAAGGAATTGTCATCAGCGATGGCATATTTCTATACAAAAGTGAAATAATTTTTTTTTTGCTGTAAGTATTAACAAAAATGCCTGGGTTATTTTTCACCCAATCGTCCTCTGAGGTAACTTTTTCTTACTGGGTTGTCGTACTTTCAATATTGACCGAAGCAGCTGATTTTGATTATTTTGCATTCCAAAAACATGCAAATAGTAATCATAAGTGTAAGAAAGTCTGTTTCAAATGAAATTGTTTTATTCAAGTTTTAGAAAATGCAGAGAACAAGACTTTTTTAGATTTCCAAAGACCAAAATTGTCATTTACTAAATACCTGTGATGGCGAATATGTAGGTCAGCAGCTTTTGGATGAGATCGATGTCTTCCTCCTACAAGATGATGGTAAAATAAGTTTGAAGATGATCTGTCTGAACACTACTTAACGAAATGTACAGATACCACCAGAAAGAACGAAAAATGGCTTTTATGACAAAGCAAATCATTATTTTGTCGCCTGTACACTGAGAAAACAAAAAAAAAAAAAAAATAAAACGCACATTTTAAAAACGGTTAGTAAAATGTTTATTTTAAAAACATTCTAAGCCATGCAAAAATGAATATGTATACTTTAATATATAAAATTAAAATGAAACGTTTTAAAAATAAAAACGAACGCTTTACTATGAGGTAAGGCAAGGTAAAATTAATATTTTCAAAAACATTCTACGCCATACAGAAATAATAATGCATATTTAAATACACAAAAGTAAAACGAAACATTTTAGAAACAACAACGAACATTTTACAATGATAAAGTAGGCTAAAATGAATATTTTCAAAAACATTCTACACCATACAAGAATGAAAACGCACATTTTAAAATATAAAAGTAAAATGTAACGCTTTATAAACAGCAAGGAACGTTTAAACATATTTAATTAACTGAAAACGGTTTTACAAGAATTATCATGTTTTTGTCTAAATTTTCTGACACTATTTAAGATGAGCAATATTAAATATGTTGTGCTACAGTCAACATATCATTACCAATAGCATGTAGACGACTAAGGTTCGCATCCTGACTGTATGTAATACTCAAAAGTATTAATGAAATAATTTAACTTCTTATTCGAATTGTTTCATTAACTCAAAAGTCAGAAAAAACCATCGAAATAAGTTCGCGCTTACAATCCTAAAAACAATCTATCAAAATATATTAAAAATAAATGTGTTTTAAAAAAAACTTCTTTCTCGTTTCGTCAGGGATTGAACCATGGACGATTAAGTATTAAACTCGACCGATAGCAAGCTTGGCTAAACTTGAACTTCGTGAAAGGTGATTAAGTTTCATTTACCACGTGTCTCTAAAAGCTCTTTTAAAAATCTCTAAAGCTCTTTTTAAAATGAAAATTTTAAAATATCAAACGAACGTTTTACAAGCTCATTTTAACATGTTAAATTTTTGAAAATCAAACGAACATTTAAGTAGCTTATTCTAAATGTTAATTACAGAAAATCAAACGAATGTTTAGAAGCTTTTTTAAAATACAAATAAACGTTAGAGGCGCAAAAAACTGGGTTAAACGTTTTCAAAAGTAGCACATTTCTGCTAGTTTTAAAAATATAGTTTTCTTAGTGTTATCAGGCTTATTGTTTATTAACTGATAGCGATGTTTTGAAATCTTTAATTTTTCGATATTCACGCTCTTTAAATACGATTTTATTATTCAAACTTTTGCAAAAACGAAAATTACTTTAAAGACATTTGATGTGTTTCTTACCAAAAACGAGCTTGCAAGTAATTTTGATTTCATGAAGTTATCTAAAATTTTGCAACTAAGAAATACCAAAAAAATTAAAAATTTCAGCTTTGAGTAAGTTTGGCGACACGCCGGAAAAAATTATTCGGTAAATCCAAGTTCAGATTTGTAACCAAATTTTACATTAAAATTGATTAGTTTTGCTATTTTTTGTATGTGCACGTTTAATAATAAAATTATAAGTGAGCAAATTATTCATCACTGATAGACACATTTAATTTTTTGCAAACTTTTGCACGCACATCTTCCAGTATATCACATTCATTTAAATTTAAATTTCCTTAATTTGTTTTACTTTCTATGCAAAGAAATGATATATCTTCAATAGAAATTATAAAATGTTTAATTTTTAATAAAAATGTGCAACAAACTTGCGCTTTTTTTAAACTTTCAATTTTACAGTTAACAAAACAATTTCTTTTCAGCTAAAAATCAGCTGATTTTTGCATAAATTCGAAAGGGGGTTCCCAATTTTCTAAGAGAGAAATTAAATTTTTGAGAAAAAACCCGCTCTTTGATTAATATAAAATTTGGTTGGGAGAGAGTTTTTGAGTTGGTAGAATTTGAGTTTTTTTTAAAAGTAACAATTTAAAAAAAAATGTAATTTTATCCATTCGTCAATTGTAAAAAAAATGTGTTTTGAATTCAAAAATTTGACTTTCCATGTAAATATATTGGTTGAATTTTAATTGTTTTAAAATTTTTTAATTTTTTCTAAAAGTTTGTCAAACTTTCTTTCAAATGTGATAAAAATTACAGCAAAGTTTTAACCAAAATTATTTTAATGAATTTTCTTAATATTGTCGTTAGTTATTTAGCGTGTGTTTCAACCAAATGCCAAGAGCGTGAAAAAAACTGTCTCAAATTGAATGTTCTAAATTGGGAAGCCAATATCTCCGTCATCTGTGAATAGATTTTATTTATTTCTTTTTTGTATTTAATTCTTATCAGTTAACTTAAAAAAATATTTAAAAATAATACCGTTTTTTTTTGTTTATATTTAAATTATTCCTTTTAAAAAAAGACCATAAAATTTGATTTATTCTTAAAATATGGGGTAAATATGATTTTTGTTGTAAAAAAACAAAAACTCAAAATTGCATTTTTGATTTTCTTTCAAAGTCTATACCCAATTTTAGGTTAATTTATGTTGTCTTGACACTAAATTAATAAACTGTCCGTGCCATAAAAAAATCAATGCTACCCCCTATGATTTCTTTGACAAAATTAAATTTTTTTAAAATGTTGTTTTTCTGTTTTTGAAAGAAATAATTATATAAAAAAATAATTTTTTGAAGAAAAAAGCTTTATATCTCCAATCGATTAAGAGTTATAGCCTCGAACTTATTTGAATCATTTCGCATATAATTATAAATAGTCAATCAATAAATTGGTCGAATTTCGACCCCAGGCGATACTAGTACCAATAATGTCATATTTAGAATATACAAAAAAAAAAAAAGATATAGTGCATAAAACTCTTAATTATACTATTTTGTTTAGTGCATAAGTTTAGTGCTTAAATAATGAAAACACAATGCATATCAGGAAACATCGTCATGTTTTCTTCAAATGACAAGTTTGTTCAACGTCTGGCAGAGCCTGGCAGAATATCATATATGGATGTAAAGACGATACTCCAAGGATTCCCTTTATGTATGTCATTCGCGAATCTTTTGTAATCTTTACTTTTTCTGCTTACCTAAACCTTAAAAATTGAGAAAAATAAGGCTTACCCCACCATAGCTATTGTGATCACACAGTAAACGGTTTGAAAATTTTAGTAATTTTTATTTTTAGAAATTACAATGCCCATGTTCAAGAAAAAAACATCAATCAAATATCTAAAATCGTTTATTTATAGGACGATTTCAAATTTTAAAAAAGTTTTTAATGTGAAAAATTTGCGCAAAAAAAACAAAAAAGTTCAAACATTCGACCCATATATCTAAGGAAGTGTTATAGATACAAAAAAAACGACCACAAATTTGAAAAGTTCATTCAAATTTGACTTACAATTAGAATAAAAAAAAACAAATTTGAAAAGTTCATTCAAATTTGACTTACAATTAGAATAAAAAAAAAAGTTTAAAATTTTCAATTGTGTATTTTATAGTTTCGAGCGTTCAAACGTTAAATGACGACACTGTGCGCCGATACAGGTGTATTTGTTTGATTTCTTATGAGGATGCTTTAAACAATGTCCTTATTTTCTATGGTTTAAGGTATTATTAAAGAGCAAACCACTTATAGTTTGCGTGCTTATGTAATTCATGAACTATTTAAAGCTGATTACTTTATTCCGTATTTCAAATGCAAGCATGTGATAAACAAAACCCAACAACAAAAATCTAAACTACAACAATCTGTGGTATCAATTCGAAAAGGGAATATTTTTAATTTTTCTTTTTATATTTTGGTTCATTCCATTAGAATTAAGTTTTATTTTCATTTAGAAATTTTAAAGGATTTATTTTATAGCACTTTTTTATTTCATTCCCTTTTAATAGATATCCTTTTGCTGTTTTTAACTGTTCATGGAAGAGTTTTTTTTATTGACACCACATATGCGAGCAAAGCATAGAATCGTGGTAGCAGAAGGCACGCGTTGGTAGCATTAGCGCAACCAAAGGGTGGTTTCGGGGTTTAAACCCCCCAAAAAATTATTGTAGTACCAAGCAAAATAGTATTCAATCAAAGTTACTTACATGAAAAGCAATCACACGTTCTATGAAATGAGTGAAAACTCCAAATGTATATTTTAAATCGATTCTGGTTGATGCATAATCTACTAAATTAGTCATATTTTATTCCTCAGACTGTACATTAAGCCGGATCGATTTTGTATGGAGAAAAAAAGTGAGCCGGACATCGACTCAAAAGTAAGAGGTATCTTAAAAACTATAAAATATTTTTTAAACACCTATAAAAAATTTATTTTTCATGGTATTCAAAAGCATTTAAGATTATTGGAAAATTACTGAGCTCTTCATTCTTTTGGTGTATCGTATGGTGTTGTTTAATCAAAACTAAGTATTATGAAAAATACGCTTTTTTTAAGTGTTTAAAAAAAATATATATTCGAAAATCATTAATTTTGTACTGGAGCGCTATCTGGCGGACATTTGACTAAAAACTGGTTACCGGAAATCGATTTTGCGTACCTTTAAACCCATATATACCCACTAATGATTTTTTTTTATATATATATACCCACCAAGTTTATATATATATACCCAGTAATTTTTGCAATTAAATAATAACTGAGCTGAAGGAAGCTTTTGAATATCGATTTCTCACATTTTATATAATTGTGGAACTTAGTTTTGGTTAAACCGCACCATACGATATATCAATGAAAAGATGAGCTCAATAATTTTTCAATAAATTTAAATTCTTGTGAATATCATGAAAAATACATATTGTACACGTATTTCAAACAACCTCTTTTCGAAAATGACGAAATATGTATTTTTTTGGGGTCTCAAAAGAGTTTGTAAACACAAAAAAATTCAAAAATTTGTTTAACTAATATATGTGTACCATAAAAATCTTTACTTTTTTTGCTTATCTTGGGTATGCATTCTGAAAAAAAAAAATGTATGCAAAAAAAATTCGTTTTCTGCAGAGAAGACGTTCAGAAGAACCAAAACCGCTCCATGGGAATTTCTCCGATCCAAACAAAATTATACAGAAATTGTTTTTAAGAGTCCCTCTAACTTTTAAGTTGGTGTCTAGTGAAATTTCAATTTCGATCCAACTTACCACACATGTTTGATTTTTGTTATGTTCTGATTCAGACCACTTGAGGGGATTTTGGCAATACTTCGATTTGAGCTATCTTTTCAACTTCTAGCATGGAGCTCACTAAAGAAACTTGAAATATTTGGAAAAAAATTAATTCAAAAGTAAGACAAAATAAAAAAGCCTAAATTTGAAGAAAATCGTGTTATTTCCCATTAAATTGTTATTTTTCGTACTTTTTTTATAGTTATTTTTTTAAACATCGCGCACACTAAATACAAAACAGTCACAACTCAAAAAACATGACTTTTCAGGAGAAGCGAAAAATAAAACCCTTTGGTTGATACTACAGAAGAAAAGCAATTTTCATTTAAACACACAAACTTCATTCTTCCAGTTAATGAAGAAAATAATGAAAAAGATAGTGAGATATGTGTTTCGTGAATTGATTTATAACAAAAAGTCGGTATAAAAAAATTTTGAGTTGTGACTGTTTTGTATTTAGTGTGCGATCGATAACACAAACTGTACAAACAGGTTTGTTCTGCAAAGAACATTGTTGTTGTAGCAACCTGTTTGGCTTCAATAAATTATTTGGCATCAAGCTCTAAAAATAATTCTTAAAAATATGTTTTTTAAGAATTATAAAACTAATATAAACAATTAAAATGCCACAATTTCTTAAGTCATGTACAGAATTAAGTTTATAGTGAAGTCATGTGATTCATTACAAAAATAATTCATTACAAAACTTAATAAATACTAATAATTCAATCACTTCCGAAACTGGAAAAAAAATTCAGATTTTCTAATATTCCATCGTATTTTCCAAAATCCGTTTCATAAAAATGTCTCTAAATCAGGGACCGAAAATAACTGTTATTTTACAATTTTCGAATGAAAAAGACACAATGAAAAATTGTCGAAGGACATTTTTAAATATACCATTATGATGCAAATGGCCTCAGCTTCACGAATACTTAGAGCCTTTTAAATTTGCGACTAATTCTATAAAAGTTAAAAATTAACTGTTATTTTTTGTCTGTTATTTTTTCCCCACAAAAATAACGGTTACCTTTGACTTTTATTTTATCGGTCAAAAATAACAGTTATTTTGTGACTTTTATTTTTTCGGTCAAAAATATCGAGCAATCTGTGTTGCCTGATATTTTTGAAAAAACACAAATTGCCTGATATTTTTGACCGAAAAAATAAAAGGCAGAAAATAACTGTTATTTTTGATCGATAAAATAAAAGTCAAAAGTAACTGTTATGTTTGCCCGAAAAAATGAAATGCACAAAATAACTTTTATTTTTGTCGGAAAGGAAACTAAGGAAACTAACTAAGGAAAAAATAAAAGTTAAAAAATAACAGTTAATATTTGACTTTTTTGATAAAAACCATAACCGGTACGGACCCTGCTCTAAATTGTTAAATATTAACCGATATTAAGGAATTATGGCTTATTTGGTAAAAAAATGTTGGTTTGATTTTCTTCTGACCGCCCATCCAGTGACTTATTATAGTTTTACGGTATTACTTATCCAATGAGCAAATGCTGACTTAAATCGAAATAATATATATTTTTTTAACGATAGGTCTTTACTACACTTTTTAACGATAGGTTTTTTCTACACTTTTCCAAAATCGGATGGAATCATGAAACTGATTTTGAAAAAACCAATTGAAGATTATGAATAAGGCTATATAAGTCGATATTAGAGGTAATTTCATCGGATATTTTGGTGGCGAGGGACTCAAACGATTTTTTCAAATTCAGATTTGAATTTTTTCCAAGGTATCAGAAATTTAGCGTTTTATACTTTCGGAAAGGAGCATAATTAGTACTCACTAAAGGACAAATTTAAAAGCTAGTGCCAGGCAATTGGATATTTTTACAACGAAGTGAAGTATGTATTTAAAAATTTTCACTGCACTCAGTATAAAGTTTCTCATTTAGAACAAAAAGTTATAGAGTTTACTCCAGAGAATGCTTTGCTCTAAATGTGATACTAAAAAATTCCCTAAATTGATAGAAAGCTTTCATGAAAAAGAGAAATATATAATAATATGTCGTTTTTAGAGAATAAGACTTTTTTATTTTTCAAAAAAAACTTGTTATTATTGAAGAAAATACTTCGCATAGTTAATTTTTTATTAAAATATTGGAAACATTTTTCATTTTCCATAAATTTTTCTCATTAAATGAGAATTTTTTGTGCGAGAAAAATACTTATCATTACACAGTGCAACACCAAAAAAAAATAACCATATACGGACACCACTACGTGATAAAAGACTAAAAACAAAAAGACCCGTGTCTCTCAATTTTCCCCAAAGTCATGCACTTTTTGTTTTATGGGCCCCCAAAGATTTGGGGCCTCGGTATCATTTTCGTAAAGATGTGATCATTTTCTCAGGCTCATATCTTGTAAACCGTTCAGAATTTCGATTTACTCTCAGAAGCAAAGTTGTAGCTCTTGTCATAAGGAACAAAAATTGCCAACATATAAAATCCAAAAAACTTCACCTTCCAGGTCAAAATCGCAAAAAACTTAAAAAATTTCGATTTTTTTTTTACCTTTTTTCCCGTGTTCAGGTCCATAGGTAGCAAACCGTTCAAAATTCAAGGAAACAATCAACTACAAAAATGTACCTAAGATCTCAATAAACAAATTTCTAAAACATATAAACTTCCTAGAGATGATTCTTAACACCGTTTTTTAATTTCATTTGTTTTTTATTTACTTCAACATTGAGTTACTATGCTATCTATTACAAAAATATTAAAAAACTAGTAAGGTATATCTTCGACTTGGCCGAAGTTAAAATACCCCCACGACTGATTCTAAGGGTTAAATAATCTTAAATTAGACAGCTTTTTGTATGAGATTTTAGAAAATTTTGTTAGTTTTATGTGTCTAAAATACAAACATATCAAATTGTTTTTCTGAAGCATAAATATAAGCCTTTTTATAAAATATTAAATTTTGGGGTTGTATAGGAGGTGGGCGTGTTAGTGGGTGGATGACGCCCATTTTTCTAACACACCTAAGTTTTGACATAGAACACACAAATACCGAGTTTTAGTTTTGTAACTTTAATATTAGTCTCTTTATAGAGTTTTTAATTTTGGGGTTGTATGGGAGGTGGGAGTGTTAGTGGGTGGATAACTCCCATTTTTCTAACACACCTAAGTTTTGACATAGAACACACAAATACCGAGTTTCAGTTTTGTTACTTTAATATTAGTCTCTTTATAGAGTTTTAAATTTTGGGGTTGTATGGGAGGTGGGCGTGTAAGTGGGTGGATAACGCCCATTTTTCTAACACACTTAAGTTTTGACATAGAACACACAAATACCGAGTTTCAGTTTTGTAACTTTGATATTAGCCTCTTTATAGAGTTTTCACTATTTGTGTTGTATGGGAGGTAGGCGTGGCCCATAAAACAAAAAGTGCATGACTTTGGGGAAAATTGGGAGACACGGGTCTTTTTTTTTTAGTTTTTTATCACGTAGTGGTGTCCGTATATGGTTATTTTGCCGTGACTTAAAAAATTACACACAGTGTTATTAGAGACATTGAAATATTTCCATTTCCCACAAGTGAAGAAATATTTCTTTGAAATTTTGAAAATTTTTTTCTAATGGAAGAAAATTTTATTTGAAAAAGAGAAAATTGCTATTATCGAAAATAGAGAAATTTTATATCGGAGAAAGATAGGTATTTTTTCAGTGGGGAGAAAAAAAAATTGAATTTTTGCTGACCCTATTGTTACCCGAGTAAAAATGAATATATTTTAGCTTAAGCCTTATAACCTTCGTACAACTGCCGAACCAGAAAAAAATCCATAAAACGGCGTACAATTCGTACTTGCAAAATACTTTGGCCGAACAGATCCTTAACAACGTTGAAGCAAGTTTATTTTAAAACGACCGCTACCACTGCTATTCACCTTCTGTACGGACAAAATGCCCTGACAGTGACCGTTTTAATTTTTTTTTGGAAAAAAATATGGCGCTGGCCATGCCTGAAGTTTGAACAAGAAACCATTAGTGCAAAAATTGAACGCACTACCGTTACACCACAGCCGCTGAAATTACGTAAAACCGTTTTTATATTTAAGTTCTACATTTGATTAAACCTCACCAAAAAAAAAAATTCCTTGTTGCGCCCCTGGTTGGTAGCTACAGTTACATTTACTACTATATATAAACAAATATTCCCTCCACGTACTTTTTATGTCTTCATTCGCTTTTACTATAAAGAAAGTGTATGTTTTTTACAAAATTTACAAAAAATGGCATTAAGCGCATAGCGTTTCTTTTTAACTGACATTAATTTTTATTGATTTTTGTTTAATAGCAATTTTATATTTAAAAACGGACGGGTCTTAAAGGTAGTGCCGTCAAAATGGTAGGATAGTGCCGATTGATTACTGCATGTTGCTGTATCACCACTCTGGAAATCCAATCAAGCATTTCAAATAATAAACTAACGATTTGTGTCTTGACTTGGCATACTTTAAAGAAATTCTAAATATTTTCGAACGCTTGTTGTACAGAGAGCAAGGTTGGCTTTATTTTGATGACAGCAAATTTAATTAAGAACGATATAAATGGTTTGTGTTTTGACTTTGCACATTGTCTTGATTTTGTGTCTTGAATAACAGAGTAAAGCTTAAATTACCGAAATACTCCTTACTTATATACATGCCAAGTGCTCGTTGCTCACTTAACGCTTACACATAAGCTGTTCTCTAAATAACGACGCAAAATCAAGAAGTGTTCTCTTAAAAAATATCAAATTGAACTGGTTTGATACAAAGCAGAACTTAACGTTTTACTAGAGAGGTTGAGATAAAATCAAAAATGTTTTATGAAATGTTGATTTTAAGTTATGCTTTACAAGGTCACTTAACTTGAAGGTTAAAAAAGCGTTAAAAGAACGTATTACTCCTCCACCGGTCTTGGCTATCACTTAATTTACATATATAAGACATTATAGCATTATATTCGACGGTGCAAAAAATATAAAATCAAAAAAAAAAACAAGAGCTAAACATCTTAATCATGCTGACCGTTTCAGCATAAATAGCTGCTTATTCATCATTACAAAATCGATTTATGCTCTTATAAAACCAACTTTTTCTTGCTCCGCTGTTGCAACCTCTTCAGTTTTTTTTAATGTACTTTTGCTCTTTTCATTGCGTTGTTTTTTGTTGTTGAAATTTGTTTTGTTTTATTAAGGGTTTTTCTTCCCGTTGGCAGTATTTAGGAACAAGCAAAAGAGAAGCAATAAAATGTAAAGTAAAAATTGCTTAAAAAATAGGTCAAACTTATGCACTTGAACTGGGTTGTATAGTTTTTGTTATGGCAGAAAAAGATGTAAATTGTAGAGATAATAGAACATAAAAAAGGTATTGAAATCATAGTTGAAGAGAATAATAAAATGAACAAACGATTGTTTAAATATAAGATTGATTAGAATTGTTTGAAAGTAGAAGAAATGATATTTGTATAATTAAATAAAAAAACTAATAAAAAAGATTTATTAAAAATTCTTTTAATAGTAAATTGCGCAATATCGACTTGTTTTTTAACCATTACATCCAATCATTGTAAGTTTATATAAATGTCATTTTCAACTAACCATTACATACTTATATATGTATTTTTTTTTTTTTTTACTAAGCACATCAGTCATGAAAATTTCATTTTCCATTTATCAATATTTAAAAAATTTGATATAAAACCACCTAAACATAAGCTTAAAGCATATTTGCCATAAATTAATTCCACAAAAGTTCCAAGCAAAAACCAAAAATTTCATCAAACTTTTAAAATATTGCCAGCATAGCCTTCGGGCATGTTTGTCTGTCATTTAATATTAGTCTTAATTGCGATATTTGTGAATGGTACACTGAGAAAAAAACACATACCTTGCTCCGGTAAAAATTTCTCTATTTTTGATAATAGCAATTTTCTTCAATTAGAATAAATTTTCACATTTTCGTAGAAATATTTCTTGACTTCTAGGAAATGGAAACATTTCAATGTCTCTAATAATGATAAGTATTTTTCTCGCACAAAAAATTTCTCATGTATAGAGAAATTTTATTGAAAATGAAAAACTTTTCTTATATTTTGATAAAAAATTCACTATGAGAAGTATTTTCTTCAATAAAAACAAATATTTTCTCAAAAAAAAAGTATTTTTCTCTAAAAATGATATATTTTTCTATTTCATGGTAGATTTTTATCATTTTTAGAAAATTTTTAGTATCGCAATTAGAGAATAGCATTCTCTGGAGCAAAGTCTACACCATTTTTCTCTAAATATGATGAATTTTTTATCATATTCCGAGACACTTTTTTCTGAGTGTACTAGGCAAAACCCTCGCATTTCCGGTTATTCCAACGTTACGGAGTTTACTTATTATTTCTACTTTTTGTAATCTGAACATATCCAACATATGAAAAACACACTTTACAAGTTATATGATCCCTAGTATTGGTCTCTATGGTCATCCAAAGTTGAGCTTCTAAAAATGTTTTTTCTTTTTTCCTACCATCTTGCTTACACTACAGTGCACTATGGGAAATTTTACCCCATTTTGTGGCCAAAATTCGAAAACTTGAAGTATCATCTTAAAACTTGATCCATCACTTAAGTTAGAAGTATTAAGCTTGCCTAACAAAAATATACTTGCCACGCCCACTTTTTTATAGGTGGGAGGTATAGAGTTGAATTATCAGCTTAAATTTTAATCCAGCACTTGAGCTCGAATTAGTAAACTTTCAATACAAAAATTGACTTGCCACGCCCACTATTTCTACAGGTAGGCGGTAATAAGTTCAATAAATGTTGTAATTTTAAGGTTAGAAAAATTATTTTTTTTTTAATATCGCACAAAATCGCAATATGAGATGATGTGGCAATAACACATAAATGATTGCTCTATCGATGTATGATGAGTTTTTCTTGAACTCTATTGAACTTTTTTTTTAAACTCTAACTAAAGTTTTCTTTTAAAATTAAACAATTTCTCGTAAAGGTCACTTATAATAAATTCACTCTCTATCAGAAACATTCAATTTAATAGGAATAATTAATTGTTATATTTTTGAACAAACCATCACTAGTTTTTTCCATTTTTTAGTTATCTTAAGTTGTTGTTAGATTTTAAGGTGTATCCATCTGAACACGATATAAAAACCTACATAAAAATAAAAAAAAAATTTTTCCTCATTTCGAAACAATATGTTTGGGATGTACCATAGCAGTGGTAAAATCTAAAAACAGAGTTTACATTTGTATGCTTTGGAGTATTCCCTGCTAGATCAAACCGAAAATAGGAAGATTCAAACAAGTTGAAAAATTGACTTTTGACCTCAAAATGGGGCCAAATTTCCCAATGTGCAGTGTACGAATGATTGTAGAATTTTTAATTATAAAGAAATTAGCTCAAACTAGAATAAAGGCACTTTGGACGTGCTTTTAAAATTTTTTTTTTTCCAATTGTAATCTTGTGGCAATACACGGATTCCTTAATTTACGCTTTTTCAAGTTTTTTTTTTATTTTAATTAAGCTATTCCTCTTGATTCCTCGAAATACTTCGGATCTGATAACTTCAAACTTTCACCTTTAAGATGACACCAAATTTATTTGCGGAGAGCTGCGAGAGTTAGAGAATTGTCAACGCAAAACATTGACATAAGACCGTATCGAAAAAATAAATTTCGCCGCAGACCAGCTAATCTGAAGCATTATCAAGAAAAAAAATTTTTTTTTACCGAACGTAGGGGTCGCGTATCGACATATTTCTTTATAACTTCGTTATTTATAGTCCGATCTTAAAGAATGATGTGTTTTTGTTTTTGTTGGAGAAAGACCTATTTTTTGATTCCTAGACTTATTTTTCTTTGAAACTTTCTTTCAATAATGCTTCAGATTAGCTGGTGTGCGGCGATATTTGTTTTTTTGTTTTGCCTATAGGGCGAGACGGTCTTCTGCACATGTGGTCGGCAAAATTCAAAATGAGACTGCAAGTGAAAGTGAGACAAACATTGGCATATCATCCGAAACAGTGCTGCTTTGCTAATTTTTATTTGTCGAATGAGTGAAAGAGATAAGAATACGTGTGACTTTGGCAAAGCATGTGCTTCATGTGTGATGTAAAATCCATCTCATCCCATAAATACCATCCACTGATGTAAAGTAAATTGAAAGGCACCAATTTAAACGTACTACATGATGGCAGTTATCTTTTATAAATATTCGTATTGGACATCCTTAAAACAAATTAAAGGCAAAGTATTGAAAAGCTAGGTTTGGGAAATTGTTTCTATTTCAAGCAAGACAACGACTCAAAGCACACTGCTGAAATAATCAAGCTTTGGTTGCTCTATAATGTCCCCAAAGAGGTGAAAACGGCACCACAGTCCCCGATTTAAATCCGATAGAGCATTTGTGTGACTTATAAGACCGAAAAATTCGAAAAAAGTGTTGTTAAAGCTATTCTTCTGAAGGAATGGAACAATATAAGCAGATAAACATCCTAACTGGTTTAATCTTTGTCAAAACGATTAGCAGAGCGTGTTAAGAGGAAAGGTAACTTAAAAAAATTAGAATTCTGTCATAAAAATAGGAATAATTTACAACTTTTTAAAATATTTTTTTTCTTTGTACCCATTTTATGAAGTTTATTTTACTTATGAATTTGTTTTCGTTTTAAAAATTTCAAAATAAAAATCGCTGTAAAGAGGGTTGTATTTAAGCTACAAAAAGCAAAATGGGCATGATCGGTCCATGAAGATGACCACCTTCCATTCTACTCTAAAATTGAAAATTCTATAAAGATATTTTTATTTGAGCTACAGGAATAAAATTTAGCAGGTATTTAAAGTATACTAGAAATAAGATGTGTAGAAAAACTGGGCGTCATTCGCCCAGGAACACGCGCACCTCCCATACAACCCACAATATTAAACACACTATTAAAAGTTTCATATTTGATCTATAGAGATGCAATTTGGTATGCCAGCATTTTACATCAAAACTGAGGTGAGCACTAAAAATGGACGTGATCTGTCCACCTATCAAGCAAACAAAATTAGTTAAACCTGTATAATTCTATAGGTATAAAAAATACATGGATTTTTATAGGAATTTAGTTCTATGTGTTTAGTATTTTAATAGATATTTATAAACTAGCCAATGTCTGTTCAGTTTGCCAATAGAAGGCCATCAACAAAAAGTAACTCCACTGTAGGTTTCAATATTCTGTGACCATGAATTCCAAAGCTAGTAAATATTAAAAATTGTATATTATGGGCGGAGTCAAACCCCTTGTTCACTTACCGTTTTAGTTTGCTAGTATTTCCGAGTAGTAGGGTATCACCAAATTGTTACTCCAAACCGAGTTTCTTCATTATGTGACAATTATTTCCAAAGTGATTCAATTTTTAAGACTGTGTCTTATTGGTACAGCGGCCATGTTCGAGCCAGTTTGGTAGTTCAGAAGCTAGTTCGTTGAACCTGTTGACTTGTAGGCAAACATATTTGATTTTCTCCATTGAACCAGTGTTGTTCGACAACGTGTTCTATAATTTGAACGTAAGCACAAATAAGAAATAAGTCAAAAGCAAATGAACCAATATCTATAACAAAATAATGGCGAAAATAAAACTGCATGTTCTACGAACAGGTTTCTTGAATTTGAACGCTAGCTTTTTCAAATATGTTCATCATGTTGTTTGACGAACCCGTTCGCTGATGTGTAAGCCCTTTTAAGGCTGACTGGTCTGCTGTTTGAACCCGTTGACGTCTCTGCTATTTTCTTCAGTTTAAATTCGCGAACACAAGGTTTGTGCTTTTCATAAAGCAACCGATTGAAATATTTTAAAAAACATAAAAATTTTGTGCAGTCAAACCAAAATGGCCATATTTCGTTTATATAACCTCAAATAACTCAAAATCCTGAAATGATGAGAATATATTTAGGACGAGAAAGGATAAAAAATGGAAAAGACAAAGTGGACAAAGTGCAAAGAGATTATGATAGATTTTTGCAATATCAAACTCGTATAAAAGTTAACATTTCTTAAATCTTAATTATTTAAAAAATCCTCAGACTATGAGCACATAAAAATCAACTTCTCGAATTTGGTATTTGAATGAGAGTTCGCTCTCATCTTTAACCATATGTGGTTCCTTATCTGCACACGCTTCTAGAGCTTGATGGATTGTTGGAATAACCAGTGTTTTATCCATATTTTGTGTGCTTTATGTTAAATTCGGGCGAGTTTTTTCTCTTTCTCCGTTCCGATTTTTCTTGAACTGGAATTTTTGAGACACACAACTTTTGATCCTACAGTTCTGATTTTGCAAAATTCTTTAATTATCAAATACTAAACAACTTATGTGCTACAAGTTTTGCTACTTACAACAAGAATTTATAATTGAAAAGATATTGAATTGGCTATTTCCTAATTTTATTTTTTTTTTCAAAACCTGATTTCTATCTTCGACCAAAAAAATCTTAAAAGATGTTTGCAAACAATTTCTGCTGAGCGAAAAACGGAGTATTTAAAAAAAATGTTGTTTCTTCAAACTAATATTGATCGATTTTATTTTTCGTTCATTGAAGCCTTATAATTTTCATCAAAATCAGACAAAGAAAAAAATTGGAATAATACTCGAATTCATGAAATTAAATATTATAGTAGGTGTCTAGGCATGACTCGAAGCAAGCAGATAAGGGTAAGCAGAGAAAAGTCCTTAACAGTCATATCCGAAACCCCGTTATTATTACTAAAGCCCATTCTTTTTGTCCCCTTGTAATAAGACGTCATAGTTGAGAACAGCAGCTGTTTTAGGTAAAAATTTAATTTATCAATCTCGAAATGATACTTGAAATAATTATCGAAATATTTTTATTGCATTTTACATACATATTTTGAAATAGCTCTCGAACTTCGTAATATCTTGCTTAAAATGTATTTTTATATTTTTTATTATAAACCGTAAGACTATATTGGATATTTTAAGGAAGAATTCTCATTAGTAAATTGTATTTCATTAAATTTACATTTAAGAAGAAAGATATGAAAGTAATGAGGTTTAAGTCTACATTAAGTTGTTTTCGAAATAAATCATGTTTTTTTTACCACTAACCAAATGAATTTAACTTATAAAGGACAAGCATCATGCTCCACACCTTATATCGCACAAACTGTTTCTTGCTATTACATTGCCTTTTAAACATTTCAAACTATACGTTACAACTAACTAAAAATGTTCAGCCTGAAAGTATGCAGATCAACTTAATTTGTATTTATTTAGCAATTACATGTCGTAGCATGGTTTTTATACCAGTTAAAGAATATTATTTTATGTATTTATGTTTTTCATATATTATGTCTTTCACTCATCAACAGTGAACAGTGATTTCTATATTTCCACTTGTTATCCTTGAACATTTTTTACTAATCATCCTCATAATGATAGAATTAATTATGCTATCTAGCAAATAATTAAATAAATCTGCTCCCACCTCATACTTCAGCTCATAATTGTTACTATAGAGAGACGGCATACGGCGTCCTTAAAACGTTATGACAAAAAAAAAAATCATAAGAAAATAAATGCCAAAAAACAAACAACAATATGAATAATAAAAACATTTTAATGAAATAATAACAAAAATAATCCTACGCTCAATTATAAACTAAAAATACAAAATTCGCAAACATACAGATACATCCAGAAAAATAACAATAAATTGGAACAACGATAGATAATCTAGTGAACAGGAACTCTTAAGAATTGATAACATTTTAATGCTACTCAAAAATGAAATTAATATTTATTGACAAAAAGAAAAAAAATACGCAAAAAAAACAATGAAAAATAAAGCAAAATGAGAAGCACACGAATAAAAACATAAAAAACAAAGATTTAACTTAACGTCAAATTTTTAAATGTTTTCGCTCAACTTTTAATATTTAGAAAAACAAATAAAAATGTTTCCATTTAATTTAATTTCCGTGGTTTAAAGCCTTAAGCCAAGCCCAGAGAGCGCGTCAGTTGGTTTTTGTGTGCTGGCGGTTGGATATTTATGCTGGTTGTATCCGCGGATACCGTCAGACAAAGAAGCACGACGACTAACGCACCAAGACAGAAATAAGTTTACGACTATCTCAGACCGCTTTATATGAGGTGGGGAATAATTTCAATAAATTCTTGCTTATTGCATGAAACGAAAAAGAATAGCAAAAGCATAATAAAAAAAAGAAAAACAGCAAGTGATGATAAAAAGATAAGATAAATAGTTGAGAACAAAAGCATTGAGGGGAATATTAACACGAATACATCTAAAACTACAACTACAACTAATGCTAAAACAATAACAATTCAAATAAAATGTAAATAACAATGACAATGACAATGACAATGACAATGACAATGACAATGACAATGACAATGACAATGACAATGACAATGACAATGACAATGACAATGACAATGACAATGACAATGACAATGACAATGACAATGACAATGACAATGACAATGACAATGACAATGACAATGACAATGACAATGACAATGACAATGACAATGACAATGACAATGACAATGACAATGACAATGACAATGACAATGACAATGACAATGACAATGACAATGACAATGACAATGACAATGACAATGACAATGACAATGACAATGACAATGACAATGACAATGACAATGACAATGACAATGACAATGACAATGACAATGACAATGACAATGACAATGACAATGACAATGACAATGACAATGACAATGACAATGACAATGACAATGACAATGACAATGACAATGACAATGACAATGACAATGACAATGACAATGACAATGACAATGACAATGACAATGACAATGACAATGACAATGACAATGACAATGACAATGACAATGACAATGACACTGACACTGACAATGACAATGACAACGACAATGACAATGACAATGACAATGACAATGACAATGACAATGATAATTACAATGACAATGACAATGACAATGACAATGACAATGACAATGACAATGACAATGACAATGACAATGACAATGACAATGACAATGACAGTTACAAATTCAATTTATATTACAATTGCAATTACCATTAAAATTATTATTACAATTACATTTACAAATTTAATTACAATTACAGTTATAATTACATTTGCAACTACAGTAACCATAACAATTATAACTACCATTACACTTACAATTATAATTACAACTGAAATTACTTAAGCATCCTTGTTTTCACCATCCTTTTAAGCTTAATTCTTCTCCTCACTGAATATGCCGTACTTTTACTGTTATCCTTCAGCATGCTCCTAAACTTGCTATTGATTTTCGATTTTTAACCTATTATACTTTTATTCTTTCTCACATATAGCCATATTAAGACACATACACACACTTGCCCATACACGCGCACACACTAATGCACACTATTAGCCACACACCACACATGCACGTACGTTCGTTCGTTTCATCTCAAGGCGCCGCAAAAAATTAAATCATATCCCTGGCTGCACATTCTAGATGTTAACGAAAATATCGTTGAATCATGTCCTCGATGCAAACAATAACAACTTCCCATACTTCCAGCTTAAACCCTTCTATATGTTTCTTACACACTCATACATTCATACACATAAATATATATTAATGGTTGTTGTTGTGTGATTTTGTTGCTAGCCTGTCTATGATGGAATTTTGTTTTATATTGTTATTTTTGCTGTTTTTACTGGTGCTCTCATCTATCCTTGCTCAACGTGTTGGCATGTTGGTGAATCTTATAAAATTCCATAATATATTGGAGAAAAAAAAGGACCTTATAAAACTTATCGATGCCTGAACATTAGCTAAACATAAATTACACAGACGACTGGGCGTGAATTGAGGCGTTCATTTAATGTTTGTTCACACATGTGGCAAGAGTGTGAGTGAGTTAGTTAGTAAGTGGCTCCTTGGCTATGTGTATTATGTGTGTGTGTGTGTGAAAGTTTTTGGTTGTGCAGTCAGATGAGTTTATAAGGACACTAAAGCAGCATTTCTTGTTATTAAGGTACCAAAAATATTGCTGATATACTTTTTTTTGTTTTTTTTTTTTTTGTGTTTTTTTGTCTTCTTGTTGATGTTTCGGCTTAAAACAAACAAAATTTATACCTCTTTCCTTGACTGATTTTATGCTAATATTTTACAAATTTCCTGTGGTTGATTGCTTTGTATGCCTTTTTTAAAATTTCGCATAATTGGCTAAACTTTAAGGCAAAACTTCAACAATTTTTGTCATTGAACTTTTTTACACAAACAAGCATCAGTCATTGAACAACTTTTCTTAAAAATATCTATAAATTAATATGTATTTTTATGTGCTGCCCAGTCTGAAGTGACTCTTTATTACTGCTACAACATGGCTATTTTGAAGTACTTAAAAAATACTTTGTGTCCTTAAGTTTTGCTTATTTATTTCGTAAATTTTGTGCATTTATTGCTACTTTCGGTCAGCATGAGTACTTGAAAGTCCTACATAAGGGTCAAGCGTTGCTGTCACATGACCAGCAGCTTAAAGCGACTGTGTACCTTCGTTCATAAGCTGACAAGTGTTTGATTCTTCGGTTATCTCTGTGTGTTGACATATTTATTGGGAATGTATTTGTTTGTTTGTTTACGTTTTTCAAGTATGTTTTACCTTATTTTTTTTCTTGTTTTTGGCAATCTTCCAAGAGAAAAGATTTCTTTCGTGGTTTCTTAAGTGGTTTTTTTTATACTTCAGACTGCTTTTTGTGTTGCTAGTTTTTGATGCTTGCGTATGTCTTAGGACTGAAGTGCCTTTTGAATTTGGCACCAAGGATACTTTTGAGGTTAACTCAGATATTGAATTAGTTTAAGCAGAATTTAACAAGCATGAAATAGGCATTTTATTAGACGTAAGTTTATTTTAAATACTAGTTCGAAAAGTAATAAAAACAAAGTCTGAAGTTCTCAGAAAAAGGGAAAATTTATTTATTAAAAGTTTCCTGGAATGTTTAAAGGAATATGCTATAAGAAAATTCCAAATAGTAGCGGAGTATCAAATGAAATATTAATTAAAGCTAAAGATCCGATTTCAAAAGATTAAATGATTTTTCTAAAAAAAATTTAAAGGCATTTCCACTATAATCCTCCATCTAACTTGTGTACATATTTTCATAATCATATCATAGCTGACTAGCATTAATAAAGTTGGCATTTACGAAGAAAACGGCTTTTTGCGACGAAAACAAGACACTGACCGGAATTCTTGCAATAAAACAACTAACAAAGGGTTCTTTACCATAAATTTCTCTTCAAAGTTGATACCATAGTTAATTTAAAAGTTTCGAGGGGCTATAAACAAGCATCTATAAACTTAGCTTCTGAGAACAACTACCAACTTCAACTTAAAAAGTTTAATGCAGTACTGCATTCGGGTTATATACCGTCAAGAGATCTTAAATCAGGATCTAGAAAGCAAACACAGTTTTCATGGAGGCAACCACAATAATGAATGGATTTTCTTCTCCTGTGCTTTACCGCCAACTCTATCCAAGCTGTTTTAAGGTCTAAACGTAATCATTTAGAAATTTCTATGGACCCTCCTATAAATTGCCATCTTTGGAAAATTTTTAAAAAACTATCAGACCTCTTTCCATGATCCAAAATATAGGAATAATTTTTAAGGCAATCGTTGCAGCAATGCATTTTTGTAACCCTTTTTTTAGTAAAATTTCTTTCCTAAATACTAGAAATTTTTTGTAGTCAAAGCTGTACAAAAATTTAATCAATTTGAGAAAAAAAATTCAATTTTAGTACCTAAAGTTTAAAATTAA
Source organism: Tetanocera ferruginea (assembly GCA_958299015.1). Lineage (NCBI taxonomy): Eukaryota > Metazoa > Arthropoda > Insecta > Diptera > Sciomyzidae > Tetanocera > Tetanocera ferruginea. The sequence continues at coordinate 16,567,828 of OY282641.1, forward strand.
TACAAAATAACTACACTGTACAAAATCTTTGAGTCATTTTTCAACCAATCGTTGCAATAACGCATTTTTTAATCCGCTTTTTATTAGAATGGATACTTTTCATTTGAAATTCGGAATAAAATTTCAGTTTTATAACGAACGGCTTAAAATTTAATACAAAAGAACTGTGAGGTAATAAAAGCTGTATTTTAGAACTCTTGATCCTAATGCAATGGGTGCCGCAATCCGCGGTTTGATCCTAGGATTTGGCAAAAAATAAAAAATATTACACAAAGCAATTTTAAAATGACATAATTAATAACATACGGTTATAATAAAATAAAAATAACAACAAAAAAAAAAAATAAAAAACGGTCTGGTTGAGTATAAAACCAGAGTCAAACGATTCATCAAACCAAATCAACAACGCTTAAACCTAAGCCACTTCATAAAATTGTTTGAGCGTGCTTATAAATTAATACTATAATACTATAATAGTACTATTAATATATAATAGTACTAGTACTATAATATTTTCGAAATTTAAGAACTGAACCGATAAGAGTTTAAAGTTTTAATTTTTTACCCATTGTAACGAGTGTTTTTGTTTCGAAGGCTTAGGTATGCTCAGCCGCCCCAGGGTCCGTCCAAGGGATCTCGCAACCCTTGGGCAAAAGTACATTTTTCTTAATCTAAAATTAAATAGATGAATTAATCGCAGAATTAGTCACGGTTGACGTTAAAGTCAATAAAATCACTTAACCTCAAAGGTTTTAGCTCGGCACGATAAATATTTATTTTGTTCCTTTTTTTTATTGTTATTCTTTTTTTTATATATAAATTATTTATTACAAACTTAGTGTATACCTTAACTAAGTGCATAAATTCCATTTATTATATAAGTCAAAAATTGCGTCCGATTGTTCTTCTCCTGTGGCAGCAGAAATACGTGCAAGTCCTAGCAATTTCTCACCATCGGTTAAACTAATCAATGTTGGTAATCAATCAACCAATTTATGATCACTTAATGATGGCAACAATTATCCATCCCAATGCAGAGCAACTGCATCTCTTTTCCTTGGAATAAATTTTGAAAATTTTGGCCAATTTTTTTCGTTATTGTATACGACAACGTCGTAGACTTGATTTGTTGACCACCAAATTATTTAAATCATGATCAAGAGCTTCTGCAGTTGCAAGAAAAATTCACACGGCATCTCAACTGAAAAATGCTGTGCATTGCCTTGAACTTTACTGTTCGGAGTCTTTGGTCACCAAACTTTCTATGTTCTAAGGAAACATATTTGTTTATACTTTGACCCAATCGACTAGGATATAAAAATGTTTACGTAGTGAGCAGTTTTTGTGCTTTTCTTGTCGGATCTGTTCCTTTTCTTCATGGATATTTTTTCTAGTTTCTTTTTGGTGTAAGGACTTCCACCCATCATACAGCCAGGTGTATCAGGTATTTCCTTTGATTTTCAGGACATTTTCATATTCATCAATCTTTATCAAATCAAGTGCATCCCCATGAGCAATAACGAAGTCCATCATTAAGATAAATTAAGAAAATGTTCTTCCCGCTGGATCTGAAGCTGACGTACCTTTCCAAGCGTTCCAATCCAAATATAGCTCTCCAATTTGCGTATGAAAATGCGTGATTCCTCCCAAAACATTTCTATTTCTTTTAGCACAAGATGAGCACTAGATCTTAGTTTCATTTTCACCTTTCTCATGTTGTAAAACAAATCACGTAAAGCTTGACCATTCGTTGGCAATTTAGGTCCTTAGAAGGCTTTCACAAAAATCTAATAAATAGATTTTCTGGCATGTCGTGGAATCCGATGGTGGTCAGAATAGGATTTAAAAGTGAAATTTCACTTTGCTGTCGTGTAATCCGATTTTATCGGTTTTATGTTCGGATTGGATTTATTCGTTTTGGATTGTGTCGGTTTTAAATGTCGCATAAACCGGGTTATCGAGTTGTTAATCGGAAACAGACTGAGCAGCTGATTGCTAACGATGTTATGGATTTAGAACATAACATTTTATTTTTATTAATATTGCAAAATTTATTTTCAGGAATTATACAAATGTTCTTGTATCTGTTGGATAGTTTGTCCTTACTTCGCATCCGGTAACTCCAAAGGGATTGCTGTGATCTCTTTGAATTCGACGTTTCACTCTTTCAGCGAGTTCTTCTTGCAGTAAGAAAAAAGCCAAAAGGTTAATTTTCTTGAACAACTTTTTAAAACTTTTATTAAAATTTGTGTAAATTTTACGCAAAAATTGTTTTTGGAACTTTTGTTTATTTTTGTACAGCTGATTCTACAATCAGTTTTATTTATGCTCAAAAGGCGCTTAAATCGATCGGAATGGGCGGCACCATTTTTGATCGGAATCGATTTAGCAATTCCGATTCAAGCAAAAACGAGTCGGATTCCACGACATACCTGAATGACTTGTTTTCTTGTATTTATTCTAACGCTATAATTCTTTCACAACACTTAATTAACTCACAATCAATAGAGAACGAACTTGTTTTACAATTTATGTTGGAATCGAGATATCGATTAGCCAAGGCTTGCATTGCAAATTCTCAGATGCTCAATCAAGTTGGAAAAGAAATAAAAAGTTGTTTTTATTATGTTTACTGTTTTAAGTCGTAGATTTTTTTTATGTTGTTTTTTTTTTAACTAGAGTCGATCTAGATTCGCCTTCCACTTATTCGATCTCCCTTAAATTGTGCAAACCTTTCTTTTTTCTCAAAAGGAACAGATTAAGTGGGCAGCATGCTAAATAGTCTCAAATATAAAAATTAGAACCAGTCTAGTGCGCACGGTGGCAGAGGGCCAACTATTCAGGCGGACTTAGTATATACTTAAAATTAGTTCATATACGATATGAACATTAGTGGCAAAGTGCGCACTGATGCAGAGGCCCAAACAGATTCAGGCGGCAGAAGGCAGAAGGCCGACGGCAAAGCAGGCCTTCACATCGCAGACCTACTTAGAATACGTTGGGTTGCTGAACCCGGCAAGCCGAAGCTTAAGTTTTGACCGGAGTCAAAAAGCCAGAGCTTGAATGTGACCGGAGTCGAAAAGCCGAAGCTTGAGTGCGACTGGAGTCGAGACGCCGGAGCTTGAGTGTGACCTGAGTCGAAAAGCAGAAGCTTGGGATTAGGTGGCTTGATTACAGAAACCTGTAATGAGTTTTAATTCCCTGGCTTTATCACCACCCGAAAATTGACTTTCAATTGAGAAATTAATTGATATCAATTGATATGTCAAGCAAACTCAACATGCCTAAACCAACATTTTGATCACTACTTATTTAATGTTCACTGCTAACTGCATGTGAATCATATTATTGTTATCATGCTAGCAAGCGATACAATGCAACGCCGCTATAAATAGCATGTCTGTTTACATTGCTGCTATAACGAGTTTTGTGTGTGTGTGTGTGCTGCACTGTGATTGAGGCATTAAGCAGCCTCCACTGTGGTTAGTACTTAGATGGGGGACCACATTGGATCCTCGCTTGCACTATTATTATTTTTTTTTTTATTCTATTCTACTTCATTTATTAATTTTTCTTTTCTTTTTTTTTAATTCATTGATATCATTTTAGTTTTAATGAAATGTTTGGCTTTGGCGATTCCATGTTAAGCCAAAGTATGCAGTTGTTGGTGTTGGTAGACAATTCGCCAGCTGCATGATTTTGCCGCATGGAATCGCCGTTGGAATTTAAAATGACTCCTTTTTTTATTATAGGAATCTATACATATATTTATTTTAATATATATTGTGTGGTGACCGTGGCATGCAGGTTAAGTGTGTGGCCTAGCATGGTCGGAGCCCGGGTTCGATCCCCAGCCGTGGCGAAAAGTTTTTTTCAATAAAAAATTTTTCTGATCGGTCACCACCTCTCTGCAGACAATGGCAAACTTCAGAGAGTACACAATGCCATGTAAAGCTTCTTGAGAACATGAACCTTAGCCGTTCGGAGTCGGCATAAAACATGTAGGTCCGGTTCTCGGTCAATTGTGTGTAAACATTTAATAACACACACAACACAATTGATCATAAGAAGCTCGGTCAAAGTCCTTTCAAGGGCTGAAATGGCCAATTTGTTTTTTGTTTTTTTTTTTTTAAAAAGCTAAACTTTTTTGATAATAATATTATAAAACAAGTTGTTACGGTCTGAACTCAGTAAAGTTTTTTTTTTAATTCATGAACTACATTTACAAGTAAATGCTTAACACGAAATACACGTTTAGTTGCAAAAGTTTGTTCAAAATTCACGTGAAAACACGTGATCTATGCTAATAAGCATGGATTTGAATATTCATTGGAACTGTCTTGACTGCTATATGATGCATAAATGATCTTTTGGTCAATAAGTTCGACAGGTGCAGTTTAATTTTTAAACAAAAATGGACGATTCTATAGGCAGAAGCATACAATCATTTGCCTCAAGAAGTCCTACTGATGCAAATTGCAGATGGTCGTACCTGTTGGCTATAGAATCATTCATTCATGCGATACGAGTAAAAAAAAAATCAAAATGCATTCACGTGTACATAGTTTTGGTTAGTGAATTTTAAACGGCAGGTAAAACGTATTCACATGAAATCGGAAACTCTACATCAGTACTGGTAATATCAGTAGATACACAGGCTGTCTATCGACCTGTAGATGAAAGTTCGGTAAGAACTGAGTTATAAGCGCTAACATGGAGTTTAACTTGTACTCACAAATTTTTAGACCTATACTTTCGACCAGCTCTGTTCTTTAGTTATGGCCTGTTCTTTGAATTTTAAGTGTGTTGGTCGAAAACTCTAGAAAGATTATAACGAACTTCCGTTTTCCGAATTGTACAGCTGCGATATACTCGCCGATGTCCAAGGTTCGTTGTATAAACTTTTTAATAATAAGAGACCCTTTCACTTATGTATCTTAGTTTATTAGTAATTCAGTTATCATCAATAATAATTCTAGTGCCTTATTGACAGTAAAATTATATTGTCTCTTTACACACAGTTATGTCCTTGAGTTAACATTGACTTGCTGGCTGTAATAGAGACCTTGCTGGAGATGTTGAGATGAAGTTTAACTTGTTGGTGATGCATGAAAATGGTCTACGACGGTGTTAACACGTTTTTCTGGAACTGGACCGTTGTAGTACTTTCCAACTGGTATGTATTGCTTTGGTAGGCTTAAAGCATCCTCTGGGCAAGTGTGACCTTGTCTTGATATGATTTACTAGCCTGGTAATTGATGAAGTTTGATTACGACATTGGGAAAGAAGGCTTACCACCATTACGTTATCACGGCACACTACGAGTGGAAACAATATATTATCAGGGAAGTAGACTTTCCACCGATAAAATGTCTATATAAATCAATAAGAAGATTTACCACAAGTCCGATCACTTTGACTGCACGATGAAACAAGAGACTCCTTCAATGCTTCGAATGGCCTTTTATTTCTTCACTGGCAGCTGTGAGTGCCGTTATGTTCAAACCGGTTTTTTCTGTATATTTTGCTGTACATATGTTGTCTCTTTCTCACTCCTATCGTATGCGGCATACTGCTTATATGAGTGTGTTTCCAAACAGGTTTTATGCTGATTACATTGCTGAATATGTAGTATCTCTCTCTCTCTCTCTCTTTCTCTCTCTCTCTCTCTCTCTCTCTATCTTTTTAACTCCCATCGCATGCGGCATATTGCTTATGAGTGTGTATCCAAACTGGTTTTTTGTGTTTTTGACTTAACTCGTGTGTGTTTTGTATAACTTAATGTTAAAACAATTTTATATATTAAAAAAACAAACGCAGTTATTCTATGAATCATGTGAGTTTTACAAAAGTACACATGTACAATTAAACTAGACTGTTAATATAATTTGTTTTTACAAGATCGATTATGAAGTGGCTAAAAGAAGTTCTGAGATCTGCAGAGACATATACGTTCGTCTATGTCAAGTCCAGTCCACCTGCTGTCTTTAAAGTTATTTAAGTACTAAAACCAATTCACATCTCCATTACGATGACTTAGCTTGCACAGATTTTCAAGCCTTTTGAAGAAATACTTCCTAAATACTGCATTGGAACAAGTGTCACTGAATGTATACCCCTCAACTTAATATTTATTAAATACAAGGAACTAGTTCCATCAAAATTGACCTTTTGTGGTTAACGGACAAAACTAAAACTGAGGAAGGACTAGTAATCTTTGCAGAGTCACTTCTTAAGCTAATTCCAGAGCTCTAAAATTTTCAAAGCAAAAACACGCCTAAATAAATAGAATCCAACTGAAAAGTTTGAATAATGTACAGGGCAAATTCATCTAGAGTTTTTCTTGTAGTCAATTTGCGCTCAGAGAGTTTAAATCGTCTTTTTCAATATTTTAAGTAGTGACAGAGACTACTCTCAGTGCACTGATTCAACATATCAAAACACTCCTAAAATTTCCTTCTGCCAACTATGGCTTTGAAGGGTATGCAAAGGCAGACTTCCCAGCTACACAAGGAGCTGAACCATTCGCAGGACCAAAACCGCTCAGTGATCTAAGTAAAACCTTCTTCAAACACTGTCCCAAAGTAATCATACATCTCAAAATGCACTATAGAGCACAATTGCACTCAGCTAACTTTTCCAGAAGTACTACCCAAAATATCAAGGATTCATTTAAACAGAGGAAAAAACGAACTGAAACTTTGTAAATTTCAGCATCACATATTAAAATTTAATCGAATTACTTTAAAGACCCTTCCTAGAGAGTGCAGAAAAGTCTGGAAATAAAAATTTGATCGTGGATATATGAGCTCTAAAAATATTGCTCATTCCATTATTCAAAATGTGAATCTCTTCAGATCATTCAAACAAATCTTCTTGAGATTTATATTCGGGGCTCTTTTTCTTAAGTTTCGGAACAAAGCAAGTTCTAAAAAAGATAAAACTTTATCTCTATATTTTTTGGCAAAAACTTTTGGCCTTTGTGGATAAGCTTTTCCTAGTCATGGCGAACTAGGCCATGGAACTTATGCTTACCAAGACTTTTCCGAATGGGTTTTCCGAAACCTGATTTCTACCAGAGAAACTTCTCAGCAAAGACGAATGATGAATACGAAAGATGAACTATAAATAATGAATAATGAATAATGAATTATGAATTATGAATTATGAATTATGAATTATGAATTATGAATTATGAATTATGAATTATGAATTATGAATTATGAATTATGAATTATGAATTATGAATTATGAATTATGAATTATGAATTATGAATTATGAATTATGAATTATGAATTATGAATTATGAATTATGAATTATGAATTATGAATTATGAATTATGAATTATGAATTATGAATTATGAATTATGAATTATGAATTATGAATTATGAATTATGAATTATGAATTATGAATTATGAATTATGAATTATGAATTATGAATTATGAATTATGAATTATGAATTATGAATTATGAATTATGAATTATGAATTATGAATTATGAATTATGAATTATGAATTATGAATTATGAATTATGAATTATGAATTATGAATTATGAATTATGAATTATGAATTATGAATTATGAATTATGAATTATGAATTATGATTTATGAATTATGAATTATGAATTATGAATTATGAATTATGAATTATGAATTATGAATTATGAATTATGAATTATGAATTATGAATTATGAATTATGAATTATGAATTATGAATTATGAATTATGAATTATGAATTATGAATTATGAATTATGAATTATGAATTATGAATTATGAATTATGAATTATGAATTATGAATTATGAATTATGAATTATGAATTATGAATTATGAATTATGAATTATGAATTATGAATTATGAATTATGAATTATGAATTATGAATTATGAATTATGAATTATGAATTATGAATTATGAATTATGAATTATGAATTATGAATTATGAATTATGAATTATGAATTATGAATTATGAATTATGAATTATGAATTATGAATTATGAATTATGAATTATGAATTATGAATTATGAATTATGAATTATGAATTATGAATTATGAATTATGAATTATGAATTATGAATTATGAATTATGAATTATGAATTATGAATTATGAATTATGAATTATGAATTATGAATTATGAATTATGAATTATGAATTATGAATTATGAATTATGAATTATGAATTATGAATTATGAATTATGAATTATGAATTATGAATTATGAATTATGAATTATGAATTATGAATTATGAATTATGAATTATGAATTACGAATTATGAATTATGAATTATGAATTATGAATTATGAATTATGAATTATGAATTATGAATTATGAATTATGAATTATGAATTATGAATTATGAATTATGAATTATGAATTATGAATTATGAATTATGAATTATGAATTATGAATTATGAATTATGAATTATGAATTATGAATTATGAATTATGAATTATGAATTATGAATTATGAATTATGAATTATGAATTATGAATTATGAATTATGAATTATGAATTATGAATTATGAATTATGAATTATGAATTATGAATTATGAATTATGAATTATGAATTATGAATTATGAATTATGAATTATGAATTATGAATTATGAATTATGAATTATGAATTATGAATTATGAATTATGAATTATGAATTATGAATTATGAATTATGAATTATGAATTATGAATTATGAATTATGAATTATGAATTATGAATTATGAATTATGAATTATGAATTATGAATTATGAATTATGAATTATGAATTATGAATTATGAATTATGAATTATGAATTATGAATTATGAATTATGAATTATGAATTATGAATTATGAATTATGAATTATGAATTATGAATTATGAATTATGAATTATGAATTATGAATTATGAATTATGAATTATGAATTATGAATTATGAATTATGAATTATGAATTATGAATTATGAATTATGAATTATGAATTATGAATTATGAATTATGGATTATGAATTATGAATTATGAATTATGAATTATGAATTATGAATTATGAATTATGAATTATGAATTATGCTTTATGAATTATGAATTATGAATTATGAATTATGAATTATGAATTATGAATTATGAATTATGAATTATGAATTATGAATTATGAATTATGAATTATGAATTATGAATTATGAATTATGAATTATGAATTATGAATTATGAATTATGAATTATGAATTATGAATTATGAATTATGAATTATGAATTATGAATTATGAATTATGAATTATGAATTATGAATTATGAATTATGAATTATGAATTATGAATTATGAATTATGAATTATGAATTATGAATTATGAATTATGAATTATGAATTATGAATTATGAATTATGAATTATGAATTATGAATTATGAATTATGAATTATGAATTATGAATTATGAATTATGAATTATGAATTATGAATTATGAATTATGAATTATGAATTATGAATTATGAATTATGAATTATGAATTATGAATTATGAATTATGAATTATGAATTATGAATTATGAATTATGAATTATGAATTATGAATTATGAATTATGAATTATGAATTATGAATTATGAATTATGAATTATGAATTATGAATTATGAATTATGAATTATGAATTATGAATTATGAATTATGAATTATGAATTATGAATTATGAATTATGAATTATGAATTATGAATTATGAATTATGAATTATGAATTATGAATTATGAATTATGAATTATGAATTATGAATTATGAATTATGAATTATGAATTATGAATTATGAATTATGAATTATGAATTATGAATTATGAATTATGAATTATGAATTATGAATTATGAATTATGAATTATGAATTATGAATTATGAATTATGAATTATGAATTATGAATTATGAATTATGAATTATGAATTATGAATTATGAATTATGAATTATGAATTATGAATTATGAATTATGAATTATGAATTATGAATTATGAATTATGAATTATGAATTATGAATTATGAATTATGAATTATGAATTATGAATTATGAATTATGAATTATGAATTATGAATTATGAATTATGAATTATGAATTATGAATTATGAATTATGAATTATGAATTTTGAACTTATAATGATGAATGTCCTTGAAGTTATTTGGTGTTATTTATTTTTGGTGTTATATGCATGAATGAAAGCCTTATGTTAAAATAAAGAATTTTAAAACATAAAACAATCTTGACGTGTAACGATTTGATATAAATTTCAGTACAAATGTGAAACTTTGAATTCAATTTTCTCACAAATTACATTTCTGCAACATTTTGCCATCATATTTTCATGTCTTCAATTATGAGTTACCAATGATGAATAATGATAAGAAGGAGAAGAATTTGTTAAGTAATAAAGGTTATTATCCCACATTAAGAATATTAAAACATTTTTCACTGAAAAAAAATTATTTTCTTATATAATTAATTTGCAAATTTTTTTTTTTTTTGGTTTTTGTTTTACTTTTTCATGTAATTCAAATATAGATATATATTTGAATTACTTAAATCGATTCCCATGAAAAGCCTAATGAATTGCATTGACATTCTTATTTTAATTCCATAGAAAGCTCTCTGCCGATTACTTATTTATTTCTCTGTCGTTATGTATTTTTCTGCTATTTTTTGCAACCTCTTCTCTCCGCTCTTTAATTAAAACAAAATACAATCCTTGCCATTCTCTTCAATCGAAGTCAATTAATTGAGTAAATAGCTCACACCAAAGTAATTAGTGAACTTTTTCTTTTTGCTTTACTCTGCTATTTATTCTGTTTACTTAAGCTTTTCTTTACATTTGTGTTTTTTTTTTCTTCATTCTCTTTGTTATTTACAGTTCTGTTAGCGACTTTGGCCTTTCTTTTAAAAGTTCCATCACCTGCATTTGTTGAATTAACATTGCAATTTTTTAACTATTTGCTTGCATACTTTGGAGCGCAAACTTTTATCAATGATTGTTTTGCTTCTTCTTTGACGACGCTGTTAGAACGCTTTTAAGTTAAATACTGGAGTATGTTAAGATAGTATATTGAAATTTTTTTATTTTTATCAAGGAATTATCCATACTTTTAAACAAGAAAAACACCAAAACTGCAAGGAAAAATTTTAAAGTTAATTTAATTTTATTTAATTAAGTTAGCTAGGTTTTAGACTAGAGGTTTTGGATTGAAAAATGTACCGGCTTATGTCAAATTTTGTATTAACAAACTTACCATTGCTTATTTTTGGGCATTTCTAAAATATCTAAATCAAGCTTGAAGAACAGCAAAGAAAGTGTATTTTTAAGCGTTGATAAATGTTCAAAATCATTTCATATATTTATTTTGTATACTTCAAAGCTGTTGGAGAGAGACATTTTGAAATATCTTCGTACATTTATTGCATGCTATACAATAAAATACACGCATAATACACTCAAAGCTTTTAACAATTTTGCAAATATTTTTGCACTTTGCATTGATTGAAAGCTCTTTATATAGAGTTTCATAAAACAGCTTGTGTTGATTTAAAAATTCAAATAACTATGCAAGATATATAGACCTCTTTATGTTTATCTTAAAAAAATATAGCATATTTTTAGATGCCAATAAAACCATGTGCTAACGCATAAAAATAAAAGTTTTTGCATACTTTTAGCATTATTTATAAATAAAAAGCTTAACAACTCTGCATTTATTTCAGCTTTTTTCTTTTTTGTCACTTTTTGTGAGTATAGTACACTTGAACATTTTACTCCGCTCAGCTTTGTGCACATAAATTCTTGCGCCCAACCAACCCACTTATAAAACAGCACACATATACACACATATGCACACACATATTCAGCAAACAACTTTAGCCAGGTGACAATTGAAATAAATAAATACTAGAGTACACAAAAGAGAATAAAAATAGCAACAATTGTTCTACTTCACTCTACAGCGTCTGCTAAAGATGTAGCTTAACAATATTGCTTGCTAAGTTCACAGAAAAAACTACACACACAGCGCAAGTAATAGAAGAAAAGGCAGAAGAAAAGAAAAACAGCAGCATAAAAAGTAGCGAAACAACAACAAAACAAAACTCATTACCATCTTCTATAATGTAATTAAAAGTTTCATTAATGTAATTAAAAATGGAGGCAAAAATAAAAAACAAAGAAACAAAACGCAGCAAAACTTAACACAAAAGACACTGAATGACATATAAATACGACAAGTGGTGTACATTACTATAAAAAATATAGCTGCACTAAAGTAAATACTACAAATTAGTAGCTAAAGTAGTTGAGTTTCTTTGGATGACATCCAAAAAGAAGTATTGTGTGTAACTGTCCTTTAAAAGTATCAGATTAAAATTATGTTTTTGTAATAGACGTTTGGACTACAAAAGGCTGAAATATTGGCTGAATGTATTGTATAGTAAAATATTTAAAACTAAAATGATAGTTTTTGTAACTATGAGGTTTGTTATGAATTTATTATATTTTGTGGTAAGAAAACTGTATTTAGTTTTTAGTAGAATTGATTTGATTTGATTTGTGGTGATCGTGGCATGCAGATTAAGTGTGTGGTTATCATGCTCGTAGCCCGAGTTCGATCCCTAGTCGCGGCGAAAAGTTTTTCCAATAAAACAAATTTTTTTGATCGGTCACCACCTCTCTGCAGTCATTGTTAAACCTAAGAGAGTACATAATGCCATGTAAAGAATCTTGAGAACATGAACTTTAGCCGTTCGGAGACAGCATAAAACATGTAGGTCCAGTTCTCGGTCAATTGTGTGCAAACATTTAATAACACACAACACAATTGATCATAAGAAGCTCGGTCAAAGTCGTTTCAAGGGCTGAAATGACCAATTTGTTTTTTTTCTGTAGAATTGATTTGATACTCAATTATTGTAATTTAAAATAATTTAGAAAATAAAAATTTTTTAATTCAATTCCTAGCGTTGTTAAATCAAATAATTAAGTATTGTAATAGCAGTTTGAGTGATATAAGGTGCAAATCGTGACATTCATTAGTTTTATATATTAAATAGTATAGAAGTTCGTCATACGACGGCTCATATTCAAAATAATTAAATAGCAAAAGATATGACAACATTTAAACACTCACCACAAATGCTTTGTTTCAGTCGTCGTCAATGTGTTCTTACTGATAAATATCTAATAAATTTTGTGTGCATACTTTTTGGCTGATCATTTTTTCATATAAAAAGCACTGTAATAGCACTGTAAGATTGTATGAGCGAAACTGGTTCTGGTGCAGACTAAATATGTTGAGCGATGTAGAGCACGGAGCAGGGACATTTGCCAGAAAAGGTTTGTTGCTTTTAACCGCCACAATCCATATGATTTAGGTAAGGTAAGGTCTTTCAACTTTCCTTTCTTGATTTTTTTCATTTGTTACCAAAGGATATGATATCTAAATCAACTGCCTTGTTTAGCAAATAATATTCAAAATAATATTCAAATATAACATGGGGGCATAAATAACAAAATCATTTATCAGCATCAGCGTGATATTTCGAATGCAGTTATTCTGAACTGTACATCGAGCATTTTGAGCAGTTTTAAGCTGTTCAGTCTCTGCAAAAGTAAAATTTTTGTAAAATATCGAGCAACAGAAACAAATTATTTTCCAGAATAAGTCTCAATCTACAGATCCCCAAGTTGAGTCTAAGCACTTTGGGGTAAATCAAAATCCAATACAATACTGAATTTTAACTTTCAAATTTAGTCCTATTGAACGTGGTTTATTTCTTATGAACTGTCGATTTAGGCGTCGTCCTTAATATAATCATTTGATCATCAATGGAAAATTATAAAAATCCTGTGAACATTTTGTGAACAGACAACGATTTTGTACCGCTTCGACAACTGATTCAACATCTTTCAAAAATCCATTATGGGACAAGTGATAATTTAATAAAAGTGACATTTCCGCAAGAGAGTAAACCGATTACTGTGATCCTAAAAATTCTCTAAAAATTATAAAAAGCTTCTATGAAGAAGAGAAATATATAAAAAATATGTCGCTTTTAATATCGCGAGAAAAAGATTTTTTCTTTTTGAGAAAAGATTTGTTTTTATTGAAAAAAATGCGTCTCATAGTGAATTTTTTATCAAAATAAAGGAACAATTTTCTTTTTCAATAAATTTTTTCTCTATAAATATCATTACACTGTTGTAGTTCAATTTTGGTTCTGCGATAAGACCAACTTTTTCGGATTTGGGGAAGTATAACTGAGTATAACTGCGTCCTTGGTTTAGTTAGATTGGCTCAAAATTTTGAGAAAACCATGTTTTTCCAAATGTTCGATTTTGATCTATTCTAAGCCTTTTGACATGTCTATTTATAAAGATATCTGGCAAACCAGTTGCAAGGTCTTACCAACCAATGAAGAAAACAAAAGGTCATGAAATTCTATGTCAACAGTTGCTATACTACTTTCGGATCCGAGGAGTAGTTCTTGTGTAATTAATAATTTTTTCCATAAATTATTGTTTTCTTACGAAAAAATCAAATTAATTTTACGGTTCGACAATTTTATAGTTTTTCTATAATTTTAAAAGAATTTTTAAAGAATTTTTAAAAATATGCTGGTAGAAGATACAAAAAAACAGTTACCGCTATCGTTATCGTTTTGAAAGTTAACATGTAAATTAGTTTTTAAGTAGGTTAAAAGTTTACACTTTTTGCACCCTTTACCAGAATAGGCCAGAACAGGCAAGCAAATTTTGTTCCTTGAATTTAATTTCCAATTTTCTTTAAAAAAAAAAAACAATAAGTTCTAAAAAATTGATTAATTACACAAAAACTTATCCTCGGATCCGAAAGAAGCATGAGAACAATTGACGAAGAATTTCAATACCTTTAGTTTTCTCTCTTGGTTGTAAAGATCGTACAACTTGTTTGAAAACACGGTTTTCTTAAAAATTTGAGCCATTCTAACTTAACCAAGGACACAGTTGTGCTCGGGGGACTCCCCCAAATCCGAAAAGGTTGGTCTTATCGCAGAACCAAAAATTTCGTGTCAAAAACTACAACAGTGTTATTAGAGACATCGAAATATTTCCATTTCCCAGAAGTGAAGAAATATTTCTTGGCAAATGTGAAAAGTTATTCTAATTGAAGAAAATTTTATTTGAAAAAGAGAAAACTGCTATTATCGAAAATAGATTAATTTTTAATCGGAGAAAGATATGTGTTTTTTTCTGAGTGTAGACGTAGAATTTTACCAACCAAATTAATTTGCATAGAAAACAAAAATTAAAATTTAACGCCTTCTATTGGGTTAAAGCAGAAAACGAAATATTATATAACTAGTTTTTTCATAAGAGTTAAATATAACCGGATCACAGACACATTTCGTTACGTTTCACAGTTTGAGTTCAATGAAGAAAAGAGCTTGTGATTGATATGTTGTGTTAAAATAGAGCATTCATTTCTAAGTAGTACATACAAGAACCCAATGAAGAAGCCTGCGAATCAGTTCGTATAAAATAAACACAATAAAAGCAAAAACAACGAAACAAAAGCAAAGAAAGCAGTAGGCACAGCATAAGCAGCTGATGATTGATTTTCTTATATAAACACATGCATTTTTCTTCTTATATTTTAATATTTTGTGACTTGAATATAATAGTGACAAAATCCAAAATTTGATATTCATTCAGCGTAGGATATATCTGATATTTTAGTGGGTATATTATCTTTGAACGATGATTATTAAAGGTCGTAGGTATACCCTAAAGTATTCGTCAAAAAAGTTTCATGGCATTGAAAAATTCTGTTAAAACGATCCCATACAAACCGTGCTGTAAGACGTAATTCTACATCAAAAAATTGCCAGCTTCTTAAATTTAATTGCTTTTTTTAATAAAATATAAGTTCCAAATGCCATAATGTTGATAAAGTAAATTAAAAAAAATAATCGCAAAAACATAAAAATGTGTATCTTCTGTCAAAACCCAAAAATAGTGGGTGTTAATAGGGGCTTTCGCATGATCTAACATATTGGACGAGAAAGTCGGATGGAAAACTAACGGAACAATTTGATTGATCTTTCGAATGATCCAACTTGTTGGACGACATAATTAATTGCAAACTTTCAAGCAGAACACTTCGGCGAAATGGCTTAAGAATTTTTGGCTGCGCTAATAATTGATTAAGTTTTGAAGGAAGAGCAAGAGATGGAAATGAAAAGAAAATCTTTTTATTAAAAAAAAAAAAGAAAATTTGTTTTTTAAAAACACATAAAAGCAAGCATTAAGGTTTTGTTTGTTATTTATATGCATTGATTGAACGTTGTTCACTCGCTGAAAATTTTTTTTGAAATGAAAAATGCAGCGTGTTGGACCAACATTCGTTCACATATCCAACAAGTCAGACGGACCGACGGAAAAATCAAAAATTTTTGATATTCATCCAACATGTTGGATCGACCGTCGTTTTACCTTACGCATGGTACTACTTGTCGTGCAACATGCCATGTCTATCCAATTTGTTGGACCATGCGAAAGCCCCTAATGATCCCAGTGTGCCGAATAAGAGTTAGGAATGGAAAAAGCGTATGGTTTGGTTCCATAATAAGTGCCTAATAAAAACTTAACCAGCCTCAGATATGAACACCTACTACAATGACGACCACCGCAAATGAAAACCCGATAATAATTTACGGATATGCTCCTGGAATGTCTGGACCTCTTATAAGTAAGGTGCCTCTGTCCAATAGGTGGCATAAGCCTAATTTTCGCGTAAGCACTGACGTAGGAAAAGGACTATTCTGTTGAGGAATTCTAAGGCCTTCTAAGCGATCACCCACTCCGTGAAAATAGTCCTCGGCGATTTCATCTCCGGCTGCACTATCGGTCAGTTCAGTCTTCCTAAAACCTCATCGAACAACGGTGTCAGACTGATCGAGTTCGTCGCGGTGCGAAACATGATAGTTATTAGCACTTTAGGAAAACTAAATTAATTATATTGTGGTCGACAGAAGGCATGCCCTCGAAACTAATGGTACGACCACGCAGCTTAAATGTTTAAAACTGGTGGCGGTTAATTGATAAGATGCTTGCATCAACTCATTAGCAAAATATGGTTACTTCAAGGCATGCCCCATGATTGGACTCTCAGTGTGCTTTGTCCTATACTTAAGAAAGGAGACCCGACAATCTGCGCCAATTACCAAAATATCGGTTTTATTTTCGTCGCGTAT
Organism: Tetanocera ferruginea; assembly: GCA_958299015.1. Classification (NCBI taxonomy): domain Eukaryota; kingdom Metazoa; phylum Arthropoda; class Insecta; order Diptera; family Sciomyzidae; genus Tetanocera; species Tetanocera ferruginea. Next base: position 16,585,073 of record OY282641.1, read on the forward strand.
GTTCTTTCCAACGTATTTTGTGAAATTTGTAAGCCGCATATCAAAACACTGATTGGACCTTATCAGGGTTGTTTTCGTCCTGACAAGTCCACCATAGACCAGATTTTTACACTACGCCAAATCCTGTAGAAAACCCACGAAAACCAAATCGACACCCATCATCTCTTTGTTGATTAGAAAGCTGCGTTCGATAGCCCGATTTGGCATTGCCTGTACTTAGCATTGTCTGAGTTCGGTATACCTGCAAAGTTGATAAGACTCTGCAGGCTGTCTTTGAGCAATACAAGCAGCTCTGTCAAGGTAGGAAATGATCTTTTCGAAACCTTTAATATCGAACGAGGTTTCAGACAAGGCGACCCGCTATCATGCGATCTCTTCAATTTCATGATGAAGGGGATCCTACGAAAGGCAGGTATACATCGAAATGGTACTATTTTCTACAAAGGTGTCCAGCCTTGCTTATGCTCATGATATCAATATTATCGGCGGAACCAAAAGATATAACTGCTGCTTTTGCCGCCTTCGAAAATGAATCAGTCAAAGTGGGTTTGACGGACAACGAGCAAAACAAAGTATATGCTGTCTGCAAATAGGGAAGCGCGGCGTCTAGGCTCCCATGTTACAGCAGGCAAATATAACTTTGAAGTTGTCAAGGAGTTTACATACCTTGGCACCGCCATAAACAGTAACAACAATGTCAGCCTGGAGATAAAGTGAAGAATAACAATTGCTAATAGGTGCTTCTACGGGCTTACTAAGCAATAAGTTTCCAGAGCCCTCTCTCGATCGACAAAACTAACACTCTATAAGACGCTCATCATACCTGTGCTTTTTTATGGTGCTGAGGCATGGCTGGTATTGCAAACAGTTGCAGCCGTGCTTGGGGTGTTTGAAAGGAAAGTTCTTCGCAAAATCTTTGGTCCTGTTTTAGAGCCACGAATTTTACGGGCTCTGCGACGAAATTGATTTAGTTCAGCGTATAACAATTCAGCGACTACGTTGGCTGGGTCTTTCATGTCTTTCGTATGGATAAAGAAGCTCTAGCGAGAAAGGTGTTTGAGGTGAAAGCCGAGGATCGACGACGAAGAGGAAGACCATGCCTCCAGGATGGATGGATTGGTGCAAGAGATTGGAGACGGCGCTCGCGAAGCAGAGACGCCTGGCGAGAGCTGATGAAGTCAACCGTAACTTGACCAAGGGTTGTCATGGCCACCTAAGTAAGTAAGTAAATAAATTTTGTTATACTTCAAGGCATGAAGCATTTGAGCATTATTTAAACGGTTATCTGGTTTTGATCAGAGATATCTACATTTTTTCGAAAACATACTTTCTGATTTTATAAGAATTCCAAAGTAAGTAGTATTAATTCGATTTTTTGTTACTTTTGAAGAATGAGGTAATACAGTTATTTTGTTGCATACTATGCAATGCGTTTTACAAACGCCTTTATAAAGCATAAGCTTGCTAATCGCTGAAGTAATCAATCTATTGCTATGTTTGAAGTCTTATGCAAGCCTTCCCTCTTTTATGCTCTACCACAACATCCGCTCAACACTTAATTTCCTACTTTGTCGCTAACCTGACAAAATTTCCTTTGCTCTGGCGCGCTAAACTTAAGCATCCTTGAGTTGCAACACTTAAGAGCTATTTTTAATTATATTTGGCTCCTATATGTGTCGTCTTATTATATGTATATGTATGTATCTCCTCGCATTACATGCAGCCAACATACGCCGGTCTATGATCTACAAACAACCCAAACGTTGCACTCACTGACTTGCTACTGAATTTCAGCTTGTCAGTTGATCTGTTCGTCGTCGTCTTAGTAACGGCAATTGTGCTAGCATTATCCTGATTTACGTTTTTTATTTGCTGCTTATGGCTTAAAGCAGCATATTTTTTTTCTTATTTTGCTTTAGTGCTATTTGCAGCAAAGTGAACAAATTGTTTAGCGCATCCGCCCAAAGGCTTGCCAAGTTTTGTGCATCGCAAACAGTTGTTGCCAAAAATTAAAAACAAAACTTCAACGTACATAAAAAAACACACATCTATAGCCGTATTTAAGCATACTTTTAGGCATTCAGTGTTTAGCATAATGAGCTACACATTTAAATGTAATTAAATAGTGCTGCCAAAAACTGGCGTAGGGAAAAAAAACGAGCAGCATCGAATGTAAAGTAAAAAGATAAAAAGCGCCCAAAATTATGCAACTACAAATGCACAATTTTATTTGCATATATTTAGCATTAAATGAGCATTTTCTTTTACAAAAATAAAAATTGTAAAAAAAAAACACAAAATAAATACCGAAATGGATGGTGAAAATAAACTGATCCCTAGTGTTTTATGCATATTTTTCTTTGCCCTCATACACACACTCACACACATATACAAACATATATGTATATATAAACACTAGATTTTCCACTTATATGCACATCGTATGCTGCACAATTGCTGCTTTATTGCAAATATCCTTGTGCTGCCTTGTGCCATGTGCCTTGGCAGCAGGACGAACTTGATAATATTGCATTTCAATGTTGCCACGCGGTAAAAACAACAACTTAGCCAAAATCAACACTTACACTCACAAACACAGGCAATTGTGCTTCTAACTATGTGTGTATGTGTGTGTTTGTACCATTCAGTGTGCTCTGAATGCCCTGAACATGAGCATCCACTGGAGATAAAGATAAATAGCAGCAGATACCAGATAGATATTTGAAAAAAGATACAATTGTGGATGCTTTCGTGGGTTATTCTGTGGTTATTTTCTACTAAGGTCGAGTGTTATTAAAAAAATATATATACTACATACAAACTATTATTGTTGTTGTTGTTTTTGTGATTATTTTTTGTTGCCATTGTATAGACAACATGTTGGTTTGTTTTTTTCTACTTTTTGCACAGCGGTGTTAGCGAATATAGTGTTAAATAAACATGCAAGCTGAAGCTAGAGCCACGAATTTTGGCAAAAAAAAAAAAAAAAAAAAAAAAAATAAAAAATATATAAAAACAAAACAATGAAGAGATAAAGAGCTAGAAAAATGTTTCATACAATGACAGAAAAGTAGAAACCAAGATAAATGCTGCTAGTTGGCAATATTTATTATTTTTAATATTTGAAGAATATGTTGGTATTGTAATTATTAATAATTTTAATGCAATTTATTTGCACGCTTTATACATGACAGCAAACGCCCCGGATCCCGCTCTAGTAGGGGCCATCTACTAAATATTAAGCATCAACGAAAAACAAGTAAAGAAAGTCTTAAAGTCGGTCTAGCCCGACTATGAAATACCCTAAACCTACTTTTTCAAAATACAATAACAGTGTTGAAAATGGGCGTGTCCGTGAGTGGATGAAGCCCATATTTTAAATGCATTTAAGTTTGACGAAAAATTTAGAAAAATTTTTAAAAATTTCAAGTTTTATTCCTGTAGCTTACATGTTAATACCTTTAGTAGTATTTAGAAAATAGTAGTATTTTCGCTATTGTCGGTTGTATGGGAGGTAGGCGTGTTCGTGGACGTTTTACGCCAAATTTTTTGATGTATCTTACTTTTGGTATATAATACATACGTACCAAATTTTATCTCTGTAGGTAAAACACGAGCTTATTTATTGAGTTTTAAATTTTTGGGATGTATGGCAGGTGGGCGTGGCCGTGGTCGGCTGACATCCATTTTTCGAAGACGTCTTTGTTTTGATATAAAATACATACGTACCAAATTATATCTCTGTACGATAAACATGAGCTTCTTTATTGTTGTTTTAATTTTTGGTTGTATGGGAGGTGGGCGTGTCCGTGTGCGGATCACACCCATTTCTCGAAGACTTTTTTGTGTCAATATAAAATACTTACGTTCCGAATTTTATCTCTGTAGGTTAAATATGGGCTTATTTATTGAGTTTTAAATTTTTTGGTTGTATTGGAGGTGGGCGTGTTAGTAGGCGGATGACACCCATTTTTCGAAAACATTTTTGTTTTGATATAAAATATATACATACCTAATTTAATTGTTGTAGTTTAATTATGAGATCATTTATTCAGTTTGTAATTTTTGGGTGGTATGGGAGCTGGGCGTGTCAGTCGTCGGATGATATCCGTTTTCCAAAAACGTCTTTGTGTTGACGTTTATTTTGACACGTATGTTTATTTTTAAGACGTATGTCTTTGTGTTGACACATACTTACCAAATTTTATTGTTGTTGGTTAATTATAAGCTGTGTTCTGCAGTTATTAATTTTTGCGGTGAATGGGTGGTAGGCGTGTCCGTGGGCGGATTCCAAACAAATACAATAATGCAGATTATTGGGTTCAGTTGACAATGTGTACCAAGTTTCATTCAATTATCTTCACTCCTTCTTCTTATCATGTGTATACGGACAACACACAGACGGACAGACGGACGGACGGGCGGACAAGAATATATATACTTTTCTATATCGGACTCGTTTCGTTCTAAGCGTTACAAACGTTTGCACAAAGTTAAACCCTGACCTTTCAGGTTTAAGGTATAATTAAAGCGTATATCATTGCCTGGTGGGGATTCAAATCCGGAAGCCAGATCGTGGGTTGGCAGCCAAACATTCCTAAAACTAGACTACGGAGGCCGTCGATATATATTTTTTTTAAATTCAAAAATAATTTTTTTTATTATTTTTAAGTATAGAACAAGGAAATATAGCCAATCTTATAAGCTCTCCATTCTAGGAGTAAAATAGACATTTTCTTATTTAAAAACAAAAATTGTTCACCAGCCTTTCAAAGAACTTGAACGAAGTTCTTATAAGCAATTGTGTTGAGTGTGTTACTGTCTTTTTTAAACCAAGAACTGAACTTGCATGTTTTTTGACCTGAACCTGGTTAAAGATGACGGCCGAACAGAAAAATGAATTTCTATTGAAAAATTGTTCGCTGTCAGATGGTGGTTCGAACCTAGGTCTGCCGAGATTCGTTGGCTCGCATGCGTCACACTTTGCATACATGGCCACAGCACAATATAAGTCGCCTAAGCTGAATACGCCCTTTGGTTTTTTCGATGGCTTCCTACGAAAATGTTTGAAATATGAAAAGTTGTATTGGCAAAATTTTGTAAGAGTCATTTGTTACATAAGAAATCCAGAAACTATTTTGAATGGGAATGCCGAAAACAATACCTTTAATTTCTTTAAAGTTAAGAAAATTGTCATAGAGGCATGTATGTATAACCGCTTGAGGTGAACTACGACTCGAGCCTATTATTTGTGCCCTTTCCACAAGTACATGCACTTTTGAATACGTTTTGATTTCCTTTCAGTTTTCAAATGAATTGATTCATTCTAAAATTTGTGTGTGAGTCTTTTTTGTGTAACCAGGTTCGAAAAATTTGTGAATTTGTGAGTTGACAGGTTCTGCTCTGATGGTTTAAGTGTTATACACATACAGTATTGGCCAAATCTAAAGCACACCCTAACCGCTCTATTCTGCTTGTTAACTTAACACGGCGTTGTTAAGAATCTCTTGTTAATGTTCTTGTTATATAATGTAAATATTCGTATTCTAACAAACCATTAACAACTTGAAAGCTTTAAAAAGCTTTTAAAGTTCACCACGCATGGTGAAAATGCAAATGGTATACATACCAAGCGTCAGCTGTTGTTTCTTACTTATTTCAAAGTTTATTATTTCTGCAAAAAGAATAATAAATGTTATGAAGTAAGAAATTTAAAGATTGCTTCATATTTTATGCTAAATGCTAAGATTTAAAATCTACTTAAATTCTTTGTAATAAAGGCGTTAATTGCAAGGCGTTTGATGTTTTTTTTCGTTCATATTGCTCAGTGTGATCGCTTCAAAGAAGTAAAACTTATTCCATTCTGCAATATTGTTACATTACTTTACTATTATTTAATATTATATTGATATTTTAACGTATGCACATCAATTTATTTGCTTAACATTGAATTAAAACTCGTTGTTAAGATGTTTTCGATTATTAACAAAATAGTTAAGAAAAGAGCTTTAAATTTTTCACCAGAATACGAAACCTTAACAAGGTGTTAATATTAACTATTTTGTTAATGTGGTGAGCTTAGTTAAGTTGCCAGAATAGGGCTGTAAGTGTATTTAATTCAAATATTTATATTTTTGCGATTGGATTAATTTTGGATTTTGTCACTATTATATTAAAGTCACAAACAAATAAAATATATGAAGAAAAATGCATGAATTTATATAAGAAAATCAATCATCAGCTGCTTATGCTGACCTGCTGCTATCTCTGCTTTTGTTTCGTTGTTTTTGCTTGTATTGGTTTTGGTTTTATACGAACTGATTCGTAGGCTTCTTCATTGGGTTCCTGTATTTACTACTTCTTTATTGGGTTCTTGTATGTACTACTTGGAAATAAGTGCTCCATTTTAACACAAGATGTCAATCACAACCTCTTTTCAACTCAGTCCATGAACTCAAACTGTCAAACTTAACGAAATGGGTCTGCGATGCGGTTAGATTTAACTGTTACGATTTGGATCATATTTCGTTTTATGCTTTTATCCAATAGATGGGTAAAATTTAAATTTTTTTTTTAGTGTAAATTAATTTGGATCCCACATTCCACTAGCACTAGCGAGTGTAGCTCGCAAACTATACATCGGACAGAGCATGGGACACAGACGAAAGTGTAGCTCGCAAACTAAACATCGAACAGAGACGAAAATGGCAATAATGGAAAGGACAGGTAGTCAACGTGAGAAATAGTCACCATTTCTTTAAAAATCGGGGTCTTCATTTTATTTTGAAATCAGTAGTTAAACTGACTGTAGCTCGCAAACTAAATATATATCGGGCAGAGACGAAAGTGGCACCAATGAAAAGTGCATTTGCTTCGCCTTCTTTTCAACTAAGTCAATGAACTCAACCTATCAAACTTAACGAAATTATCGAAAAAATTTGACATTTTGCTTGTTTCTTTTTGCTTGCTTATATTATCATGCTTACTTTTAACTTTTTCTTTGTTTTGGTCTCGATAAGAAGTCCATAATTGAGTGTTATTAATTTATTTACTAATTTTCGGAAGATTAAAAAAAAATACGTGCAAAATGGACAAAACAATCGGACCAAAGAGACAAAGTAGAAGAGGTTACAACTCAAACGGAATTCTACATCTACACTTACGATACTATCGAAACTGTTGCTTTTTTGTATACATAACTTAAATTTTCAGTGTAGAGATTCGAGACAACCTACTTAATAATCTGCTAAAGTGGCTTTTTTGATTATAATATTGGAGGGCTTGACCTAGGTATAGATTGTGTACAGTACAGGTCAAGCGCTTTGCTTTATGATAAACCAACTGGTATTTTCTTGAGTGCTAAAAAGCCATGAATAATTACTTGTAGCATATGTTAAAGTACACATGATCAGTTAACGCAAAATTCATAAACAGTTGTGGTCAAAATAATAGCAGTGCTCTAAAATTCAGAGACATGCTTGAATAAATAATACCAGTCTAAAAAAGTAGGATCAGGAAAACTCAATATCATTTCTATTTGAGATTTCAACGCTGATTCCAAATCTGTACTCAATTTTTACCGTTGTGGTAGAATTTTCAAGACACAGGGTGTTTTACACTTTTGACACTAGTATAGTTTTATTAATCCAGAATCTAAACAACACACCATAAGATAAAAACTTAAATTTTCTATTTTAGAGAAAATATGAAATTTTCCAACGGTATATCAACTACTATCGTGTTATGTGTTGTAGCGGAGCTATTATTAAGAGATCATCAAACGCAATATCGACAAATTTTGTATCTTTTGTTTTAGCGGAGATAGAATCGGAGATATAATCGTCGATTCGAGTGAAAAACCTACTATAGAGCATGACACTTATTAGCTTTAGATCCTTGAAACATCCTTTGCCATGAATCGCGTAATAATTATAGTTAATAATTATTTCATCCCCCAGCACATGTTTTAAGTTCTAGGTCTTTAGAAAGTATGTGTCGGACAGTAGATATCTGAAAATGCAGTAGATTTCTGCTTCATCTTAATTTATCGTTTCTTAATTTATCTATTGAATTATCACTATCTCTTTCACTATCATCTTTTACTAATGTTTCTTCACAATAATTATTCAGAATGTTAGCAGGGTTCACATTTTCATTCAAATTCTGACCACTTTCAACATTAACACTTTTTTCCAAACCTTTTAAAAATTGTTCTTTTTTTGCTTTCACTAGGCGACTGAAGTGACTAGTTGAGTTCTATTTACCGTTTTACACCGTTTTTTGCTGTAATTTATATTTTTACCAACGTTTAAGCTTCCGAATCGCACGACCACTTGAAAAAAAGTTTACGAAAGAACACGTGTTTTATTTCTCAATTATTTCAAAACCACGCACTACTTCGATTGTAACAGTAATTGTCGAAGTATAATCGTGTTATGCTATTCTGCTCAAAAAAACCAAATCCTATTTACTTTCTTCATTATTTGATAAGTGAAAAGGAGGTGGTCTTGCTTACACACCTCATTATTAGAAGTTAATTTTTAAGCGAAGCGAAGTGACTCGTGGTGACCGTGGCATGCAGGTTAAGTGTGTGGCTTAGCATGCTCGGAGCCCGGGTTCGATCCCCAGCCGTGGCGAAAAGTTTTTTCAATAAAAAGTTTTTTCTGATCGGTCACCACCTCTCTGCAGACAATGGCAAACCTCAGAGAGTAAATAATGCCATGTAAAACTTCTTGAGAACTTTAGCTGTTCAGAGTCGGCATAAAACATGTAGATCCAGTTCTCGGTTAATTGTGTGCAAACATTTAATAACACACACAACACAATCGATCCTAAGAAGCTCGATCAAAGTCCTTTCAAGGGCTGAAATGGCCAATTTGTTTTGTTTGTTGAAGTGACTCGAACACAATATTTTTTTATTATTTTAGCTTCAAGAATAATTCGTTTTCTTGTAAGTCAATAAACATTTATGCAGTAATGCCTATTCCATATATTGCAAACTCTTATGTAGCTAATGATTTTGTAAGGCATATGGATTTCTCTGCTGGGTGGTTTTTCCAACATTTTCGAAATATCGTTAACTTTTTACATTTTTGAGAGCAAAAACGGTGCTGGTATTATTTTTTAATAAAATTAGTACTTAATTTTTTATTTTGTGTAACAGACCTTGGAGTCAAGTTCAACTGCTGTTCAGAAATGACCTAAAGATTTTCAAAACCACACAAAATATTCATTTATTTCAAAAAAATTAAGAATTCTGGTTAAAGTAGATCTTATTGTATTGCTTCTAGAAGCTGTACCTTCTACTGTTGCAAGTTAAGATATCTTAAAAGATTACTCCACTCCTACCCTCTACCTGGTAATTATGGTCAAAAGAACTCTCAGGCCCAACGACTTCTTCCATTTAAGCATTATCTTTTCCAAGCTCATATTTCAGTGTGGAAATATTAGGACGCATGATGAAACGCAAGTATAATCTAACAATGATTTCACTCTTGCGTCACGACGAAATAGCAATCATCCCAATGATTTGTTAGCTCACACCAAACCCTGAGTACTGCAAACTTCAATGCTTGTTTCTTCGCCATCAGTCAATCTCGCAGTTAAGGGGGACAAATAAAAAAAAAATTGCAAAAATCTTGAGTTATTTTCAAAGGCCTTCTGATGATTCTGGAAAATGTGAAACATAAAAAATTAACTGAAGTTTAGAAAATACCGAAAATTGGAAGTAAAGATTTTCAGTGCGATGCGTGACAAGATGTTGCCATGGCTAAATGAAGCCGGAATTCTTCGTTCAGTCAAACACCAGAAAGGATATGTTGGTATTTTTGCTCTTTCGTACACTTATTTAATTCATCAAACCAAATGAAGCAGCGACACAGGCGGCAAAACAAATTGAAATGCGGTCGTGTGTGAAACAAAAACGACATTCGAAAGGATTTTTATCATTATTTACAGTTTTGTTACTTTTTTTAAATGTTATCCTTTTCGTTTTCTTTGACAATCATTGGTGTGTTTTGGTGATGGTCATGAGTGGTGGGTGTGGGGAAAATAAGTCTGTTTCAATAAAGAAAAGGTTTAAATTTGGCAGAATAATGCGTTACGCATGTTTTGCCTGCAATGCTTGATTGGCTGCGCGTGTCTTGACTGAAGACGAAATGACAAAGAAATCCTTTAAACATGTGCAGATAAGTGATAATTTAATTAAGTTTGTAAGAACTAAACTAGTTAAAGAATAAGCATATATCGTAAATATATTAAAACAAGTTTGTCATCTATTTACAACCATTCCATTTTTAGTTTTGCGCTTAAAGAGTGTTTAAATTAAAAACAAAACTTGCATACAAATAATTGATATAATTAATTCGTAACACATTTCTCTCTTTTTTTATATTTACAGCAACCACATTTAAATAGCTTTTGTGTGTAACCACAAATGTATGCACATTATGCACCAGCACACCAAAAAACACATTTATGCAAGCGTGCTCAAATCGTTTGTAAATTGATGCTATAATAAATTGAAATGAAAATTCAATTCAATAGAATTCGATTTTCAAGTGCAACCAACGACTTAGCCAAGATTTGTTGAATAGCGAATTCGAATATAATATTTGACAAGCAATACGAAGACTTATCTACAGAGTTGAGACGGTAAAGCAGTGAATTGCTGCTGTAAGCAAGCATTGAAGGAAGAAAGCAGGCAAGGACGAAAGAAGAAGTTGGAAATCAAGAACCAGTAAATTGATTATTATTTTCGAAAATAAGCAGAGAAAGTGTCACACACGTACAAACGAAGTGTATGTATGTCAGCATCATGGCCAATGTAAATATGCATTACCAAAGAACGGCGAATTTGGCAAAGATGCTGCAGTGCATTTTGTTGTTGGCAGCGGCGATGGCGTTTATGTTGCCGGGTAAGTTTAATTTAATTTTAAAACTATCACTACTTCAACGCTATCACATAACATTTCAAACCAAACATATATCAATTTAAAACAAGTAAAGAAAGTCTAAAGTCGGTCAAGAACGACTATGAAACACCATAAACCTATTCTTAAAAAATGCAATAATTTTATTGAAAATGGGTGCGTCCGTGGGCGGATGAAGCCCATATTTCATATGCATTTCAATTTTGATGAAAAATTTGCACATACCAAATTTTACTCCTGTAGCATACATGTTAATGCCTTTATGGTGTTTTCGCTATTGTGGGTTGTATGGGAGGTAGGCGTGTTCGTCGACGGAGTACGCCTTCTTTTTGAGCACAACATAGTTTTGGTGTAAAATACATACACACCAAATTTTATCTCTATACGACAATGGAGTTGTACATTTTTTGGTTGTATGCGAGGTGAGCGTGTCCGTGGCTGGATGACGTCCATTTTTCAACAACATCTTTGCTTTGTTAAAGAAAAAAAATGTAGCAAATTTTACTTCTGTAGGTTAAAATAAACTTGTTTATTGAGTTTTCCTTTTTTTGATTGTATGGGAGGAGGGCGTGTCCGTGGGTGAATGATACCCATTTTTTGCAGAAATTTTTGAGTTGATATTGGTAACATATATTATTGGTAACATATAGTAGGTAGGCCTCTCCGAGAACGGATTTCAAAAATATTCAATAAAGCAGATCCATGGGTACATGTGACAATATGTACCTAATTTCATCTTCATATATCAACTCCTTCTTCTTATCCTGTGTTTACGGACAACACACAGACGGACGTACAGACGGACATGAAAAGCATGAATAGCTCGAATTCTTTTCTATACCGGACTCGCTGAACTCTATGCGTTAAAAATGTTTGCAAAAAGTTAATATACCCTGACCTTTCAGGTTTAGGACATAAAAAGGCCTTATAGGGTTTCAACATAAACATGACTAACTTTTAGTAAGCCATAAAATTCCAATTCTTCCAACAAAATTGCAATTCTCATTCAGAAATGTATTATTTTTCATATAAAATTAAAATTTTTTAATCTTAACTCTTAAATCTTAAATCTTAAATCTTAAATCTTAAATCTTAAATCTTAAATCTTAAATCTTAAATCTTAAATCTTAAATCTTAAATCTTAAATCTTAAATCTTAAATCTTAAATCTTAAATCTTAAATCTTAAATCTTAAATCTTAAATCTTAAATCTTAAATCTTAAATCTTAAATCTTAAATCTTAAATCTTAAATCTTAAATCTTAAATCTTAAATCTTAAATCTTAAATCTTAAATCTTAAATCTTAAATCTTAAATCTTAAATCTTAAATCTTAAATCTTAAATCTTGAATCTTGAATCTTAAATCTTAAATCTTAAATCTAAAATATTCAAGTCAAGTTCAAGTTCAAGTTCAAGTTCAAGTTCAAGTTCAAGTTCAAGTTCAAGTTCAAGTTCAAGTTCAAGTTCAAGTTCAAGTTCAAGTTCAAGTTCAAGTTCAAGTTCAAGTTCAAGTTCAAGTTCAAGTTCAAGTTCAAGTTCAAGTTCAAGTTCAAGTTCAAGTTCAAGTTCAAGTTCAAGTTCAAGTTCAAGTTCAAGTTCAAGTTCAAGTTCAAGTTCAAGTTCAAGTTCAAGTTCAAGTTCAAGTTCAAGTTCAAGTTCAAGTTCAAGTTCAAGTTCAAGTTCAAGTTCAAGTTCAAGTTCAAGTTCAAGTTCAAGTTCAAGTTCAAGTTCAAGTTCAAGTTCAAGTTCAAGTTCAAGTTCAAGTTCAAGTTCAAGTTCAAGTTCAAGTTCAAGTTCAAGTTCAAGTTCAAGTTCAAGTTCAAGTTCAAGTTCAAGTTCAAGTTCAAGTTCAAGTTCAAGTTCAAGTTCAAGTTCAAGTTCAAGTTCAAGTTCAAGTTCAAGTTCAAGTTCAAGTTCAAGTTCAAGTTCAAGTTCAAGTTCAAGTTCAAGTTCAAGTTCAAGTTCAAGTGCAAGTTCAAGTTCAAGTGCAAGTTCAAGTTCAAGTTCAAGTTCAAGTTCAAGTTCAAGTTCAAGTTCAAGTTCAAGTTCAAGTTCAAGTTCAAGTCAAGTTCAAGTTCAAGTTCAAGTTCAAGTTCAAGTTCAAGTTCAAGTTCAAGTTCAAGTTCAAGTTCAAGTTCAAGTTCAAGTTCAAGTTCAAGTTCAAGTTCAAGTTCAAGTTCAAGTTCAAGTTCAAGTTCAAGTTCAAGTTCAAGTTCAAGTTCAAGTTCAAGTTCAAGTTCAAGTTCAAGTTCAAGTTCAAGTTCAAGTTCAAGTTCAAGTTCAAGTTCAAGTTCAAGTTCAAGTTCAAGTTCAAGTTCAAGTTCAAGTTCAAGTTCAAGTTCAAGTTCAAGTTCAAGTTCAAGTTCAAGTTCAAGTTCAAGTTCAAGTTCAAGTTCAAGTTCAAGTTCAAGTTCAAGTTCAAGTTCAAGTTCAAGTTCAAGTTCAAGTTCAAGTTCAAGTTCAAGTTCAAGTTCAAGTTCAAGTTCAAGTTCAAGTTCAAGTTCAAGTTCAAGTTCAAGTTCAAGTTCAAGTTCAAGTTCAAGTTCAAGTTCAAGTTCAAGTTCAAGTTCAAGTTCAAGTTCAAGTTCAAGTTCAAGTTCAAGTTCAAGTTCAAGTTCAAGTTCAAGTTCAAGTTCAAGTTCAAGTTCAAGTTCAAGTTCAAGTTCAAGTTCAAGTTCAAGTTCAAGTTCAAGTTCAAGTTCAAGTTCAAGTTCAAGTTCAAGTTCAAGTTCAAGTTCAAGTTCAAGTTCAAGTTCAAGTTCAAGTTCAAGTTCAAGTTCAAGTTCAAGTTCAAGTTCAAGTTCAAGTTCAAGTTCAAGTTCAAGTTCAAGTTCAAGTTCAAGTTCAAGTTCAAGTTCAAGTTCAAGTTCAAGTTCAAGTTCAAGTTCAAGTTCAAGTTCAAGTTCAAGTTCAAGTTCAAGTTCAAGTTCAAGTTCAAGTTCAAGTTGAAGTTCAAGTTCAAGTTCAAGTTCAAGTTCAAGTTCAAGTTCAAGTTCAAGTTCAAGTTCATGTTCAAGTTCAAGTTCAAGTTCAAGTTCAAGTTCAAGTTCAAGTTCCAAGTTCAAGTTCAAGTTCAAGCCAAGTCAAATCAAGTCAACTGAAGTCAAGTCACTTCAAGTAGCTATTATTTATCTTGCATCTTGTATCTTGTATCTTGTATCTTGTGTCTTGTATCTTATATCTTGTATCTTGTATCTTGTATCTTGTATCTTGTATCTTGTATCTTGTATCTTGTATCTTGTATCTTGTATCTTGTATCTTGTATCTTGTATCTTGCATCTTGTATCTTGTATCTTGTGTCTTGTATCTTGTATCTTGTATCTTGTATCTTGTATCTTGTATCTTGTATCTTGTATCTTGTATCTTGTATCTTGTATCTTGTATCTTGTATCTTGTATCTTGTTTCTTGTATCTTGTATCTTGTTTCTTGTATCTTGTATCTGGTATCTTGTATCTTGTATCTTGTATCTTGTATCTTGTGTCTTGTATCTTGTATCTTGTATCTTGTATCTTGTATCTTGTATCTTGTATCTTGTATCTTGTATCTTGTATCTTGTATCTTGTATCTTGTATCTTGTATCTTGTATCTTGTATCTTGTATCTTGTATCTTGTATCTTGTATCTTGTATCTTGTATCTTGTATCTTGTATCTTGTATCTTGTATCTTGTATCTTGTATCTTGCATCTTGTATCTTGTATCTTGTATCTTTTATCTTGTATCTTGTATCTTGTATCTAGTATCTTGTATCTTGTTTCTTGTATCTTGTATCTTGTATCTTGTATCTTGTATCTTGTATCTTGTATCTTGTATCTTGTATCTTGTATCTTGTATCTTGTATCTTGTATCTTGTATCTTGTATCTTGTATCTTGTATCTTGTATCTTGTATCTTGTATCGTGTATCTTGTATCTTGATCTTGTATCTTGTATCTTGTATCTTGTATCTTGTATCTTGTATCTTGTATCTTGTATCTTGTATCTTGTATCTTGTATCTTGTATCTTGTATCTTGATCTTGTATCTTGTATCTTGTATCTTGTATCTTGTATCTTGTATCTTGTATCTTGTATCTTGTATCTTGTATCTTGTATCTTGTATCTTGTATCTTGTATCTTGTATCTTGTATCTTGTATCTTGTATCTTGTATCTTGTATCTTGTATCTTGTATCTTGTATCTTGTATCTTGTATCTTGTATCGTGTATCTTGTATCTTGATCTTGTATCTTGTATCTTGTATCTTGTATCTTGTATCTTGTATCTTGTATCTTGTATCTTGTATCTTGATCTTGTATCTTGTATCTTGTATCTTGTATCTTGTATCTCGTATCTTGTATCTTGTATCTTGTATCTTGTATCTTGTATCTTGTATCTTGTATCTTGTGTCTTGTATCTTGTGTCTTGTATCTTGTATCTTGTATCTTGTATCTTGTATCTTGTATCTTGTATCTTGTATCTTGTATCTTGTATCTTGTATCTTGTATCTTGTATCTTGTATCTTGTATCTTGTATCTCGTATCTTGTATCTTGTATCTTGTATCTTGTATCTTGTATCTTGTATCTTGTATCTTGTATCTTGTGTCTTGTATCTTGTATCTTGTATCTTGTATCTTGTATCTTGTATCTTGTATCTTGTATCTTGTATCTTGTATCTTGTATCTTGTGTCTTGTGTCTTGTATCTTGTATCTTGTATCTTGTATCTTGTATCTTGTATCTTGTATCTTGTATCTTGTATCTTGTATCTTGTATCTTGTATCTTGTATCTTGTATCTTGTATCTTGTATCTTGTATCTTGTATCTTGTATCTTGTATCTTGTATCTTATATCTTGTATCTTGTATCTTGTATCTTGTATCTTGTATCTTGTATCTTGTATCTTGTATCTTGTATCTTGTATCTTGTATCTTGTATCTTGTATCTTGTATCTTGTATCTTGTATCTTGTATCTTGTATCTTGTATCTTGTATCTTGTATCTTGTATCTTGTATCTTGTATCTTGTATCTTGTATCTTGTATCTTGTATCTTGTATCTTGTATCTTGTATCTTGTATCTTGTATCTTGTATCTTGTATCTTGTATCTTGTATCTTGTATCTTGTATCTTGTATCTTGTATCTTGTATCTTGTATCTTGTATCTTGTATCTTGTATCTTGTATCTTGTATCTTGTATCTTGTATCTTGTATCTTGTATCTTGTATCTTGTATCTTGTATCTTTTATCTTTTATCTTGTATCTTGTATCTTGTATCTTGTATCTTTTATCTTGTATCTTGTATCTTTTTTCTTACAAGAGTATCTTGTATCTTACAAGAGTATCTTGTTTATTATCTTTTTAGTTCCTTTAATTTCTTGAGTTTATTCATATTTTTTTGTATTACTTAAGCACTCCTTAATGTGTCTTTAATAACTTTTGAACCTTTTCTTTTGAACCTTGTCTTTCTCATATCTAGAAAATAAATTAATGGCTTCTAAAAAATGTTATAAAATTTGCTTTTTTATGCAGCTTAACTTGATTTACCAGCCAATCGTTTGTACAGTAAATCTATTTATATTTCATTTATTCCACTTATTCTTCTTTTATTTCATCGGAACTTGCATAAAACAAGCTCAAATAAAAACTTATCCATTTTTAATGTTTAGCAATAACAAAAACCAACTAGCTGCAGAAGGAAAAACCAAGGCAAGATGAGTGAACAAAAATATGCTAGCGACAATTTCATAATTTTTTTGCGTGCTAAAGTCGCGTTCAGCAGGATTAAATGAGATTTTCTTGCAATTACTTGAGTTTTTCTTATAACTGAACGGACGTTCATGTTTGAGTTGTAGTTCTTGGCATGTTGTTGCTCTGTTTGCTGCTACTACGGCTCATTTTGTTTTGCTATAAAAAAAAATGTTGTTGTTGCTGTTGTTGTTCATTACTTTAGCTGCATTGCATTGCTTGAGTTAACAAATTTTATTGTTTCTTTTCAATTATGAAATTTTTGCTTCTTGTTGTTTTGCCATTGTTTGAGTTATTAATAGAAAAAATTGAAGTGAATGAAAATTTGTTCGTGCTGTTAAGTTGAAGGAAATATGTAGGTGAAGTTTGAGTTTTTATAAAAAAAAAATCTCATTATAACTTAAATTTGTGCCTTTTTGACTACACATAACGTTCATAGTACGAGCAACACTTCTCAAAAACTCACTCTTAATCGCACATTCGATGCATCTCTCAATGCTAATTTCAAATTTGAAATTCAATAAACAAAGCCAGATATAAAAGGTAAACAAAACTTCGCATGCACCAAAACATCAAGATGATGATGATGATGAAGAAGTTTCGAGTCAGGACCTTGAGCAGTCGAACCACAGCAATTTTCAAAACCCAATTCAAAATCAGCATCACAATCAAAGTCAAAAGCTACGTATGTAGATGCGAAATAAAAGCATCTCCAAAGCACAATAATCAGCAATTCATTGGAATTTGGTTTTGGGAGCTTTTCTCAACGATGATGACTAGCTAGGCGGGGGGGGGGGAGGTTGCAGCTAGTTGTCAAGAGCGTTCGGGTGCCAAAAAGTGCAGCTAGTGCCTGGTACAAAGACTGATTTAGCTGTTTTCTAGTCCAGCTGCTGCTGCTACTTCTGCTCCTGCTGCTGTGGTCTTCTACAACAATAACAACGACTGATTATCAGATTTAATTGAAATGCATGAATAGATGAATTGCAGGATATTGAAATCTTTTTGGTTGTTGTTATTGTTTTTGCGTTCTCATACGCAAATGAGCACCAAGAAAGGAATGCAAACAAACCAACAAACAGACAAGAATCATGCGTGCCTTTGTTTCTGTGATTCTCACATCTGCCAAATGCAATAAGTGTGAGTGGTAGCTGATATATGTATGTGTGCATGTTTTTGGTTTGTTTTGCTTATGTGCTTGTGTGGTTTGTTTGTGTGTGGCTATGTGTTTGTGTGGGTGCAGACATTCAGCAAAAACAATGTGCGAAAGTTATTGCATAAATTTTAATTGATTGTTCTCGAATAATTTACTTTATATGTCAAAATGACATTTGTTGTTGGTGACATTTTGACATACTAGAAATTAATAGCTGCATTTGTTGATCGCACATATCTGAGTGTCATAACAATTAGGTTATCAAGAATTTGTAAAGAAAAGGAAAACTTAAATGTTGATGTTTGGAGATGACAAAATCTTTTACATATATACTTCATCAGGTATTGTCAGATTTATTTCCAAATTGTTTTGGGTCAATAAAATTAGCCTAAAGTAGGGGCTTAACAAAAACTTCAAGTCCTAAGTATAGTAACAGAGGAAAATTAAACTTATAGTTTAAACAAATCAGCCTCAGTAAATATCAGATCTTAAAACTTATTCTTATAATAAGAAAGATATGATCAATAAAATTCCACAAATAAACCGCCTGACTCGAGTGGAAAAATATTCATAGAAAACAGAAATAGATTTCGATTTAAAAATTGTGTGAGCAAAATGCTCATAGCATGCCTTCTCGAGGGTTAAAAAAACTTAAGTATAGTTATACCACACTTTTAGTTTTGTAAGTTAGCTCACAAAGATATATCGCTGTAAACTAGTAATCTTTATTTGATAATTTTTATCAAATTTTTGATTTAGATTTAGATTTAGATTTAGATTTAAAATAAAGTATCATCTCCTTCCTCTCACATAGAATGTGAGATAATAATAATATAGAAAAATTGTATGCCTTACTCAGTCGTCTCGCTTGAATATCTACTTTATTTAATTTCATGACATTTGTTGCAAAATTTATATTCTTAATTCGCACTGGAGACCTGTTTGGAACATACCCAAAAGTGTCACTTAAATATACCGTACGCATTTATCATTGGCATGTCACATTTTAGACGAAGACTTGTGGAAAATGCCGTTGGCAGTAGCACGTTCAGCCACTTCAGTGCAAATTGATAAATTGACATATATATTGCAAGTGTTGAAATACTTTTTGATTAAATTGATAAAATTTCATTTCTTATGCTTTCTTCGGGGCTTCTTTAAAAAGGTATTTAATTTTGAAAGTGTGTAAAGTCCTTGATTTGATTTATTCGCAACAAAGGCAAACTGAAAATGAAATGCTAAGAAGAATTTATCAAATGCATGTGTACATAATAGTATCTTAATATAGACTTTGAGGTTATAATAACGTTTTGGTATATATTTTAAGCCTATTTAGCAAGTTTAGAAATTTTAAAACAACATATTCAAGAACATCTTCTAAAAAAATAATTTAAATTAAGTTTTTTATTTATTTTATAATATT
This sequence comes from Tetanocera ferruginea, assembly GCA_958299015.1. Lineage (NCBI taxonomy): Eukaryota > Metazoa > Arthropoda > Insecta > Diptera > Sciomyzidae > Tetanocera > Tetanocera ferruginea. Next base: position 16,604,292 of record OY282641.1, read on the forward strand.
ATAAAAAATATTTATACATTATAAATAAACAGAGAATATATTTATTTATTAATCTATACTAGCATATCGTATTTTATAAAGGGTGATTTTTTAAGAGCTTGATAACTTCTTTTTTAAAAAAAACGCATAAAATTTGCAAAATTTCATCGGTTCTTTATTTGAAACGTTAGATTGGTCCATGACATTTACTTTTTGAAGATAATTTCATTTAAATGTTGACCGCGGCTGCGTCTTAGGTGGTCCATTCGGAAAGTCCAATTTTGGGCAACTTTTTCGAGCATTTCGGCCGGAATAGCCCGAATTTCTTCGGAAATGTTGTCTTCCAAAGCTGGAATAGTTGCTGGCTTATTTCTGTAGACTTTAGACTTGACGTAGCCCCACAAAAAATAGTCTAAAGGCGTCAAATCGCATGATCTTGGTGGCCAACTTACCGGTCCATTTCTTGAGATTAATTGTTCTCCGAAGTTTTCCCTCAAAATGGCCATAGAATCGCGAGCTGTGTGGCATGTAGCGCCATCTTGTTGAAACCACATGTCAACCAAGTTCAGTTCTTCCATTTTTGGCAACAAAAAGTTTGTTAGCATCGAACGATAGCGATCGCCATTCACCGTAACGTTGCGTCCAACAGCATCTTTGAAAAAATACGGTCCAATGATTCCACCAGCGTACAAACCACACCAAACAGTGCATTTTTCGGGATGCATGGCCAGTTCTTGAACGGCTTCTGGTTGCTCTTCACTCCAAATGCGGCAATTTTGCTTATTTACGTAGCCATTCAACCAGAAATGAGAAATTATGAAAAAGTTGCCCAAAATTGGACTTTCCGAATGGACCACCTAAGATGCAGCCCCGGTCAACATTTAAATGAAATTATCTTCAAAAAGTAAATGTCATGGACCAATCTAACGTTTCAAATAAAGAACCGATGAGATTTTGCAAATTTTATGCGTTTTTTTTTAAAAAAAAGTTATCAAGCTCTTAAAAAATCACCCTTTAGCTGCGTTCGATTCGCCAGTGCTCAACTCGTCTGTGAAAAAATTTATTAATTTTGCTTTTAATTGCTCAGACCACATCAATAAATAAATTAAAATTTTTTTACTTGCCAAAAAATCAATCGGCATCAGACATTTTGAAATATTTTTAAAATAATACAGTTGACTGCTTGAAGGTATTTAACTTTTTTTTTTGCTCACGTCACATTTTGACAGAATCTATACATTTTGACCTTTCCCGTACACAAACCAACTAAAAAATAAGAACTTGACAACGTAACTTTACTCAACTCAATCGGTAGTTGACTTTCTCTACCTCAACTAACTGAAGACTTGCTGAAGTTTTTGTTTTCTCATACAAATTTTGAAATACATAAAAGACTTTAATTTATTATAGGCTGGCGAATCAAACGCGAAGAAAATGTGCTACATAATGTCTACTGATTGTGCCCAAAATGTGCTGCATTGAAAATGCACAAACTATGTGCTGCATTGGGAATGTACCCATCATGTGCTACTTTAAAAAAAATGTGAGTCGAAGGTTATGCTTTTCAAAAAACAAAATTATAAAATTCAAATATCTATAAACTACACACTATGTGCTGCATTAGGAATTTACCCATCATGTGCTTTAGAAACATTTTTAAAAAGCTTATTTCTGACATTAAAATATAATTTTATTTTCATTTGAGCAAGAATAAATTCATTTGTTTTTGAACAATTTTTTAGTTTTAACAGTTTAATAATTTAGTTTTTAGTTTTAATAATTTTGACCGTAATTTCTGAAGTTTTCATGATGGTGTTGCCTGATATAAGAAATTCATAAAATTTTTTATCTTGCACTGAACCAAAAAATTACCAAAACCACCGTAAAGTTTAGGTTTTTAGTTAACATTTTAAAAAAAAAAACTTTAATTTTTGATATTGAGGAACTATCACTTTTGATATGTCTATAATTTTCAACGTGAAAAAAGAAGAATTGATATAATAGCTCTGTTCCCGGTCTTTTTGGACTAAAAATGGTAAAACTGTCAAAAGTCTGAGAATGAGAAAAAAAAAATTTCGAAAATAGAGAATAACACAAAAAAGAACGGGAACGCTTCTCGGACTAAAATTGTAAAAACTGTCAAATAAGAAAGTTTGTCCAGCATTGCCTTGATGTAAAGCATCGGCATTGCAGACGAAATGCCTAAGATTTTTAAGTTCAAAAGTTAAGAATTTATATTAGTTTTTACACATTTTCCCATGTTTCTGGGTTCCATTTTAATAGATTCAAATAAGTTTAGATGTATCGCAATTTCTTTGCTAACTGGTAAACAGCTGATTTTAAGCTGTTTGACACTTTTACCATTTTTACCCAAAGAAATTTCTCGGACTAAAACTTGCAACTTTTGACAAGGAGGGGAAATGTTTCACTCTCTCGATTGCACTATCTTTTACCATTTTTTCGTGTACGGGAGCGCTTCTCGGACTAAAACTGATAAAAAATGGTAAATTAGACTAAAACTTTAGAGTACGGGAACAGACCTAATATTCATATTTTTCTGATGTGGCACATATCAAATTTACATGATTTATTTATAATTTTGGTATTGTCAATATCACATTGATAACAAAAACGTTAACTTTTAAGAACTTTATAATATTTTGCTATTGTTAATATCAAAATAATATGAGAAAACGTTAAATTGATACGATACAAATGTTGTTTTGATATTTTTCATATAATATTGAATTGAAAAAACTAAGAATTGATATGAGATTAATTGTGTTTTGATACGAGATATATCAAATTGATGTAAAATTTTAACAATTGATCTTGATCTTGATCTAGATATTGATCTTGATCTTGATCTTGATCTTGATCTTGATCTGGATCTTGATCTTGATCTTGATCTTGATCTTGATCTTGATCTTGATCTTGATCTTGATCTTGATCTTGATCTTGATCTTGATCTTGGTCTTGATGTTGATCTTGATCTTGATCTTGATCTTGATCTTGATCTTGATGTTGATCTTGATCTTGATCTTGATCTTGATCTTGATGTTGATCTTGATCTTGATCTTGATCTTGATCTTGATCTTGATCTTGATCTTGATCTTGATCTTGATCTTGATCTTGATCTTGATCTTGATCTTGATCTTGATCTTGATCTTGATCTTGATCTTGATCTTGATCTTGATCTTGATCTTGATCTTGATCTTGATCTTGATCTTGATCTTGATCTTGATCTTGATCTTGATCTTGATCTTGATCTTGATCTTGATCTTGATCTTGATCTTGATCTTGATCTTGATCTTGATCTTGATCTTGATCTTGATCTTGATCTTGATCTTGATCTTGATCTTGATCTTGATCTTGATCTTGATATTGATCTTCATCTTGATCTTGATCTTGATCTTGATCTTGATCTTGATTTTGATCTTGATCTTGATCTTGATCTTGATCTTGATCTTGATCTTGATCTTGATCTTGATCTTGATCTTGATCTTGATCTTGATCTTGATCTTGATCTTGATCTTGATCTTGATCTTGATGATATTCTTAAATTTTATCTTGATTTTGCTCAAGATAAAATTTAAGAATATGATCAAATAAATTGATATGATCTATAAATTTTTTTTTGATATAAATATCATTTTGATACTATCCATATCATATTGATATGAAAAAGTTAAATTTTTTAAGAATAGATTCAATTTTGATATGGTTCATATAAAAATTATATGATAAAACGTTAAATTTGAACAATTCAAATCTTATGTTGATATTTTTCATATCATATTGAACTGAATAAAACGTAGAATTGATATGAGATTAATGTAGTTTTGATATGAAGAATATCAAATTGATTTACAATTTTATAATTTTATAGCAAGAAAGAAAATATATCAGAACAGTATGTAAGAGAAAACAAAGAAAAAAGAGCAATAAGAAGAATAATTAAGAAGATCCAGGTTATGAAAAAAAAATGTAAAAATAGCTTGCCTAAAGCTTTCAAATTTATCAGTGGATTTTAAGTGATTTCTTCAGGAATTCCACATTCTTACGGCGTTAATGAAAAAAACTCTAGTTGAGTTAAGAAATTTTAAATTAGGTACCAATAGCATTTTTCTCCGAGTAGACTGGCAAAATTGTCATTTTTCATAAAGGAACAAGTTTAAAAATACACTGAGAAAAAAAACATACTTTAAAATTCAACAAAAATTTTTAAAATATAAATTTAACGCCTTTGCGTTTCTACAAAACAAAATTTAAAACAATTGTGTTTAAATTTCAATTATACACTCCTTTCAATTTTGTTTCATTCATTATTTCTTTGAAACTTTCTTTGACATTTTTTGAATTTTGAATTTTCATTGGTTTGAAAAATATCGAACATAAAATAAAATGAAACCTAATTCAGTTTTTCAATATTGAAAAATTTAAAATGCAAACTTCATTGAAAGAAGTTGAGATTCGGTATTCGGAGGGTCCCAAGGGTCGCTGATTACGAATCTGTCATCAAAAGCTCGGAAAAAATTAAGAAATGGCATCGAAAAAACTATGCTTTAAAACATTTGTTTTAAATTTAAAAATTTATGTTTTAAATTTGTTTTCTTATTTAAACACATTGTTTTAAAAACAAAAACCCTTCTTTTAAATTTAACTTTAAGAACAGTTGTGTTTAATTTAAATGAATTTGTTTCAAGCTCTATTTCAAAAACAAATTCGTTTAAAATGAACACAATTTCATTTAATTTAAACACATATTTCCCTCAGTGTACTTTCATACAAAAAATTAAAACATAACAAATATTTAATAACAAGTAGATTCACGTTGAAAAAACTGTTTTATCTCGTCAGAGCATTTCTCAACAGGGATGAAAATTTGCAGTTCTGTGTTTTTATATGAAAGGAATTGAGTGATAAGCTTGATTTTCTATTTAAATCAACTATTAATGGGTCTCCAGTACAAAAGTTGATAAAAAATGCAATTCGGGGGACGCCAAAATTGGTTCAAATAAAAAAAAAAAAGTACACCAATCGAAAAGATTTTTCATGTACTATTTAATTTTGCTACCGGGATTGGGGGTAAGATTTTCGATACACTCTAATGGTCAATCGTTAACAAAATGGCTAATAATAAAAAACGTTAAACATTATATCCTAAGAAAAAAAACAAATAAAACGAAAACAACTCGAATGTACTCAATTTTGCACCCGGGAGCTCTTAGTTAATTTTTAACGGCTAACATTAAGCAAGTCAGCGATAATTAGAGTCCAGAAGTGGCTTGAAGTTATTCCTAAACTACAAATAAGAGGAAGTAAAAATATTTGAACGGATGCAGAGATGAGAAGAAATAGGTGTTTAACTCCAAAAGATGCTTCTATACCAATAAACAATCCAGTTAGCCAAAGAACTGCTAGAAAAGCCCTTGCACAAAATTGCCAACATTGCACCGGTAAAAAATCAAAATCTGCTTTATCGGTAAAGAATAAAAGTTACGCTTGAAGTTCGCCAGAGAACACCAAAATTGGTCAGCAGAAGACTTGAAACGTGTCATCTGGTCAGATGAGTCGAAATTCAATCGGTTTCAGTCTGACAGTAAACAATATTGCTAGAGTCACGCTGGAGACTTTATCCAAAGACGTTATATTAACCCTTCGTCAGGCACATATTTTGAGCCCTTAGTTCTGGCACATGGTGTCTGGCCAGACCCCTATACATTTGCATGCATTTGTATGGAAATAAGGATTGTTTGCCGTTAAATTTTTTACTAAGATAGGTAAATATTTGTTATATTTTGTGTTTCTATTTCTTTTTTGCTTTGCTATTAGCTACCTGACGAAGAAAAAATATACCTGAAAAAAATCTTTGGAATGAAAAGGGCAACAATTTTTGTTTTTTCTATACATATTTCTCTTTATTATGGGTAAAGTAATAAATGTTTATGACAAAATAGAAAATTATTATGAAGAATACATTGAAAAATTTTATTCAGAATTTTGGGGAAGGCGATAAAAACATAAATAATCTACTTTTGAATGTTGCTGACAAACAGGATTGTTGCATTTGCAGCAAAAAAAGCGTGTCTTAAGGCGTATTTTGTCACCTTTCTGCAGGCAAATTCTGCAATCAAATCAATCCATTTTCTTTGGGTAGACTCTGAATGTTCTTCATTCCATTTTCTAATTGATTCTCGACCATGCCGATTTGTTTCACTAATGATGACGAACGTAATATTGGTTGACAAAAATAACTTGAATACCTCAACTGGATTGGTGAGCCTTGTTTTTGTTCCAGATTGAAAATACATGATATTATGCTGGCGCAAACGAGATGCAGGGGGTTCAATTTTGTTCCATTTAGTATCGTCTTTGCCATAAAAACAGCCTGAGTTGAGTTCATTTGCTGCTTCAGCATAGTTTCCATTTTCTTCTTCTTCATCACTATCATATAGTTCGTAAGCTTCAATTTCCAAATCACTTTCTATGTCTGATGCATCATCTTCTGGCACATAATCAGCAGTGTCGTCACCATCGTTTTCAAAAAAATCATCATTTTCATCAGCTTCTACCTGACTTTGAAAATCACGCACTAATGCCTCTAACAATTGGGGTTGCAAATTCGCGCTACGCAAGCGTGTATTATAAATAAATTCCAGTTCATCAGTCATAATATACTAAAAACGCAACAAATCTACCTGCGTAAAATTATTCACAAGCTCAAAATTACCGCACAAAAACTAGATTACTTCTTCACTGTTCAGCGTTCAATGAATAACTAACTCACAAACAAAAGCAGAAGAAAGAAAGAAGCATAAAAGAATAAAGTAAATACAAATTTCCAACTCGTGCCATGCGCTTTGCCCATGCGTTCATACCTGGTCTGGCCAGGCACCATGTACTAAAAGTAAGGTGTAGAATTTTTATTTGGCTTTTTCGTCCTGTTCCAAGGACTTTTTTGCAATTATTAATTTATACATCGAAAGCCAATTATATTTTGGGAGATTACCTGAAATTACAGCCATGTATCTAAAATAGAAATAAGCTAAACTGAAGCATGAAATTAATGATATATGTCTGGAACCACGTGCCAGTTCGAGGGTTAAAGAAACAGTGAAACTCGGTGGAGGAAACGTCATGGTATGGTGCTGATTCACATGCTAGCACGTTGTACCACTACAAAACATCGATGTGAAAATGAGAAAATAACACTATCTGCTCTTCTTCCCGTTTTGTTGAAAGAAGCGCCTATCCTGAAGAAGAAGTGAATTTTAACAGGATGGCGACCCTAACCACACCTTAAAAATGGTGCATAATGGCTGTTCGGACAAAGTTTTATATTGATGCCCAAAGTCCCGACTTCAATCCAATTGAGAATTTGTGGTCAATCGTGAAAAGATGATTGGGATCCCAACGAAACTGGACGATCTGTTGCGGCGAGTAAAGCAGGAATGGCAGAATATTCCAAATGATATAATTGAGAAATTGGTGGAAAGTATGCCAAAACGAGTAGAAAGTACAATACGAAATAGAGGACTGTGGACTAGACCGGATCATTCTTATATGGATACAAAAAATTTCAACCGGTCGGGGTCTCAAAAGTTAGAAGAACTCATTAAAATGATTTCTGCAAATTTTTTTTTTCAAATCGAAGAAAAACCGCCGAAGCAATTTTGATTCTCCTGAAGGTCCTTTTTGGTAAAAAAAAACATGTTTTTTGCTTATAACTTTTTATTTTGCACAGAATGCATACCCAAATCTTCTTAAATGTTAAATTTCTTACTCATACTAACATTTTGACATAAAAAAATATTGACCATCAATGAATTTTTGCTATTTTTAAAAAGGCATTTTTTTAAAACCGCTGTTAAAGACACTTTTTTTATAAGATTTACGTGGAAATGTTATTGTTGGAAAGGTATTAAGTTTTTCTTTCGTTCTGTGTATCGTTTTCATCAAAGCTATGTGATTAAAAAAAAAATTTATCGAAAACTGGACGATAAAGCAGTGAACAAATTAAATTTATTGTTTGTATGAATAAGAAATGCTTCATTGTATCAGATTTCTAAAGTCGATTTCTCACATTCAGTCAGTTTTCGCACACAGCTTTGATTAAAACGATACACATAAAGAAAGAAGAACTTAATACCTTTCCAACAATATTGGAATATAACAATTCCACGTAAATCCAATAAAAAATTTGTCTTTTACAGCGGTTTTAAAAAAATGCCTTTTTCAAAATAGCAAAAAGGTAAATTTTTGATGGTCAATAAGAGTTATAATGAAACAAAATTTTAACAATTTTTTTATGTCAAAATGTTAGTATGAGTAAGAAATTTAACATTTAAGAAGATTTGGGTATGCGATCTGTGAAAAATAAAAAGTTAAAAGAAAAGGACCTTCAGGAGAATCAAAATTGCTTGGGCGGTTTTTCTCCGATTTGAAAAACAAGTATGCAGAAATCATTTTAATGAGGTCCTCTAACTTTTGAGACCCCGACCGGCGGAATCTAAATTTCGATCCGGTCTACTGTGGACTTGTGGTGACCGTGGCGTGCAGGTTAAGTGTGTGGCTTAGCACGCTCGGAGCCCGAGTTCGATCCCCAGTTACGGCGAAAAGTTTTTTCAATAAAAAATTTTTCTGATCGGTCACTACCTCTCTGCAGTCAATGGCAAACCTCAGAGAGTAAATAATGCCATGTAAAACTTCTTGAGAACATGAACTTTAGCCGTTCGGAGTCGGCATAAAACATGTAGATCCAGTTCTCGGTTAATTGTGTGCAAACATTTAATAACACACACAACACAATTGATCACATAAGAAGCTCGGTCAAAGTCCTTTCAAGGGCTGAAATGGCCAATTTGTGTTTTTTTTTTTTTTTTTTTTTTGCTACTGTGGACTAAATACTAAAAATTGGCTCCATCCTTAAAAGTGCAAAATTGGGTAAATGCGAGTTTTTATCATTTTCGTTATTTTTTTTGTTTTAATTCGTTATTTTTACTTTTGTGTTATTACCCATCTTTTTGGGGATTGACCATGAAATAAAAAAACCAAAAAAAGTTTTTCGATTTTCTTGGTATTTATTTTCTTATTTTGTACCAAGTGTACGAAGTATAAACATGTACTCAGTTGCTTTCCATCAGTGAAAGAATTAGAAAAATCGGTTGAGTAGTTCTTGAGTTCAGCATCCTCGAAGATACGTAAGAAGCCTTTTATAAGATAGTAGAGAAGTATAGATAAAATTCTGACAAAAGACTCAGCTTTTGTTAAAATGAATTGAAAGATGTTTAATCTACGAATAATAATAATGAAATGCAGTTCAAAATTGTTTGATAACTTATATTCATTAAGACCAAAAGTTGAAATAACTACATTTTATACTCATTATATAATCAATCAGTTAGCTAACTGCAAAAAAGTATAAGATAATGTAAGATTAGGGTAAGAGTTTTTCAAAAATATTTTAAATTATTCAAATCTCACAATAACTAGTTCTAAGAGAGAAGAAATTTATTGAAAAATTATTTTATTGCTTTTATCAAGAACTGGAATTAGATTTCATCTTTCTTAGATTTCTCAGAATTTTTAAACCCAGATAAGTTATTTTATAAGCAAGAAATAAGGAGTAAAAATATTCGTCTTGTTGTTTATAAAATTCTGCCAACAGCAATCTGTATAAAAACTAAGCGAAAAATTCTTGTCTAATGGAGCAATTAATAAGGATTTTGTTAAATCATATATAATTGCCCACATGCATCACAAGGATAATGAAGTAGGATTCTCAAGTAAGCATGAGTGACTACTTTGCAACTGAAAACTTTGAAGTCTAGATAAATAATGTATCTTAGTAACAGTAAAATTATTCTGAGAATAAGCTTATAATTCTTGTACTGCAGCAGGTAATGAGAGCAATTCTATGATGCGTAAGATATAAAGCTATTCATTTATTTTTCTATACCATGTGCCATACAGTGTATAGAAGACATTTCTGCAACTTACTTGAATGTCAGCCTTTGAACGGTAATATATTAATTGCCATGGCATACTTAGCATAAGATTTGTAAGATTTGCGCGCAGCATAATCGCGCTCGTTAAACCTACTGCACTACAAGCTCAAACACACACACACAAACACTCTTAAACTTAAAGAAAAATGTACACACACACACACACACACAGACATTACGAGTATTTGTCTACGTACCGGTTCTCATTCACCTACGCATGTCTATGTCCTTATATTATAATGTTGATTGAATGTACTACTTATGGGCGAAGCAAAGGACTTGATAAGGATAAGCAAAGGATTTGTTATCTTTCACTTATACACGCGCACAAAGCCACACGACGACGACGACGACGACGACGACCACGACCCACATAAAAGGGACCCGTCCACAAAATCTTATAAGTTAACTTGTTTTAAGGTCGCTATCCCTACGCAGCCCATCCTACCTATTGTAGTTGTTGTTGTTGGTTTATTTTGTTATTGTTGCTGGCATTGTTCGAAAATTAATGAATTTGATTCTTATCAATTTCATGCTCTTGTTGTACCAACTATATCAGTGGCCTACCTACACACTATCCAAACATCATATATCTGAGTTGGGATAAAATAAGACAAAAGAGAAAATGAAAAAAAAAACCAACAGGATATACCAATAAGCTTTTATTCTCCCACATACGACGGCAAAACAAGAAAGGCTGATATATAGTAGAAAAGAAAAAAAAAAACAGCGGCAAAAGAAAAATTATATTCCCTCTTGTCTCAATATGAGACTATTTGGCCGATTAATGGCAAATCAATCGGCAGAGCGGCAACATGACACTAATGAGGATATTGTACTGGCGCCGTTTGTCCAGATTATTACATCTGTTAAGCTTTAGCGAATTAATATAAGATGGTGTGGGTGATGCGGGGAGTGGTATATAAATTGTTAGCAAACTAATCGGGTTGAGAATGAATTTGTTGCAGTAATACATACATATATTAATGATCGGCTCAGAAATTCAGTTGAAAAATTATAGCATGATTACATATTATTTATAATTAATTTTTATTACTCTTGTCTTAGATCAATGAAATTTTAGTTAACCGTCATTTGCTTGCTTTATTTAAAGGCCATTCATGCTTATAAAAAAAAAATTTTCAAATTAATTTGGGATTATTTTTTGCCTTACTTTGTTTTATGGTAGTAAAACCTGACTTGGATTTTAAGAAAGAGCATTTTCTTCAGTAAGATTAGTTCACAAGAACAACTCGAAATTGAAGTTTAAGAAAAATTCTGTATAAAAAGTATGACAAGGAGACGCAGACGGCCAATTTATAATGGGAAAAACAAATCATACTTTGATTGTACTATAAAAGCACTTGAAGCCAAAGCAAAACCAATAAGACTAAGAGTTAAAGAGAGTGAAAAAATAAACCATAACATTTGCAAAATGCAAAGAACAAAAGAAGGAGTTCACCTATAATATGAAATCTGGTTTTATCTGGTTTTATATATATATATTTTTATAAAATAAAAAAAAAAAACAAATTGGCCATTTTAGCCCTTGAAAGGACTTTGACCTAGCTACTTGTGATCAATTGTGTTGTGTGTGTTATGAAATGTTTGCACACAATTGACCGAGAACTGGACCTACATGTTTTATGCCGACTCCGAACGGCTAAAGCTTATGTTCTCAAGAAGCTTTACATGGCATTATTTACTCTCTGAGGCTTGCCATTGTCTGCAGAGAGGTGGTGACCTATCAGAACAATTTTTTATTGAAAAAACTTTTCGCCGCGACTGGGGATCGAACTCGGGCTCCAAGCATGCTAAGCCACACACTTAACCTGCACGCCTCGGTCACCTCAACTGATAACTGATAGTTGATAACAACTTATGCCGACGATAAAGCATGGAGCACACATTCGAAGAGGTACTTAGCTAACTCAGATCAAACTCAGGCCACGCACTCAGCCGGTCTTAGCTGAGAAATAAGATATGATCTTGTTAACGAACAAAAACGAGATACCACCAAAAATAAGAAACACTCGACTAATTCCAAAAACTCAAACGAAATAGCTATCTGGGAGTTGAACTTGACATAAAACGACGTAGAAGAAGATACCGGGCAGTGCTTGTGGCCTTTCACCCTCTCTGATGAAACTGATATATCCAACGGTTGGTCTTCCAATTCTACTGGCAACTTCCGCAAGCAGTTTCTGATACTCTAGAATTGGCAAGGATTTAATTCATTGAACATACTATATGATCCTCGCAAAACTCTCGAACCCAAAATGCCAACGTTCCCAAGACTAACCAACTGTTGCCCAGATATCAAACAAGCGGGCTGTCAACATTTTCACAGATGGTTCTAAAATAAGTATTAGAAGCGGGAGCGGATGCGGAAGAGTATTGGTGGTTTTTGCCATTAGAAAGACCTCAGAGATAGTTCTTGTGAAACAAACACTTATCACTCTTAAATGAACATCTTTGTTGACAACCAAGCGTCATTCAACTTCATGTACTTCTATACTGTCAAGTCCAGAAATGTCTTTGCAAGCAATGACGCACCAGATGCATTGAAAACATCAAAGAGAGTGTGCATCTACTAGGTTCCAAATGATCAGGGCATTGACGGAAATGACAAAGCATATGGACTAGCAAAGAAAGGTGCCGAGCTGGAACAGAACTCATAGAACTCGTAGTTATCCGACTAAAACGCTAAACGGACCTTGTTTATGCTAGCTCGGGAAGCAACAGCAGGACACTGATGGGTATTCTCACAGTTCTCTGCATGGTGGCTGCCCACGCGAAAAAAACTGGTTTTTACCACATATGACAACTGTAGGAAGACAACGTGATGTCCACACTCTGGTTGCAATCGGAACATCAGGTACGGACACAATGTTGCGCACAGTTGTTTCACTAATGTTAGGATTGTTACCCCCATTAGATTCAAAATTCGACGATTTCATATGAGAATGACAAAAAATAAGGTGGGCAAGGGTCGTTAAAACAGATTTTAATCGATTTTAACTTTCACTTTTATTTTATTTTTTATGTATAAAATATATGAAAATATTATTGTTCTAAAAAAGTTTTTAATACACGATGTCAAATTGTTTCTTTGTGTTAAACATATGGTGTTTTAAAAATTTGGTTTAAATTGGGGTTAGCACAAAACGAAGTAAGCATATTTTATAAGGAATCTTCATTTGAAAAAACGCATTTTTTATAAAATGTTAAAGTGAAAGTGTTTCCAAAACGGGGTTTCAATATGGGGGGTATCCCAAACAATGTATACGGTTAAAAATCTTGGGCTAAATTTTAAACTTTTTTGGATTACATATAGGATACGACCAAAAAAAGATTACTTTTTAATCCAATGAAAAGTTTTAAATGTTTCAATCCAAAAAAAAATTATTTTTAATCCGCAAAAAGTTTAAAATTTCTTAATTCAAAAGGGAATAATTGTTAATCCACAGAAAGTTTAAAATATTATAATCCAAAAAGGATTACATTTTACTCCAAAAAAATTTAAAATAATGTAATCCGAACAGGATTACTATTTAATCCACAAAAGTGATTTCACTGTTTACTGTTATAATGTATATAATAATATTTTGGTTCAGATTTTAATAAACAATTTGTTTCATTTAAATAAAAATAAATTTTGCTTAAACAACGTTAAGAATTATATTTAGCTTAAATTTCGTAGCAGTAGTAGTTTTCAATCTTATACCTGAATTACAATTCGGCAGTGGCAGCGTCAGTGGCAATGTCATTGATCAACTGTTATTTTAGGAATACTGTTGTTCAATGGTGAAACTTACATAGCAGCAGTGGCAGTAAGCAGTACTGCCGAGGTTAGCCCTATTTCTAAATTCACTGCCAACATGCAAATAATTAAACTACTAAGAAAAATTCCACATTCACTGCTTTTGATGCTGACGCTAGATTGTAATTTGCAGGCAGTAAAATACTAAACAGCTGATCACTGCCGCTACCACTGACACAACTGCTGCCACTGCCACTGCTGCATTGTAATTCAGCTATTAAATAACATAAATACTTTTTCCTGAAAAAACTACTTTAATGCAAATTTTGTTAAAATTACAGCAGCTAAAAATCAAAACGACGAGGTTGTATTCACGACAATGTTTTATTAGCGAATGAATAAACAGCTTAAACTACAAAAATAAGGAGCACAAAGAATGAGAAGGTGAAGAGAACAAAGAAGAAGATGAAAGAATATAATGCAAATAAGAATATATAGAGTTGCCAGATCTAATTATTCAGTTTTACTTTTAACACTCCTTCTCAAATCTATATATTAAAAATAGTTAAATTGAATTTCAAAAACTTAAAATAATCCCAAATCTTTAGTGAATTTAGTATGCTTAATTCTTTGCAAATTTTTGGTTAAAATATCTGAAAGCATTTCATTAGTACAAATGTAATTTAAAGTTATCTCATTATTTTTATATAAGTTACGAATATGATGATATTTTATATCAATATGTTTGCTTCGGGCATGGTATTTTGGATTCCTGACCAGTTGTTGTGCACTCAAGTTATCGCTGTTTAGAATCATTGGAGCTTTCTGTTGAAAACCCATTTCAGCAAGCAGCTTTTGAATATACACAGCTTCTTTTGCTGCCAATGAGAGCGCGACATACTCCGCCTCTGTGCTGCTCAGCGCAACGATGCTTTGCTTCTTCGACTCCCATGAAAAAACAGCCCCCGCAGCTACAAATGCGCACCCAGTATAAGATTTTCGGTCGCTGGCGTCTCCGCCCCAATCTGCATCCACAAAGCATTCAATCGGCTTTCCTGTCTTGAAGTAGTGAAGTTTTAAATCGATTGTACCTTTAAGATACCGCAGTATTCGCTTCGCACCGACTTCATGTTCAATATGAGGGTCGGTGTTACGCTGAGACAGTTTACATACAGAATGAATTATATCCGGGCGCGTCGATATTGCCAAGTACATCAGCGCACCTATCAACGACTGATACTCAGTTTGATTGATCTTTTTGCAATCTTCATCGGAACATTTCACCTGAAACCCTGCGTCAAGAGGTGTTGCTACGGCCTTGCAATTCTGCATTTGATACTGCATCAACAAATTTGAAATGTACTGCCGCTGACAAACAGTGATAGCTCCCGTGTCACCCTCGCGATCAAATTCCATACCCAAAAAATATTTTAGCTTACCTCCATCTACAACATCAAAAGCCTCTGAAATTCTTGTTTTTATATTGGTTAAGTCTTCTATTTTAGAGCTGGCTATGATGAGGTCATCAACATACACTGCGATTATATTGAAGTTACCTTTTTCATTCTTTGTGTAAACACACGGTTCGCTGCCACATGGCTTAAATCCCAAATTTTTAAGCACTGAGTCTAGCTTCTCATTCCATTCCCGCCCGCTTTGCTTTAAACCATACAGAGCCTTGTTCAGCTTCAGCACACGGTCTGGAAACTTGCCATTCACAAAATATTCTGGCTGCCGCATAAAAACCGTATCATGCAGTTCACTGTTCAGGTACGCCGACGAAACGTCCATTTGGTGCAAATGTAATTTGTATTCGCATGCCAAAGCTATCAGCATGCGAATTGTTGCATATCTCACAACCGGCGAGAAAGTTTCGTTAAAATTCACACCAAACTGCTGGCTGCACCCTTTTGCGACCAAACGTGACTTGAAGCGTTCGATGGTGCCGTCTGCGTTACGCTTTACGTTGAATACCCACTTGCATCCGATGACTTTCTCACCAGCAGGCAAGTCTACAAGCGACCAGGTATCATTGCTTACTAATGCATTGTACTCCTTCTGCAAAGAGTCCTTCCAATATTCAGCATGCTCGCCACGTAGCGCTTCATCAAGACTTTCCGGTATTTGAACATCGTCATTTTTCATTATATTTAGCACATGATACTCTTTTCGTGGACGTCCAGGTAGTCCACTGCGAATCAGTCTTGGTCTGCCTCGGCCATATCGAACTTCAGTCTGGTTAGATTCGTCGCTTTCAGTTACTGAAATAATAGCATCTTCTTCAGAATCACATCGAACATCTTCCACTTTCTCAATATCAAAAGTGACCATTTTGCGCTCATCTCCTTCTGAACCAACGTACACCTTTTCCATGAATATGACATCCCTGCTTACAATCACCTTATTGGATTCTGCATCATATAAACGATAAGCTTTTGCGGTATCAGAGTACCCAACCATTATCATTTCCTTGCCCTTTGGACGAAACTTATTTGACTGCTTCTTATCGATTGCAACAGCTAAAGAGCCAAACACTTTTAAATGCGATGCTGTTGGCTTCTTTCTAGTCCAAGCCTCGTATGGAGTCATATTTTCTAAAATCTTCGTCACTGACCTGTTACGTAGATAAACAGCCGTTGCAACTGCCTCCGCCCAAAACAACTCGTCCAAGCCGCTATGCACCAACATGCTCCTCGCCATCTCAACAATAGTTCTGTTGGCACGCTCTGCTACTCCATTCTGCTGCGGTGTATACGGCACTGTCAGCTGCCGCCTAATACCATTTTCTTTTAAAAAATCTTCAAAATATTTTGCAACGTATTCACCACCGTTGTCGCTGCGAAGTGTTTTAATTTTACACCCTGTCTGTTGCTCTGCCATTGCTTTAAATGATTTAAATGCTTGGAAAACTTCATTTTTTGTTTTTAGAAAGTAGACTGACATGAACCGCGATTTATCATCAATAAATGTGACAAAATATCGAGACCCACCAATCGATATTTTGTTTATCGGACCACACACATCGCTATGCACCACCTCCAACAAACTCTTTGCATGGCTCTCTGAAGCATGAGGAAACGGCATGACGCAAATTTTGCTTTTTGCGCACGTAATGCACTCATTTTTCTCAGGAACTTTCTTTACATCAAGACCATTTACTAATTTTTTATCCGACATTTCTTTTAAGGCTTTGAAATTCAAATGACCAAAGCGATTGTGCCATTCTGTTGCTTTGCAATTTTTATCATCAGCATAAAAACATTTGTTCATATTTGTTCTGAACATAAACAACCCACCACACTTCTTTGCTTTAACAACAACATCGCCTTGTTGATTTTTTATAATTGCATCTTCGTTGCCAAATACAACCATGAGTTTGCTGTCGACTGCTTTGCTCACTGAGACGAAATTTGCCTGCAACTCAGGAACGTGCAAAACATTTTTTAATTTTAACGCATATTCACCACTTTTAATGCGGATGTCACCACGTCCCTCTGCTTGAATATAATTTGCTCCAGCAAGCGCAATTTGTTCTTTGCGCTCTTCATATGTTGTAAATAAATTTCGATCACAGCATAAATGAGAAGTAGCGCCGCTATCAATGCACCACGAATCACGAACCAACAATTGTGCTGATGCTGCGGCCAAAATAGAAAATGATTGTTCAGTTGCTTTCTCCTTTTGTTGTTTATATTTCTTGTCCCTGCAATTCGCCGCAAAATGCCCACGACGACCGCAACTATAACATTTGCCGCTAAATTTATTATTGTTGTTGTTGCTGTTACTGGTGTTTGCATATTTTGAACCGTTGCCGTTGCCGTTGTTGTTGTTGCTGCCTTGAAATTTTTTGAAGTTCGCTCTTGCGACAAACGCTTTGTGAGCATCGCCACTGTCTCCCTTATCGTGACGTCTCGCTCCCTCCTCAAGCAATTTTACCTTTAACGCATTCAACGAAGGCAACATGTCACGTGTTTCGATAGCTACAACAAAATTTTCAAACGATGCTGGCAAACTTGAAAGCAAGATTATGACCAACATTTCTTCTGGTACTAAAGTTCCAGTTTCTGCGAGTTTTTCAACAAATTCGTAAAATTCATTTACATGCTCCGAAATGCTTGCGCCCTCAGACAAACTGTGGTGCAGGAGATTTTTGAATAGAGTAATTTTTCGAGCAGGTCCCGATGGCTGGTAAATTTCTTTAAGTTTATTCCAAGCCTGTAGCGAAGATTCGCAATGCCGTACATGGTTTATTTGCGATGGTTTAATGCAAAGCATAATGCTAGCAAGAGCCTTCTCATCTTTTGCGTCGAACGCGGCTGACTCTGCTGCAGTAGCATTGTCGCTTTTTATAAATTTTCCACTGACTATTCCCCACAATTCGGAATGAACTAGAACGCTTTTCATGTGGACACACCACGACGCGTAATTCGAATCATCAAGTTTTTCGATTGAGTATAAACCGGCGGAACTCATCTTATAAATATTATTTAAGTAATTGTTGAAGCAAATTAAAATGATCAGGATTATGGCCTGGGCCCATAACCTGTTAAAATTACAGCAGCTAAAAATCAAAACGACGAGGTTGTATTCACGACAATGTTTTATTAGCGAATGAATAAACAGCTTAAACTACAAAAATAAGGAGCACAAAGAATGAGAAGGTGAAGAGAACAAAGAAGAAGATGAAAGAATATAATGCAAATAAGAATATATAGAGTTGCCAGATCTAATTATTCAGTTTTACTTTTAACAAATTTGTAGTCCAAAAATAGTCTTAAACTTAAACTTTTTCGGATTAAAAAAAATTAAACTAAAATATGGAATAAAAAATAGTACTTTTAGGATTAAAAATTCCTTTAAACCAAAGTTTGGATTAAAAACTAGACCAAAATTTTTAACCGTGTATCAATTCAGGCTTTTTTAAGCAAAGACTTATGCGGGATAAAATTAAGTTCTCTATGTTTTTTTTCTTCGAATGAAGTGATTATGATAAAAGTATTTGGGTTTTAAGAATTAAAGTTTTATGAGGAGTACCCCGAAAACTGCTTTGACCCAGTCCAGTTTTAAAAAGACCATTGATATAATACTGCAAATATTTGCGTGTAATTATAATAAAATAAATGGTGACCGTGGCATGCAGGTTAAGTGTGTGGCTTAGCATGCTCGGAGCCCGGGTTCGATCCCAAGCCGCGGCGAAAAGCTTTTTTCAATAAAAAATTTTTCTGATCGGTCACCACCTCTCTGCAGACAATGGCAAACCTCAGAGAGTAAATAATGCCATGTAAAGCATCTTGAGAACATGAGCCGTTCGGAGTCGGCATAAAACATGTAGGTCCAGTTCTCGGTCAATTGTGTGCAAACATTTAATAACACACACAACACAATTGATCATAAGAAGCTCGGTCAAAGCCCTTTCAAGGGCTGAAATGGCCAATTTGTTTTGTTTTTTTGTTTTTTTGTTTTTTTGTTTATATTTCTTGAAGTGATTCTAAAAATTATTGAAGGAGTCCAATGATACATTGCTTTTTATGTCATTTTCCGATTCATTTCATTTTCCGATTTGGCCAATATTTGAAAAATTCTTAATCTATGTAAAAAAAGTCGTCCGCACCAAATTTCGGCAACTGCAAATAGTTTTGGCCACAGCTTATATGAACGGTAACACTGTGTGTGGCGTGCCGTAATATTATGAGGCCAGTGTTTCTTCTCTGAGTCAGCCATGTAAAAGAGGAAGAAATTCATTTATCAGTGTTTTGAGTTGATCCTTGCCGTGCAGGCTATATTCATCTTGCAACTTTGCTTGTAGTCAAATTTCTAAAAAATAAACTCCAATGAAGTGTTTTTATGACTAATATCATGATACTAAAATAATTATCATGATATAACATTAATTAATTAATTAATAACATTTTCTTTTATCCAATGTTCTTCAAACAATCGACAGTGTTCGTTCTAATGGGTCAATTTTTTTTAACATTTGAGTTACCTTCAGAAATAGTTTTCGAAAAACAATTAATACACAGACCTGTTTCAAAGCATTCACAAACCAAAGATTCTTAGTGAATGCTTTTCTTTTCAATTTGTTTCATGCGGAATTCAAAATTGCCATTATCGCCATATCTAATTAATTATTTTTTTTTTCAGACATGACCAGTGCCCTACTTATTTTGAGACAGCCTTTCAAAACGAAATTCTTATACTTTACTAGGGTGGGAAAGTCCTGTATTTCAAGCATTCATCTTTACTAATCTGCTTCAAGTAGTTCCAATATGTGAACATTTATTTTGAGGATAAATTCAATTCACCTTCATTGGTAGGAAGCAAGACCTATCTTAAATCTCTGGCATTTAGGAAATGCCAGCCTGGTTGTACTGAGACGCAACTCCACTCTGACTTTTTGTCTAGCTTGCGACATTAAGCTTACCTCAGTCAGCACGAAGCTCCCCGAATGGCAGCCCACTATAGTCCCCGGCAAAAGGGTTTCCACCTTAGAATGAGCACTTTACAAAAACTGGAAATGAATTTAATTGTTTTGACACACATGACTTCATAAGCAAGCTTATCATAGTAACCCAGTAATAAATACTGCTAGATAAATACTGCTCATTTTTAAGACTCTCAAGATCCAAACCATCTTGATTCATATTCTGCTTTTGTGACCAATTATTCCAGCATAAATATGACCTTATCGTTGGAATTTTATGTCTTTATCCTCACTTATACTCTATCACCCTTAGAATATATTAGATTTTAATTTATATCAGTAGTAATCGTGACTATACCAGGTTTCTTGACTATCCCCGTGCTAACAGTACACGCAAAGAAATTTTTCGTTTACCGCAACTGAAAAATTCATCAGCTATACTTCGTTTGTGAACTGTATTTGCCGCAAACGAATATTTAGTTGTCATCAACTTAAAAATATTCTGGCTTGAAACGAAAAACATCGAACTTAATGAATTTTAATCATTGTTTTGGAAGTTCAAGTTTAGCCGAGTGTGCTGGCGTTAGAGTCAAGAAACTCGATTGACCTGGGTTCAATGCCCAACAAGAACACCATATATTTTATTTTTTTTTTAATTAATGTTTTTTAAGCAAAACTTATTTTGACGGCTAGGTTGACGAAGCATTTTATGAAACAGAATTAGAATTTCAATAATTAAATTAAAATTTTTGGTACTTACTCGGCCAGAATTCGAAACCACGTCTTACACAGGACAGTCTAGCACGCTTCCATTGAGCTATTGTGAGACATTGTGTATGTTTTATATCATTTGCTACGGATACGCAGGTATCCGTATTTATGTCCCTCTTCCATGATTTTGCATCTCAAAGCGAGGGCTCATGGCAACCTATGTTTTTAACCCTCACTTTGGCACTATTTACATATGTAAATATCCCAATTTTAAATTTGCTATAACTCCTTTCTTTTTTATTCGATTTGAATATGGCTTGGACTCTGTGGCTATTTTTTGGTTTTCTTTCTGAAAATTCAAAAGTTGTTTTTAATTTTAGAATTTTTTGATACTTTTTGAAAATTTTTCATTCCTATAACGTAGTTTGGTACATATTTACATATGTAAATATTTTGTATTTGAAAGGCTTTTCTGGTGTTTTAACGCATTTTTTGTCTTATTTATAGAAAAAAATGATAAGGAAAAACTCTTCACATATTAATTATATATACAAATTTCATATTTGATAGCTTTTATTGGAAAAATATTAATGAATAGAATTGCTTACCGGGACACCGATGCACAAATCAATATTTTAAATTTACGGTTTTTATTTGTCATTATTACTTTGTTAATCAAAACAAATTCTTTTCTTTATTAAGTTTAAACTACGATGTTTCACAACTGATCAATAAAAACTCTTTTCTTACTGTAACACTTCAACTCTTTTCAACTAAGTGAAACACTCGCTTCATTTTAATTCTGCTTTTCGGGAGAAAAATAAAGGTACGCAGAAATGAAACCGTGAAAAAATAGTTGTCAACGCAGTGTGTTTTTCAAATGCAAAAAATATGCAAAGTTCAAAAACCCCCTTATAGAATATATGAAAAAAAGGAACAATTGAAGTTGTGTGGAAACAGCACCAGTTTTATGACAATATGTCATGTGTTGATATTTATGCTGGAAGTGCTAATTTAATGAAAAAAATTTAATTTTTTGTTGAAATTTGTTTTGTTTATTCATTGGCACTATACATTTTTTTTAATTTGATTTTCATAATTATATTTTGGTTATTTCGTAAAGGGCTGGATCGTCAAGTGTTCATAATATGTAAAACGCTATATCGAAAGAAGTAATGCATGGATTTCAATGGTTAGTAATTTTGTGAATAGGATACATAATAACCTTTCTTTTGATACCCATAATGCTAGATTTTGTTGGAAAATTAAAAAAAAAACACGACTTTTCCAGGCCCATATTCTCAACATGCGAACCCTATAACTTCTAAACCACTTGAGAGCGGCGTGAAATTTTTCCGGAATTGGACTTAGAAGGTGTTAATACATATATTCCGCCTAAAAAATAATGCAAATTTTTAGTTTCTGTTTGTCTTTAAGAATGCCAAAAAAATATTGACAAATGTAAATAGTGCCAGATTACGTAGTAAAAGATTGGTGCCAAAGTGAGGGTTAAACATAATTGAACCGTAGTCCAAACACGCATGTCACAAACCTCCTCCTTTTCACTGGCTTGGGACAGGCTTACCATCATTAGCCCTAGGCAGAGTTAGGTGATAGAGGAAATTAGCTAGAATACAGTATATTTTGCCTTGGCTGCAAACTTAAATTCGGTGGGAGTTTATCCCAAGACCCCAGAATTAGAATTTTGCCGCCTTGATAAGCTTATATGTCATGATATTCAAGGTAACCAATATTACTTTATATCATTTATTGTGTTATAGTTTCCATAAAATACCACGCGGAGGTTGAAGTCGGCTTGACTGCCTGCTGGAGCTACGTAGAACCCGCTTGTAAACCCGTTATATCCCTCTCGCAGAACAGCCCACTGCTTGGCTGTTTTTCTGTACTAGTTTTTAATAATTCTCAGACAATTTTTTTGAAAAATGTTGTTTTGTGTCACTTGCCAAATCACTGCCAAAAGTCCTTGTTTTATATATGTACTTTTCTTAAGTGTTGGTTTGGTCATAATTTTGCTTTGTATACGGGTTTTTCTCAATTTTTAATAATAAGAAGAAAATGGTTCGAAAATATTCATTGTTACCATTATCTTGACTTTTAAAGATAATGAAATATATTGAAGTAATTCTTTAAAATATGAAAAAAAAAAACAGAAATTTTAATTTTGTTTAGCTCTTGCTCCATTTTGTATTCTTTAGCTTAGACTAGAGCTAAACCGTCTTGATTTTTCAAATGAAATTCCACTCGATAAGCTTCGGGCTGGTATTTGCCAGTTTGTTCTAGAATATTATGTTGACATGTACAGTTTATCTTCTGATCTTAAAGTGAGTCGCTCCCTTCTACCAAAAAAAAAGCAATTGTTTCTGCTGATTTCAATGCTATTCATTATGCAAATTCAAAATTTATCTTTCATCCATATATTTCACATTGAAATTTAAATTAATTTTCAATTTCAAATTCATTTCATTTTCAATTGGATTCTAATATTATGCCACAACGATGAATTGTTTTGACTTGCCACCCCTCACCATCTTACTTTGCACAAACAATTCTATAGCATAGACTACCAATACCAATACAAGTGGGCCACATTATCTTATTGGGAAAAACAAATAATTTCCTAACTTTTGCGCATTTTTTCACATAATTTCCAGTATAACGACAAATCGAACTTTTGGACAAAAACATGACTCACACTCCAAGCAAATTCATGCTCAACCAAAGCACAAAATCATTTGCCAAAGGGAACCTCAAAAAACTTTTCTAATTTCTGGTAAACAAAAAAAAAAAAAGAAAAAACCATAAAAAAAGAAAAAATGAAAAAAACAGCGCGAGCAATGAAAAAATATAAATCTAGCAACATTGAAAATTGAATCGGTTGGAACTTGTGGACCAAGCAAACCAAAAAAGAAAAACCAACAGCAACAACATGTAATAACATTTTTGCTGACATTCGCCACTTGGTGACCCAGGCGAGTTGATTTCTTTGTCGATTTGTCGCAACTTTTTTATTTATTTCGTGCACCTCCCACCCTAATCGGTGCAAAATAATCAATCGAGCGCGCAGGAATTTGAAATAAATAAATAAAAAATGCTAGATAAAATAAAAAAAATCAAATTGATGAGCAATTTTTAGTTTGTTGCAACAACATGAATGAACTTTTCTATTATGTCAACTGCAGAGGGTGCCCGCGAGGCAACAGCGTTGTGTGGTACAAAACAAAAGGGAAAGGAGCAGAGAGTTGGTTGTTTATTTATTTTTTCCATCTTGTCAATAATTTTAAAATTCTGCTGCTTGTCTGCTTTGATTTCTTTTTACACTCTATTCAAATACTAGCAGCGTAATAAACGTCATTCCTGGCAAGAACAGTGCTGGGTGGCATCAAAAGCAGCTACAAAGGCGTTCCAGGGGGGGCGGTCATGAGGCGTTTTTAGACAACTTCCGTTGGCGCTGATGCTAATTTTCTATCACATAGTTCAGCGAACGTGTGACAATGTTGTTTTTTTTTTTTTTTCTTCTTCCTTTTTTTTTTTTGTTGCCTGTTGTTTTTTGGCACACGCAACTCGGTAACTGAGTGAGTGTTGAGTGTGGGCAAAGTGTGTGTTAGAGTGTGTATATGTGTGTGTGTGTGTAGAGTGGATTGGAGTGAAGTGCTGCGTACCAACAACGCACGTCCGCTGCATACTGATGTTCTTGCTGATCGGAGCCATCGAGTCATCGATGCGAGGCAAATTAAAATTCCACTTTGTCGCTTGGGGAATTCAATTATTTTTATTTGGCGCAAGGCGAACATGGTGCGGCGAGTCAAGCGGGGGTTATTTTGAAAAATTAGTACCCAACGCGTTAAGGCAGCGTGTTAAAAAGAGTGGGGCGTTAAAATAAAAACAAAAAACAAAAAAAACGAAGTTTGTTCAATTTAAAAATGGTGTCAATATTTTTCTGCAACATAGCCAAAGTGTTTTTGGCTGAGGCTGTGAGAGAAGAAAAAAAAAAACATTCCTTCTTGCGACAATGATTTTTACAGCAAATGTAATTAAGATTATAAAAATTCATAGCATAGCTTTAGGCAGGCAGGCAGGCAGCTGCAACAATAGCGAACGCTGACAACAATAACAACAAAAAAAATGTTGATTGACTTTTATGCATGCAAAGGAATGTACAAAATAACATGTTGTAAATGTTGTTAAAACAGCAGCGCTGTTATTTATTTATTTATATATATTTTTATATATATTATGTGTTAAAATGTGTGTGAAATAGCATGTTTAAATTTATTGCATACTTTTAGCTGTTATTAAATTAGCTGCTGCTCAGCTTTAAGTCGTAGCTGAGTTTATTTTAAAAAATGAACGCACGCACAACTTTGACAGATTTTTGCTACATAAGCATGTAAGCAAAAGGAGCACATTTTTGCTCATTCATAACTGCACAAAACAATCGCCCCAAAAATATGCTCCACTTTTTTATTTGTGCCGCACTAAAATGCTGCAATTTTTCCAAATTCATTTTCTTTTTTGGTAACTGAAAACTTCTAAAAGGCAACAGCAACAGCAACAGCGGCAGCAGCAGCTCGTCTAAGTGCTTTATTTTTTTGCTGCTTTCACGTTGTTATGCTTTTTAGTTTACTAACACATACATATTTAAACTCATACATCATCATTCGTACATATATGACGCATGCATATGTGTATGTATAAGAAAAAAAAAAATAAAAGAATAAAAACTATAGCCCATCGTATGGCATTCTATGAGTGCTTTCATAATCCACTTTGAAACGCACAGAACGCTCGACACATGAGCGGTAATGAATGCATCCGGGATGCATTGAAAACTTGACTCATATTTTATGGCAAAGCATTAAGATGTCGACCATGTTGTGTGTGTGTGTGTGTGTGTGTGTGTAGTAGTAGTAGTAGTGTGGCAAGCATTTAAGGCAGCTCTGTTTGCATGTATGTAGCAAGTTGAAAGATGGCGGTCGGTAGCAGACATTTTGTGTATGTCTTAAAATGACTTAAAACAATTATTTAAAGCATATTTGTAGAGCAATATATATATATATATATATTTTTTAACACTTATAATTACTGTAACAGTTACTTTAGTGTTATTAACATAACAATTGATGCATATTTTATTTGCTTTTGAAAAGAAAATTAAGTTTAAAAATAACTAATAATAATTTTGCTTTATGTTAAATTTTTTAATTCCTTCTTAAAATCTTAAATGTTAACATTTTTAATTTAATATTTAATTCTCTAAATTTGAAAAGTATTTTTTAATCTATTTGGAAATATAAGTTTATTTAATGAGTTGAATTCCTAACCTAAAAGTGAGGAAATCTTTATATAGAGGTATACAAAAACTAAATAAACATAGTACTAAATGTCATAAAAGCACTACATTAACTCAAACCTGCCCGAATAGTTTAAGGTAGACGATAAATGAAAATGAGGTTTATTTTATATATGAAAGAATTTAAATTAGATTCACATTTATTGGATACAAATCCTCTATTATTTAAATTTATATAAATTTAAAAATGGCGAAGTTATGAGATTATTTTGTGCATGATCAAAAGACGATTCAATGCATTTTATATGTAATGCAATGCAAACTCTTTCAATGGATTTGTCCATTATATTGGACACATCAGAAATTATTTTTTTCTTTTATTTTCCAACATCTTTTTTAAATCAAATATGTTGGTACTATGAAATGAAGATGTACCAACATGACAAAAATAATTTTTTAAGAGAGATATGTTACATTTAACTTAGTTGGATTTTCAATTTTGTATCTGACAATAGCCTCACATTTTTTTATTTCGCGTGTTAATAAAAAAAGCAAAGTAGTTATTTTGATTGCTGTGCAAAGAATATTTTTTTTGTTATAATAACATTATAAATAATACATTTGCAGTGGTCACCGGTTGTTTTAGTTGAACCTAAATATTATAATACAACCTTTGAATGGTTTTGTCCATTATATAAGATAGCCTTAAAAAACCTAAAAATCAGAGGGATGTTTTTTAATCTTTGTATTGGCCTAAGTTATGGGAATATTATGTCAAAAAAAATTTTCCACCATTATTTCAGCCAAGCCATTGAAAGGATTAACCGGATTTTATACATTCTGGGCTTTCAAATATCCCCCATTGACAAGAAATGTCACCTATGTATATTAAAGGACCGTGACTCATCGCAATTAACATTTTTCGAAAAATATCAAAATTTTTGTTTATTTTGTGACGTCATTATATCTTCAATTATTATGACAACTCTCTTGTTTTTACCTCCGAAAAATCTAATATATAAAAATCTCTTGTCATGGTGTAAGTGTTTGAACTCCTACGAAACGGCTTGACCGATTTTAATGAAATTTTTTTTTATATTTGGTACACTGAGAAAAAAAAAACATAAACCTTGCTCAGGTAAACAAATTCTCTATTTTCGATAATAGCAATTTTCTCATTTTCAAATAAAATTTTCTTCAAATAGAATAAATTTTCACATTTTCGAAAAATATTTCTTTACTTCTAGGAAATGGAAATATTTCAATATCTCTAATAATGATAAGTATTTTTCTCGCACAAAAAATTTCTCATTTATAGGGAAAAATTTATTGAAAATGAAAAACTTTTCTTATATTTTGATAAAAAATTCACTATGAGAAGTATTTGCTTCACTAAAAATAAATCTTTTCTCAAAAATAAAATGTATTTTTCTCTAAACACGATATATTTCTAAATATTTTCCTCTTTTATGGAAGCTTTTTATCATTTTTAGGGAATTTTTAGTATCGCAATTAGAGAATAGAATTCTCTGCAGTAAAGTCTATACCATTTTTCTCTAAATATGAAGCCTTTTTCATCATATTCCGAAAAACTTTTTTCTGAGAGTAGGTATGAGAATATGTCGTAAAGTATTTGTCACCCTCCTAACTGCGAGAGGCGTAGCACTCAAAATCAAAATCAAAATCAAAATCAAAATCAAAATCAAAATCAAAATCAAAATCAAAATCAAAATCAAAATCAAAATCAAAATCAAAATCAAAATCAAAATCAAAATCAAAATCAAAATCAAAATCAAAATCAAAATCAAAATCAAAATCAAAATCAAAATCAAAATCAAAATCAAAATCAAAATCAAAATCAAAATCAAAATCAAAATCAAAATCAAAATCAAAATCAAAATCAAAATCAAAATCAAAATCAAAATCAAAATCAAAATCAAAATCAAAATCAAAATCAAAATCAAAATCAAAATCAAAATCAAAATCAAAATCAAAATCAAAATCAAAATCAAAATCAAAATCAAAATCAAAATCAAAATCAAAATCAAAATCAAAATCAAAATCAAAATCAAAATCAAAATCAAAATCAAAATCAAAATCAAAATCAAAATCAAAATCAAAATCAAAATCAAAATCAAAATCAGAATCAAAATCAAAATCAAAATCAAAATCAAAATTGAATTCAGGCTAAAACCAAAACCAATACCAATACCAATACCAATACCAATACCAAGACCAAGACCAATACCAATACCAATACCAATACCAATACCAAGACCAAGACCAAGACCAAGACCAAGACCAAGACCAAAACCAAGACCAAGACCAAGACCAAGACCCAGACCAAGACCAAGACCAAGACCAAGACCAAGACCAAGACCAAGACCAAGACCAAGACCAAGACCAAGACCAAGACCAAGACCAAGACCAAGACCAAGACCAAGACCAAGACCAAGACCAAGACCAAGACCAAGACCAAGACCAAGACCAAGACCAAGACCAAGACCAAGACCAAGACCAAGACCAAGACCAAGACCAAGACCAAGACCAAGACCAAGACCAAGACCAAGACCAAGACCAAGACCAAGACCAAGACCAAGACCAAGACCAAGACCAAGACCAAGACCAAGACCAAGACCAAGACCAAGACCAAGACCAAGACCAAGACCAAGACCAAGACCAAGACCAAGACCAAGACCAAGACCAAGACCAAGACCAAGAAATAAATTTTCTAACTAAAATAAAAATAATCTCATATATAAAAATCTCGTGTCACCGTGTTAGTGTTTGAACTCCTCCGAAACGGTTTGACCGATTTTAAAATAATTTTTTTTTATTTGGTAGGTATGATAATAGGTCGTAAAGTATTTTTCACCATCCTAACTACCAGAGGCGTAGCACATTTTCAAGAACAAAAATTTTACGGCTTTACTTTCGTCTAGAAATCACTCATCAATGAAACTCGATACGAACTTACTATTGAGTCTGGGTCTTCAACTCCCAAGTTTGAGCGATCTTAGGAATGGGTGGCATGGTACCGCCCATAAAGTTAAATTTTTTTATATCGCATAGATTTAGAACTAAATGTCGTTAAACAATGAAACTTAGTATGATGTAACCATTTGGCCAGGTCTTTCAATAATAAAACAGACACGGGCATGGGAAAATGGGGCGTGGCTCAACCTATACAATTAAATTGTTCGATACACAATAGCTAAAGAAGTAAAAGTCATAGAAGATTTAAAATCAGAATAAAGTTACTATTTTGTGGTGTCCTGCTACTGGAACTGCATCATACAATGGGTGGATATGCCCACATAAGACAATCAATTTTTTTAAATTGAATAGCTTTGGAAGTAATAGTCACTTATTAAAGGAACTCGGTTTGTAGCTACTTTTTGGTGATATCTTACTACTCGGAATATTCGCAAACTAAAACGGGTTTTGAACAAGGGTGTGGCTCCGCCCATAAAATAAAATTTTTTATATTTAATAGCTTTGGAATAATGGTCACAGAATATTGAAACTAAGAGAGGAGTCGCAATTTGTTGATGGCCTTCTATTGGCAAACTGGACAGATATTGGACAAGCACTGCGGCAACGCGCCAGGCACCTTCTTATGAAAAAAATACCTGTTTTATTTTTTGTTTTATTTCATGTAATATTTCAAGTTTAAAATACTGAAAAAATTCCGCCACTCTGCAGGTTTTTAAAAGTTTGTTTAAGTTTTGCAAGTCTTATACCCAAAATTTCATTAGTGGTTTATTCATTGCAAGTATTTGAAAAACCGGTTTTAAAAATTTTTTCGTTATTTAAGGAAAAGGTTAACATATTTTGTCGAATATTTGACGACCGAGTCCAGACTGTGCTACAGTTACAGTCTGTACATCAGAGTACATTATTAGTTGTACTTTTGCTTAATTTTGGAGTTCAATATATCATATCTAAAAAACTATTTTCTGTCATATCAAATATATGTATGTTTTCTTTGCAAGATATATGTTAGCCTACATTCTAAGATTCTTTCTCCCAGTGTAGAAAGAGCCCTGTTAATGGTGGTTTTAGTTCACTTCCGTTTGATTTTCTCGACTCACACCCTCGTCATAAGAAGTTTTACTTCAGAAATCTACTTGTTCAGCCAGAGGGCAATCTGCTCAAATTGCACCAGCAGCTGGGTCATGACACTCGAAGCGGCCTTTCAAGTCATGCTGCAGTTTACGCAAAAAACCTCTATACATGAGAGAGATGTGCACTTTTTTAAAATAAACCTTTTCGCAATAACCTACAGCTGTATGGCACATTTTGTTCACCTGCTACATCATCAACAGCAGCAGCAGCAACAATAATAAAAGCAACAACATAGAAACAACACAGCAACAGAAACTACAATTGCAGGGAACTCTGTAACCTATTGCAACAAAAGAGTTTCCATTAAAACATGTTTTGCTCTTGTTGCTCTTGGCTTGAGTTGTGTTTTTCTGATTTGTTTTTTTATTTTTTTACTGTGTTTTTTTGTTGCTGTTACAGCTGAAATGGTCATATTTTACTATGTTACTTTGTTGTTACTAAAATGAAATTGTATAGCTTTGTAGAGTTGTTGGCAGCAACAAAAACAATGAAAACAACCTGAGCTCTTTAGTTCACATTTCTGGTCAATATCAATAGTAGATGCAGAAACGGAAAAAGAAGAAAAACTGAAAGTGTAGACAACGAATAAGAGCATCAGACGGAGCAACAAATAAAAGCACATACACACACACAATACTTATGAAAATAACAAACATACAAAAATTCATATATATGCATACGACCACAAGAATAATTAAGAAAAAAAAAAAATAGAACTCCAATACAACAACAGCAACAAAAACATTATGATGCACACACTCAGCACACCTGACATCCTTCAAATCCTGCTGTCATGTCCTATAACTTTGTGCTGCTGCATGGATACGGTTGCTCTTTGTCCAGCATTGCAGTTCGGCCTAAGAGTAGATAATATATACTTTGGTTTTGGAAAACGAGTTGTTTGTGGCATCCACTACTTGAAATTCAAATCCGCATGCAAAGCAAAAGTTTTGCAAACAAAGCAGCTGCAACATGAGACTCTGGCAGCCGCATGAGAAAAACAAAATTTTGTTGCCAAGTATGTGTTTGTGCTCGAGTGCGTGTGTGTATGTGTGAGTGCTGACCTCAGTGTGGAAGTAGAGAAAACTCTTGGATTTTTAAGTGTAGAGATTTTAGCACAATCTTTAGAAATTTGCATATTTTTGGTCCACTCTACTACATTGTGTTCGATGTGTGTGTGTGTTGTTGACAGCTTTAAAGGCAATTGATGGCAAACATGGTTAAAAAATGTTGAGTTGTCAATATATCGTACTGACCTAACATAGAATGAAAATGAAAATGTGAAAATTTTTAAAATTTCACTAATTTTGAGAGACAAACACAATGAATATAATCGAAAAAGCAAGCAGGAATCAAAGATTAGAACAAAACAAAAAAAAAAAAAAACAAAATTCCGTAGCTCTGCTGAGACAGAAAGGTTCCCGTACAACACATAGAAATTGGCAACCTGCTAAATTGTCTTAACTTTGATATGTTGTTATTTTGAGCATTTTTAAAAAATGTCTATCTGAACACAAAATAAAATTCAATTAATTTGTTTGCATGGAAATCGTAAACATAGGGATTCCTAAGAGTGCAAACTTTTATTTATATGGGTGGAATTATACAGTTAGTTCCTAGAGCGCAAAATGGTGACTGTAGGACATACAAGTTTAATATCGGCTTTAGAATATTTCTCCAAAAATGATATGATTAAAAAAAAAATTTTAGAAGAAAAAAAAGCTTTCTAAAAAGCTACACTGAGAAAAAAAAAACACATACCTTGCTCCGGTAAAAATTTTCTATATATGATAATAGCAATTTTCTCTTTTTCAAATAAAATTTTCTTCAATTAGAATAAATTTTCACATTTTCGAAGAAGTATTTCTTCACTTGTGGGAAATGGAAATATTTCAATGTCTCTTATAATGATAAGTATTTTTCTCGCACAAAAAATTTCTCATTTGTAGAGAAATTTTATTGAAAATGAAAAACTTTTCTTATATTTTGATAAAAAATTCACTATGAGAAGTATTTTTTTCAATAAAAACAAATATTTTCTCAAAAAAAAAGTATTTTTCTCTAAAAACGATATATTTTTCTATTTCATGGAAGCTTTCTATCATTTTTAGAGAATTTTTAGTATCGCAATTAGAGAATAGCATTCTCTGGAGCAAAGTCTATACCATTTGTCTCTAAATATGATGCCTTTTTATCATATTCCGAGACACTTTTTTCTGAGTGTAGAATGATTTAATCAGGATCATAAAGATCCTTAGAGCTTATAGAGGAAACGTAGGTAAAAAAGTAGGCGGAAGTATGTGGGCGTGGGCACTCTTTACTTCTAAGCACCTAAAACGATTTTGATGAAAATTGGTGTGAACGTTCCACTGCACTCAAGATAAAACATAGGCTATAAAAATTTCAATGACTTCCGCAAGAGAGCGCTTTAAGTAGTGCATTGTTAAGACTCTATAACACTCAAATGACTTGACCGATTTTTACTTTACAACAAAATTGAGGCTATTTAAATTTCAGAAAACTTCCGCAAGAGGGCGCTTTACTCAATCAACTATGACGGATGAACCGATTTTAATGCAAATTTGGTGAGCATTCGTATTTGTTAGTGAAATAGATCCTATGCTTTTAAAAGTTCTTTGGGGGCCTCGGTGGTCGAGTGGTTAGCGTGCTTGACTGCCAACCCAGAGGTTCCGGCTTCGAATCTCGGTCTAACCATAGTCCTACGCTTTTACCTTTCTTTAATTCTTTCCTCATTTCTAATCAACTGAAATTAAAAATTCATTATTATATACGATTTTGGCAGTCGTAGGTAATGGCAGAAATTTTTGTGGAATGTTTGTGATTGCTTAATAACTCAAATTGACTCGAGGTAAAGGCATAAAACTTGCCTCAGATTAAAATTCGCATGTTGGTTTAGCGCTCCGCCACACATACAACATTCTACACTTGTTTCTTTTGATTTCACTTTCTCTCCTGCTTATCTTTCTCCCTATTTCTGAACCAAGGCAGACTTGACTGAATAGGTTTGACACCTGAAATCCTGGGTTCAAAGCTAAAAAAAAAACGAAAAAAAACCAAAGTTTAACGAATACGAGCAGAAGCTCGTATAAACAAATAATAAAGATAAACAAAAATCAACCAAACACTATCGACCAAAAGCGAAATTGAACGAAGACAGTCCAAAAAACGAAGCGATGTCAAAAGGAGTTTTTAAAATTTGAATTTTTTTTGAGATAAAAATACATATTTAATGCATGCTAAGAAAAACTTTTAATGCATTTTGCTCAAAAACACTTCATTCAAATTGGGTGACCATTTTCGAGATCGAGACGTTGAAGATGTCATGTTTTTTTTTAATCATATCCTGCAGGTACAATTTTACGGAAATTTGACTAAACACTTTCCGCGGAGAGAGGGGTCAAAACTCCAAAAAACGATAATTTAACAAATGTTAAAATTAGAGCAGTTTTAAAAATCGTTCTTTTTCTGTGTCCGAGGCACAACCTCGAGTAACAATGGGTTACATCCGCTAATTCTGACCCCACTAATGGAATACCCCTAACCTCCTTTAATAATAAAATATATATTCCAATATTAAAACAAATATACATAACTCTTTTAATTTTAAAAAAAAGTCAAATTTTTTCTTTAAAAATGAAATTCGATATTTGAGCTTTTTTTTAATATGCAAGAGATAAAGTATGAGAATGGGCTAAAATGACTGAAAACCATGCCTACCTCCCATACAACCCCAATAATGAAAACTTCATAAAGAAGCAAATATTACAGCTACAAACCTTAAACTCGGTATTTGCGTATTTTTTGTCAAAAATGAGGTGTGTTGAAAAAAATGGTCATCATCCACTCACTAACACGCCCACCTCCCATACAATCCGAAAATATAAATCTATATAAAGATACTACTGTCGAAGCTACATAAATAAAATCAGGTATTTATTCATTTTATATCAAAACTGAAGCGTGTTAGAAGAATGGGCGTCATCCATCAACGAACATGCCCACCTCCCATACAAACCCAAAATTGAAAAATATATACAAAGGATTCTGTTGAAGCAACAAATGCAAAATTAGATATTTATGCATTTTTAATCAAAATTAAGGAGTGTTAGAAAAATGGGCGCCATCCCGCCCACCTCCTATACAAATTCAAAATTGAAAACTATATAAAGAGGCTTTACACTGCAAGAAAACAATTTGATATGAAAGTATTTAAGACGTCATCAAAATAATAAAATTGTTTGGAATCTTATACAAATTAACTGTAATTTAAGATTTTGTACACTAACGAATCGGACTTAAATCGAAGATATTGTGTAGATATTGTGAAGATATTGTGTTTTGTGTACGTTTTAAATTCGATATAAAACACATACAAATCAAATTTTATTTCTGTAGCTTAAATACAACGATATATAAAGTTATTTCACTTTTGAAATCGCATGAGAAATAGGCGTGTCCGTGGGCAATAGAGCAGACTCTCTGGTTCATGTGAACATTGTACCAAGTTACATGCACTTATCTCAACTCTTTTTTCAACACCAACTTCATCTTCAAGTAGATATGTTGCAATTTTTTTTTTGCTCTAGGTACTCCATAATTTCGGTTTAAAATTAAAAATAACAAGTAAAGAAAGCCTAAAGTCGGTCTAGGCCGACTATGAAATACCCTAACAACACTTTTCCAAAAAAAAAATAATATTATTGAAAATAGGCGTGTCCGTGGGCGGATAAAGCCTATATTTTATATGCATTTAAATGTTGATGAAAAATTTACACATACCAAGTTTTATTCCTGTAGCTCACAGTTAATGCCTTTATTGTGCTTTCGCTATGGGAGATGGGCGTGTTCATGGACGGATTACTCCCAATTTTTGAACACACCTTAGTTGTGGTATAAAATACATACATTCCAAATTTAATTTGTCTATACCTTAAACATAACAAACATAACCTTATTTATTCAGTTTTAAACTTTTTGGGTTGTATGGGAGGTAGGCGTGTCCGTGGGCGGATGTCGTCCATTTTTCAAAACCATCTTTGACTTGTCCTACAAAACATATGTGCCAAATTTTAGTTCTTTAGGTTAAACACAGGCTTTTTTATTGCGTTTTCAATTTTTGGGTTGTATGGGAGGTGGGCGTGCCCGTGAGCGGATGACAGCTATTTTTCAAAGACATCTTTGTGTTTGTATAAATAGCATGATGCCAAAAAAGTAACTTTTTTTAACTTTAAGATACAAAGGTGTAACTATACTCATTAAAGAGAGTATAGATTAAGCTTCATTTCGTAGTACTCCAAAATATCCTTGCATACAGGGTGCCTGATAACTAGATGTTTGAAAAAGTCTCTTTTTTTTTAAGGTGTTGTGTTTTTAATCTTTTTATCCATTTTCCTCGTAGAAAATTAAACATTTTATAATTTTGTATTATTAAAAAGGATATCTTCTTTACAGAATAATGCTCTATACTGCAAGTTTTAAAATACAAATTATAAAAATAGTTGTTTTAAAAAATGGAAGAAAATTGCACTTTTATATTTAAAATGCCATGAATATAAGAAGGAATCAGAAAGAGTCGTCTAAGCAACATTTGTTAACCTAATGGATATCTAAATTTTCACCGAGTGGCTTTACTATATTTGCAATGGTTTTGCAGAAAAATGAGCTACAAAAAAAGTTCAGTACAAAAAAAGTATGTTTTTGACCCTTTTTCTGCATCAAATGCCAACCTAGCCGCTCTATGCCTACAAAAATTAATCATAAATTAATTTTTATTGATAGATTTTTAAAAAATTCACCGAGTGGCTTTAAGTTTTTCTTTACCATTGTTGAGAAATAAACCTTAATATGAAGTAAGGTTTGGAAAAAAAAAATTAAAGCAACTATAAAAACAATTGTTTTTTGCTCAACATTAGGCATAGAGTAGAATCAAAGTTGGATTAAATGTTGTTTTAGGCCCATGGGGACAACGCTCAATGTGTATATTTATGTATACGTGATCAAATAAAATCTTATGTGGAATTTAAATTTTTAATATTGTATGTTTTTAACTTCAGTTTTTAAACCGATTAAATACAGTTACGTTTGTTATATAAAGATGCTTTAATTTTGGCTTAAGATTCAACAATAAAAAAATATTTAATTAGACTACTTGATGATGTCTATTCAATTTTTAATAACATAAACTGAAAGGATATTTTTGCAATGACAAAAAGAAATTAGGATATGTCTCATTACAAGGAAATATATGCTAGGTGTCAACAAATCAAAGTGGCGTTCAAATAAATGTACACAAAATATCTTCGATTTGGTAGAAAATGACCTAAAAAACATTAATTTCAACGTGGGCACAAAATTGGTGAGAAAATACTTTGACTGCAATGCAAAATGGAATGAACTGGAATGCATGAAACGTTTAGCTGAAAATGAAGATGCAGGTCTTAAAAAAGACGTGTGAAAGCAAGAAATTATTTTTTAAGCTTTGAATGTGCGGAATCATAGCGTAGAAAATGACTTATAAAAAAACTTGTAAATTTTCTTTGTTATACATAGATTTTTTTTTTAAAAACACGTACCTTAAACATTTTTTCTTTAATAACTCTTTTGTTTAAAAATCATTTTTAACAAAAAAAAACGTTGTTGAAAAGGTGATGAAATCTTCTATTTGGTCAGCAAATAAATTTAGTAGAAACAGCTTCAGAAGATGTCGCTTTTCTTATTTTTTTAAAAGGATCAGCAGTTTTGACATCCAAAAGTCAGAATTGACATTTAAAATGTCTTACCAAAATATGGGCTTTACAGTCAATTTTCAACTTTTAGAAGTTTTTAATACAAATTGGTTAGTTTAAATATCCAAATTGAGCTCTATCGGAAGTAACCTTTAAAAATCTTCTAAATTACCACGAATAAAAATGACAGCCAAGTCCCTGAACAAACATTGCTACAATTATATATCTTCACCATCTTCAACAGTAAAAAAAAACTTTTTCTAAAAAACGCTGTTTTGGCATCATGCTATGTATAAAACACATACATATCAAATTTTATTGTTGTAGGTTAACTATGAGCTGAGTTATGTAGTTTTCAATTTTTGCGTTGTATGGGAGGAAGGCGGATCCGTGGGCGGATGATGTCCATTTTGTAAAACTATCTATTTTTTATTAGAAAAATCATATGTGCCAAATAAAAGCTCTATAGGTCAAACACAGGCTTATTTATTGCGTTTTCAATTTTTGGGTTGCATGGGAGGTGGGCGTGTCCGTGAGCGGCTGACACCCATTTTTCAAAGACATCTTTGTGCTTGTATAAAACACATACATATCAAATTTAATTGTTGTAGATTAACTATGAGCTGAGTTATGCAGTTTTCAATTTTCGCGTTGTATGGGAGGTAGGCGCGTCCGTGGGCGGATGATGTCCATTTTGTAAAACTGTTTTGTTTTTGTTATAAAAAACAAATGTGCCAAATTAAAGCTCTGTAGATTAAACACAGGCTTATTTATTGCGTTTTCAATTTTTGGGTTGTATGGGAGGTGGGCGTGTCCGCGAGCGGATGACGGCCATTTTTCCAAGACATCTTTGTGTTGATATTAAATTTATATAATTTTGACTCGCTTCGTTCTATGCGTTACAAACGTTTGCATAAAGTTAATATACCCTGACCTTTCAGGTGTAGGGTATAAAAATTGCAAAATATTTACTTGAAAATGACATCTGACGACAGTGACACCAAAAAACAGTATTTAGTATTCAGACCTATCCAACGATATGCTGCAATTCATTATTGGACCAAAAATATTAATGTTATAATTAAAGGACCAGTTTGGCTATTTTTCGGGGCACCAAAAAAATACTTGAAAAGTGCTGAAACCCTTTTGATGTAAGCTTTCATTCGAGGGGGTGTCTTTTAACAATATAAGTCAATCGGGATACCTCTGAGCGAAGAACGTATTAAATCTGGTTGGGGTATTTTATCAAATGTAGATTTTGCAGACTATACTAAAAATTTGTCGAAATGATATGGAATCATCGATATGTGAAAGACGTTGTTATTGCTGCACATGATAAGCTCCTAATCCACGTCTAAATGACTCTCAGCTCTTATTCATGGACCTATCAAAGAGATTTGAAGTTATACTGGACAGAAAGCTAAGCTGGAAACCAAGTATTCTTGAAAGTACTACGAAAGTTTGATCGCTTTAGCCTATTAGTGTTTGAGTGTTTGGTATTTGGATGTTTGGGTGGTGGTTAGTACTGAAGTCACAGTCTTATTTGAAGTTACTAGAGAAAGTGGAAAAACTGCATCAGTCTACACAGTTGGAGCACTCAAGTTCACTTAATCTGATGAACTGAACTGAAAACAATTCACTTATTAACCACGGTTCTCATGGGTAGAAATATGGCATAAAAAACATCTAGTTCAACATCACAGTAGGTCAACACTGAGACAGTTGCAATCTTCTAATTTCGCTCTTGTGGGTGCTGTTCCTTTCAATACCGATTGCGAAATTGCTACTCACGTTTTTGAGAAACGTTTTAATTCGTTGATCACTATCAAGAAGGAATGGAACAGGTTACTGCTGGTAAGTAATATTGGTGCTCATATTTTTATTGACAGAACTTAACAACTAGGTCGGTGGAGCTGTTTTTGGTACAAATCTAGATATTAGAACCTCTTTTATACGTTTCAGTGTTTTTCAGGCAGATATAGTTACTATTTTAAGCTGTAGAATTGCTGAGCTTTAATTGGAGATGATTTTTGAAAAATATATTATTTTATTTAACTCCGTCCAAAAGCCACTAGGTGCAGGCATGATATCAGATATATATTTTTTTTATTTATAATAGAAAAAATTTTAGTAGCTATTTATTTAAACCCTTTCAAAATCAGAGCAACTCTTCGGCTGCTCTTGTAATTTATTTGACACATTGATGGCGAATAAATACAAATACGTTTTTGTGCTAAAAGTTTTAGTTTTTGGAGACTATCCAAAAATGTCCTATGCTCTAAGAGCCAATACATATTTCAGCAATTCATTTGAAAAGTGAAGGGTAGAATGGGCTAAAAATTGTAATGCCTGTTTGTTTGGCTTTTTTCGGTTGTGTATTCATGCACTTATTGATATCAAATTGAGAAAAATGGAAAAACAATTTTTCTGAAAAAAAAATCAAACAACAAAAACAAAATAGACAACAAACAATGCAAGCAACACAGCTAGCGTCAAACGGAAACAACAAGTATTTGTCAAAGTTCTATTTAATGCCCAATACAACAACAACTACAATAAAAGAGCACTTTTCACTGGGAAGGCTAGAATATAAATATATTTATATATAAATACATATGTAACTATGAATGGGTGAAAAGAAAAACATATAAAATTTTCAACAATAAATCAAAATAAATATTTTTCAATATATCATAAAAATACATATGGCACAGCGTAGAGAGAGAAGACCAGGCAGTAGAAGTAGATGAAGATGAACATAAAAAGGGGCAAAACATAAAATACAAAGTAAAAATCAAATAAATATTATTTTTGGAGCATATGTCCGAGTTTTGTAAACTTCTAGTCATTCAGGCTGTCATACTTTATATAAAAACATATAAAGAATGCTCAACAAGAAGGCCAAGAAAAGTGCAACCAACAACTAAAGAATGCAGAAAGAAAGAGAAAACGTATTTAGAAAAACTAGGTTAAGAAAAGTGACTTGTTTGTTTCTCAAACTATAAGATGGCTAGTGCAGCCGTACTTGGGCAGGTGCTGTAGTTTGAGTTGAAATAACTTACAACTCAAATTACAAACATTTCGATCATACAACAAAATCATCGAATTGGAAACACAAATAAAACGTGAAATATTTTCTGATACTTTTTAAAACAAAAGCACCCAACCCCTCCCCCCCCACACACCCAAAGGACCTGTGATTCTCTATAGACTCATCTAAATATCAATTTTTCTTTCCTTCAAATGTGCATGATTTGCATAACTAATGTGCTGCTCTTGCCAGGAGCTTGTAGGGATGAGCACCAAAAGAATCATGAGCAAAACTAAGAAGATGAATAGAAGCGAAACTTTCAGAATACTCTAAGAAGTCTTAGTCGCAGAGTAAAGAAAGCTGTAGTTCGTGCATGTGGCTTGAAGACATAGCTGCAGTCAGTGTGCCTGGCTCAATGATACTCAATTTTTACATGCATTGGAAAATTACACTTCGGTGCCGCTGAGCTGGTCGTCACGTTTTTGTGCACTTTTTCACATTTGTTTAGAGTTTTCGTGTAAGTGGAAGAGAGAAATGATGAGAGTAGCTGGGGTGGATTGAATAAACAATGGCCTGCAAAAGGTTGAGTTACAAATGGAGAAATTGGTTGCCAAACGTATAGCTCTGCTGCTAAAACAATCGTTGTTCTGGGAATCTAGTAAGATTGATAACAAGTACGTTTTTCTCGTTCATAGCTATTATGTAAATCGAACGATTTGAGAGTTTTAAGTTATTTATGTGAACAATTTTTTTGACAATATTTGACAAAATTCAATGAAATACTGAAAACTTTTCACAATTCGTGGAAATATCAATTGAAAACGTACAACTAATATATAAACATCACAAAATTTTTTGTAACTTTGCTAATAAATGATAAATGTAAATGAGAGAATTTTAAGGACATAAAATAAAACAATAAAATATAACATATTTCAAAAAAATAAGAGATAAAATTAATAAGACTTCAGAATTAATAGTGAAGATTTAAGAATTAAGAATGAAGAGTTCAGTGTAGGGTTAAGAAATAGAAGTTAAAAGTTTAAAGTAAAGAGTTAAGAGTTAAGAGTTAAGAGTTAAGAGTTAAGAGTTAAGAGTTAAGAGTTAAGAGTTAAGAGTTAAGAGTTAAGAGTTAAGAGTTAAGAGTTAAGAGTTAAGAGTTAAGAGTTAAGAGTTTAGAGTTAAGAGTTAAGAGTTAAGAGTTAAGAGTTAAGAGTTAAGAGTTAAGAGTTAAGAGTTAAGAGTTAAGAGTTAAGAGTTAAGAGTTAAGAGTTAAGAGTTAAGAGTTAAGAGTTAAGAGTTAAGATTTTTGATTTTAAGAGTTAAAAGTTAAAAGTTAAGAGTTAAGAGTTAACAGTTAAGAGTTAAGAGTTAAGAGTTAAGAGTTAAGAGTTAAGAGTTAAGAGTTAAGAGTTAAGAGTTAAGAGTTAAGAGTTAAGAGTTAAGAGTTAAGAGTTAAGAGTTAAGAGTTAAGAGTTAAGAGTTAAGAGTTAAGAGTTAAGAGTTAAGAGTTAAGAGTTAAGAGTTAAGAGTTA
Source organism: Tetanocera ferruginea (assembly GCA_958299015.1). Lineage (NCBI taxonomy): Eukaryota > Metazoa > Arthropoda > Insecta > Diptera > Sciomyzidae > Tetanocera > Tetanocera ferruginea. Next base: position 16,645,930 of record OY282641.1, read on the forward strand.
AGAGTTAAGAGTTAAGAGTTAAGAGTTAAGAGTTAAGAGTTAAGAGTTAAGAGTTAAGAGTTAAGAGTTAAGAGTTAAGAGTTAAGAGTTAAGAGTTAAGAGTTAAGAGTTAAGAGTTAAGAGTTAAGAGTTAAGAGTTAAGAGTTAAGAGTTAAGAGTTAAGAGTTAAGAGTTAAGAGTTAAGAGTTAAGAGTTAAGAGTTAAGAGTTAAGAGTTAAGAGTTAAGAGTTAAGAGTTAAGAGTTAAGAGTTAAGAGTTAAGAGTTAAGAGTTAAGAGTTAAGAGTTAAGAGTTAAGAGTTAAGAGTTAAGAGTTAAGAGTTAAGAGTTAAGAGTTAAGAGTTAAGAGTTAAGAGTTAAGAGTTAAGAGTTAAGAGTTAAGAGTTAAGAGTTAAGAGTTAAGAGTTAAGAGTTAAGAGTCTGGGTCTTGTTCTTGGTCTTGGGATTGATCTTGATCTTGATCGTGATCTTGATTTTGATTTTGATTTTGATTTTGATTTTGATTTTGATTTTGATTTTGATTTTGATTTTGATTTTGATTTTGATTTTGATTTTGATTTTGATTTTGATTTTGATTTTGATTTTGATTTTGATTTTGATTTTGATTTTGATTTTGATTTTGATTTTGATTTTGATTTTGATTTTGATTTTGATTTTGATTTTGATTTTGATTTTGATTTTGATTTTGATTTTGATTTTGATTTTGATTTTGATTTTGATTTTGATTTTGATTTTGATTTTGATTTTGATTTTGATTTTGATTTTGATTTTGATTTTGATTTTGATTTTGATTTTGATTTTGATTTTGATTTTGATTTTGATTTTGATTTTGATTTTGATTTTGATTTTGATTTTGATTTTGATTTTGATTTTGATTTTGATTTTGATTTTGATTTTGATTTTGATTTTGATTTTGATTTTGATTTTGATTTTGATTTTGATTTTGATTTTGATTTTGATTTTGATTTTGATTTTGATTTTGATTTTGATTTTGATTTTGATTTTGATTTTGATTTTGATTTTGATTTTGATTTTGATTTTGATTTTGATTTTGATTTTGATTTTGATTTTGATTTTGATTTTGATTTTGATTTTGATTTTGATTTTGATTTTGATTTTGATTTTGATTTTGATTTTGATTTTGATTTTGATTTTGATTTTGATTTTGATTTTGATTTTGATTTTGATTTTGATTTTGATTTTGATTTTGATTTTGATTTTGATTTTGATTTTGATTTTGATTTTGATTTTGATTTTGATGACTCTGACTCTGACTCTGACTCTGACTCTGACTCTGACTCTGACTCTGACTCTGACTCTGACTCTGACTCTGACTCTGATTCTGACATTCTGACTCTGACTCTGACTCTGACTCTGACTCTGACTCTGACTCTGACTCTGACTCTGACTCTGACTCTGACTCTGACTCTGACTCTGACTCTGACTCTGACTCTGACTCTGACTCTGACACTGACTCTGACTCTGACTCTGACACTGACTCTGACTCTGACACTGACTCTGACTCTGACTCTGACTCTGGCTCTGACTCTGACTCTGACTCTGACTCTGACTCTGACTCTGGCTCTGACTCTGACTCTGACTCTGACTCTGACTCTGACTCTGACTCTGACTCTGACTCTGACTCTGACTCTGACTCTGACTCTGACTCTGACTCTGACTCTGACTCTGACTCTGACTCTGACTCTGACTCTGACTCTGACTCTGACTCTGACTCTGACTCTGACTCTGACTCTGACTCTGACTCTGACTCTGACTCTGACTCTGACTCTGACACTGACACTGACACTGACACTGACACTGACTCTGACGCTGACTAGGACTCTTAATTATTCTCTCGTATTTTTGTCAGTTTACCTGATTAAGCATCATCCTTTTATACACTTTAAAAATGTTTTGAAAAAAATTTGACCAGCAAATAATAAGATTCATCATTCAGTGTCTGCAAAACACAACATCAAAGAACACTCATAAGAGCGAAAACCGAACAAAACACACCACATGCGGGACGAGAAATCAAAACATTGAAAAAATGCAAACAATACGACAACATTAAAAAAAAAACTGCCACAAATTTATACCCAACACTGTGGTGGCAACGCCATGTCGAACACAGACAGATGTTGTACTTTGCTTTGGCTTTTTTTTGTATTGTTTTGTTCATTTAAAATTAGTTTTGGTTTTTGTTCAAGGTGATTACAATTGTGTAATTAAGTGTTGACCAAGAAAGCAACACAGACAACAACAGACAAAATTTTTTAACAACTTCGTGTTGTATCTCTGTAATAATTGTTTTGATGCTCTGATTATTCAGGTTGTCCTGAATGTCTGAATTAATGTGTCGAAATTTTTTCTTACGTCTAAAGAAATATGTTTTTAAGAATTACATATTTTTTAAGAAAAATTAAAATATCAATTAAATGAAATGCTTTTATATGTATTAACATCAACTTTATTTTAACCCTCACATTTATGCCCTGAATTCAAAAATTGTAAAACAGTCTCTTACATGTTTGGAACAAAAAAAAAAACAATATTCAATAAAGCTGCCGCAAATGGTTGCCACCTTTTGTAAATGTGTTTCAAATCATGCGGGTACAAGTTGGTTTCTATCATTGCCAGCGCAGTCAAAACCAAAAACAAATATTAGCCACTCGATAGAATGCTAAATTGTGGCAACACAACTGAGAATGTGAAAATTTGAAAATTGCAATGTTGGCGGTGGCAGCCAATGCGCGTCATTGTTATTAAATGTTGCCGGGGCATGACTGAGTTTTCTCTCATTTTTTTTTTGCTGCAACATTTCCGCTTTAAAAATGTATGTTAATAGAAAAATTAAAAAAAAAAAAATTAAAAAAATTTCAAACAAGTTTATGTTTAAAACATGACTTGGCCGGCGCTAAGTGAGCTCGAAGTGTATGTGTGTGTGCATTGCACATACACTGCCATTATATTTCATTATGTAGCATCCGTTTCCGGTTCAGTCATTCGTATAAAATTCACAAGTTGTTGATTTCTTTTATGCATGTGGTTGTCTTTGTTGTTGTAGTTGTTGGTTGTTTTTTTTTTTCAATGTATTTGTGCTGCATTTATATAAAACGTAACGCTGCGGTTGCTGCTGTGACTATAACTGTCTGTAGAAATATTTCTCTCTCTTCCGCTGCCAGCATGCATAACTAAGTAACTGCAACTAGTTGCTAGCAGCAGCCGTTCAGAACTAACTGACTGTCTGTATGCCTGTGTGTGAACCTGTGCGTATGTGTGTGTCGGCATGAGCATGTTTATGCCGGATATGGGCAGGACACTCCATGCGGGCACTTAAAAAATTGTATTCGCCTCTGATATGCGGTTTTAATAATTTTAGTTGATATATTTCACAAGTTTTTCTTTTGCAATTCCTCCTCTCTGCCTCTCTCTTCAGCACAGTATATGTTACTCGTTTTGCTAAGCATACTTCCTGTACATGACGAAACTTCTAGCGTTGTTAGCAACGCTACCTCATATTTGAGACACAACTTTACCGAGTAACCACTCTGAAACTGCTGCTTTTTAGAGCACTTTACCTTTGTCTCACGCTGTTGTACACACCCACATACACACTGTTGCGGTCACAACTCTTGGTTTCTAATGATCATCATGCATAGGTTATGTTAGCTTAACTTGCTGTTGCTAACTATGGTTAACATGTAGCTGCACCAGTTCGTTGATACTCAATTTAATATTTTCTACATGTTCCTACGTTTCTGATGTTCCTACCTAAAGTTGAAATTTTTATTTTATTTTTTTTTCTTCTATGTATTTTTCACCACATTGTTTGCTATGCCTTTGCAAATTTTCGGTTTTGAGAAATTTTTGAAATTCTCACCGCCATAGTTTAAGCTCTATGTCTATCTTTTCTTGCAATATCTCCCTCTCTATCTCTCTCTCTCTCTCTCTCTTTTTCTATCTCTCTCTTTCTGTGTCTACCTTTTGTATGCGTAATTTTTGGCAAACATTTTTGAATTCGGTTATATTGTTTAATTTGTGGTTTTGTTATACTATTTAAGCAGTTCGAGTCTTAAATAAATTCAACAAATTTTGTAAAGTGCGTTTAATTGTTTTATGGTTTTAGTCTATTTGTATGGCAGCTGATTATATGTATGTGTGTTTTTATGTGGAAATGCCTAGGTTCTAGCATGTGTCTTAGTTGATAGCTGTGAGGCCACATTTAATTTGTGTGGTTGTTGAAAATCCTTTTGTCCACACACTCACACGCAAACATACCTATTCAACTTTAATTGTTAAATTAATTTCGATTGAATTAAGAGTTTCTTATTTGGTTAAAAATTTATTGTCAGTATTTAACAATGACCATTGTTTGTTTTTTGTTTTATTTGTTTTATAGTTTAAGTGTGAGATTTTGAAGAACTTTTTGAGATTTTGACATCTAAAAGCTTGAAGAAATTACATCGAAAACATTAACGATGTTTACTTATTTACTTACTTAGTTGGAGCTTAAAACCGTTGGTAGGTTTTGGCCTGGTCTAAGAATTTGCGCCAGCCTCTTTTGTCGTGCGCTTGTTGGCGCCAGTTGGAAACTCCAAGCGTTGTCAGGTTATCCAATGCCTGGTCTTTTCAACGGAGATGCGATCTTTTTCGTCTGCGTTGACTGCCGCTGGGTACCAAATCAAATAATTTTTTCGCTGAAGCATCTCGACATGCCTAAGCCAGCAAAGCCGCTCAATTTTAAAACGTTTGACTATATCGATGTCGGCATATAGCTCATATAGCTCGTGTTTCCATCGTATTTGATACTCGTCATTGACGCATATGGAACCATAGATCTGACGAAGCATTTTTCTCTCAAACGCTCCCAAAGTCCATTCAACAGTGCTACAGAACGTCCAGGTTTGTGATACATATAGTAGAACGGGCATGATTATTGACTTATAAAGCGTTATTTTTGTTACTCGACAGAGAGCTCAGCTTCTCAATTGCCTACTGAGCCCAAAGTAACACCTGTTGGCAAGAGTTATCCTTCGTTAAATCTCAACTAGTATCGCCTGTTGTCGGAATTCGACCAATTTATTGATTGCTTATTTATAATTATATGCGAGATAGTTCAAATAAGTTCAAGGCGATAACATTTAATTGATTGGAGATATAAAGCTATTTTCTTCAAAAAAATAATTTTTTTATTTAATTGTTTTATTTTCAAAACCAGAAAAACAACATTTTAAAAACATTTAATTTTGTCAAAGATATCATAGGGAGTAGCCTTAATTTTTTATGGCACGGACAGTTTATTAATTTAGTGTCAAGACAAAATAAATTCACCTAAAATCCGGCATAGACTTTGAAAGAAAATCAAAATTGCAATTTTGAGTTTTTGTTTTTTTACAACAAAAATCATTTTTACCCCATATTTTAAGCAAAAATCAAATTTTGTGGTCTTTTTTAAAAAGGAATAATTTAAATGTAAACAAAAAAAAAAACGGTATTGTAGTAGTAAGTTATTATGTTGTCTTAAGCATATGAATACCCCTATTGTTTAGCACTATTTCCTTAAGTATCTTGTTGTATGTATTCTTTATTATAAAACCATGTAATATAAGTTTAAATCACAAATGTGAAACCCTGTAAATAGTAGTTAAGAAAATATTGTTATGCAACCGAGCGTCAGAAAATAAAGCTTGGGTAGTAACTTGAAAAGAAAAAACAGAATAAAAGCAAGCGTCAAGAAGTTTGGTCGTGTTTCACTGCGTACTATAATTCAGAAGTGGGATCCGCCTATAAAAAAAAAAAAAACCTGACAAATAAGTCGTGAAACAGTGAAAAATATTAAACAAATTGAACTGAAATCAATTTTATTAAAAAGAACACATTTAAAACGATCGAGAAGTGTAAAAACAATAAAAGGATAGAAAACCTAAAGATATTGAAAAAAGAGTGTGAAAATCATAAAAAGTTTAGAAGCGAAAGCAAATAAAAAAAAAAAAAAAAAAAAAAAAAAAAAAAAAAAAAAACTGTTGAAATGGACGTTGACGCTAATATGTATACGGCAGTGCAGCTGCGTCAGTGGCTGCGTCACTTAATGTTGCCAACGACGGGAACGAAAAGTATGTTGATTTTGCGACTTAACGAAGTGCCTTCCGAAAAGCGTGGCGTGTGTCCAGTTGACGATAAAAACGACGAAGATGATAATGAACAAGAGGCAGATGAAGAAAGAGAGACGGACATAGAAGTAGAAGAAAGTAACGCACAAACTGCAAACAAAGAAGTAGTAACCGAAAAACGCGACGCTAGAAATTACGAAAGAGAAGTCGAGCTGCTCAAATGGGAGAAGCAACTGCTTGAGCGAGAAAACAATTTGCTAATAAGAATGAGTGCACTGGCAGAACAAAACACAACGGCGGCAATAATTTCAACGGCAGCAACAACTCCAACGACAGCGAATTCACACAATAATATGTGTACAAATTTAAAAGATTTATTGCCGGAGTACGATGGAACTTCAAGCATTGATGTTTGGGTATCGCAGTTGAGAAGTTTAGGCGATGTTTATTCAGCAGACGAATACACATTACAAGCACTAATGATGAGCAAATTACGTGGTAAGGCGCAATCGTGGCTACATTCAAAACCATGTTTTGCGTCGGAAAGTTTGACAAGTTTGCTAAATGAAATGTCAACTTTGTTTGGATCCAAGGAGTCTAAGCTTTCTCTGCGCCGTAAATTTGAGGATCGCCGTTGGAAAGTTGGCGAAAAGTTTGCCGAATATTTTAATGACAAATTAATACTTTCAAACAGTTTTGACGTTGGTGAGGATGAGATGATTGACTACATGGTTGAAGGCATTCCTGATGAGCGACTCAGGACACAGGCATATCTTCAGTGCTACACAACAAAGTCTCAGTTGTTGCAGGCATTTTCAAAAGTTACTCTTCAGCAGCGAGGTATTCCAAAACAGCAGCTTGCAACAGAATCAAAAATTAGATGCTTCAACTGCAATTCTTTTGGCCACCTAGCAGCTGAATGCAAGAAGCCGAAACGTGAGTGGGGTGCGTGTTATGGATGTGGCAGTCTAAGTCATCGTGTTGCTGCGTGCCCGGACAGAAAGCAGACGGTTCATCATGTGGAGCAGAATGACTATGTGAAAAAGTTAAGTTTTTATTTTGAGAACAATAACAACAATGTTAGTTTATTTTTAGAATGTCTCATAGACACCGGCAGCCCTATTTCATTCATACAGAAGTCGTTCATTAAAGAACATATCCACATTCAAAATTTATTTTCTTACGATAAACATTTTTTTGGAATTAATAAGAGCAAATTGAATATTTTTGGCAAAGTTTTATGTTATACTATTTTTAATAATAAAAAAGTGAAATTGAATTTATTTGTGGTTGCCGATGGGTCAATGAGTTTTAATGTTATTTTAGGAAGAGATTTTTTGAAATCATGCAGGTATAAAATAGTTTCCGAATTGGGAACAAATAACAATGGCTTTAAAATTTCTAACACAGATCTTCATGATAATTTAGATTCTGAAAGTTCGCTATTAAAAAGTAATGTTGAAAATGATTGTAATTTGAATTCGTGCGAGTATAAAGTAATTTCTGAGTTGGAGTCAAATGATAGTTGTTATTCAAATTCAATTCTCAATGATAATTTAAACTTTGAAAACTCGCTGTTGGAAATTGATGTTGAAAATGATAGTGAAAATGATTGTAATTTGAATGTAAATGAGAATGTGTGCTCTGCGATAAAAACAAATTTGGTAGAAATTTTTAAGGAGCATTATGTAAAACCGGAACGTCCTAATGAACCGTCGATAAAATATGAAATGAAATTGACATTAGAAAATACGAAACCGTTTCATTGTCCACCACGAAGATTGTCGTATACTGAAAAAAACGAACTGCAAAAATTGATAGACGATTATTTAGAAAAAGGTTATATCAAATCGAGCGAGTCAGAGTATGTGTCTCCTATTGTGCTGATTAGGAAGAAAACAGGTGATCTTCGAATGTGTGTCGATTACCGCACATTAAATAAAGTAACCGTTAAAAATAGTTATCCAATTCCCCTTATAGACGACTTATTAGATAGTTTAGCGAATAAAAAGGTTTTTACGAAGTTGGATTTAAGAAATGGATTCTACCATGTTTATATGCATTCTGATTCAGTAAAATATACGTCGTTCGTAACACCGTTAGGACAGTATGAGTTTATGAGGATGCCTTTTGGGTTAAGAAATGCGCCTTCGACTTTTCAAAAATTTATAAATAAAATTTTTAATGACATGATAAAAGCAGATAAATTAATTATTTATTTAGATGATATAATGATAGCTACAAAAAATTTTGAGGAACATTTTGCCATTTTAAAAGAAGTTTTCAAAAGATTAGTTGAAAATAAACTCGAGTTACGGTTGGACAAATGTGAATTTTTGCAAACTGAGGTAAAATATTTAGGCTATATTGTAACAGGTGATGGTATAAAGGCAGATGAGAAGGGCTTGTTGGCCATACAAAATTATCCAGTACCACTAAAACCTCATTCAGTTCAAAGTTTTTTAGGCCTATGTTCATATTTTTGACGATTTATAAAAAATTTTTCAATTTTAGCAAAACCGTTGTATGATTTGATTAAAAAGAACAACAAATTTAATTTCGGTGTAAGTGAGTTAGAAGCTTTTGAAATTTTAAAAAAGAAATTGGTGGAAGCACCAATACTTGCGTTGTATGATCCAAAAGATGAAACCGAATTGCATTGCGATGCGAGTTCAATAGGATTAGGTGCAATACTTATGCAAAGGAAACAAGATGGAAAATTACATCCTGTGTTTTATTTTTCAAAAAGAACTACCGAAGTCGAGTCGAAATACCATAGTTTCGAGCTTGAAACATTGGCTATAATAAATGCTTTAAAACGTTTTCGTGTTTATCTTCAAGGCAAAAAGTTTAAGATTATAACAGATTGTAATTCGTTGACGTTAACTTTAAGTAAAAAGGAACTGAATCCTAGGATTGCACGGTGGGCATTAGAACTGCAAAATTTTGATTATATACTGGAACATAGAGCAGGTGCCCGGATGCAACATGTTGATGCATTGAGTAGATGTACAAATATTATGGTTATAGAAACGAATACATTTGAACAGAATTTAGTTATATGTCAGGGAAAAGACGAAAAATTAAGAAAATTGTGTGAAGAATTGCAAAAATCAGAACATTCTTTGTACGAAATGAGAAATGGAGTATTGTATAAAAAGAAAAATGATGGTGTCATTTTGTTTTATGTTCCTGAGGATATGGAAGCACACGTTTTATATAAATATCATGACGAAATGGGTCATGTGGGGATAGATAAGGTAATAAATTTAATATCAAAAAGTTATTGGTTTCCGAAAATTAGAGAAAAGGTAGAAAATCATATTAAAAATTGTCTTAAGTGTATCGTATACTCGTCTAAGTCTGGAAAAACGGAGGGATTTATACACAACATTCCTAAAGAAAATGCTCCGTTCGGTGTTGTTCATGTTGATCATTACGGACCGATAGATAATTCACGATCATTGAAGCATATTTTAGTTGTTGTCGATGCATACAGTAAATTCGTTAGATTATATCCGGCTAAAACAACAAGCTCCAAGGAAGCAATTCAAGCGTTGACCGATTATTTTCGATCTTATAGTCGTCCAAGGTGCATAATATCAGATAGGGGGAGTTGCTTTACATCAAATGAGTTTAAACAGTTTTTAGAAGTAAATAACGTTAAACATATAAAGATAGCTACAGGATCACCACAGGCAAATGGCCAAGTGGAACGAATTAATAGAAGTTTAGGTCCAATGATAGCGAAGTTAGTCAAGCCAGAAGAAAATCTCCATTGGGATAAAGTAGTAGAAACTGTAGAATATATATTTAATAATACACAGCATAGAACTATAAACGAATACCCGAGTGTCATGCTTTTTGGAACTCAGCAAAGAGGGAAAAATATAGATTTGTTGAAAGAAAGTTTAGTAGAAGTTGAACAAAGTATAGAAACAAAAGATAGAAAAGAAGTGCGGAAAGCCGCTGAGATAAAACAGGAACAGTTGCAGTCATACAATAAGAAATATGTAGACGGAAAGCGAAAAAAACCTATTGAATTTGTAGAAGGTGACTATGTTATGGTGCACAATTTTGACTCGCATACTGGCATATCTAAGAAACTCATTCCAAAATTTAAAGGACCTTACAAAGTAACTAAAGTTTTACGTAATGACCGATACTTATTGCAAGATGTTGAAAATTTTCAACAGTCGCGAATACCGTATACGGGTGTGTGGGCTATTGGAAATATACGACCATGGTTCAAAGGACGTGATGGTTCTCTAAATAAATTAACAGGAGATCAGGAGATCTCATAGTCAGGATAGCCGAATTGTAGTAGTAAGTTATTATGTTGTCTTAAGCATATGAATACCCCTATTGTTTAGCACTATTTCCTTAAGTATCTTGTTGTATGTATTCTTTATTATAAAACCATGTAATATAAGTTTAAATCACAAATGTGAAACCCTGTAAATAGTAGTTAAGAAAATATTGTTATGCAACCGAGCGTCAGAAAATAAAGCTTGGGTAGTAACTTGAAAAGAAAAGACAGAATAAAAGCAAGCGTCAAGAAGTTTGGTCGTGTTTCACTGCGTACTATAGTATTATTTTCAATAGCTTTTTAAGTTAGCTGATAAGACTTAAATACAAAAACAAAATAAATGAAATTTATTCACAGATGGCGGAGATATTGGCTTCCCAATTAAGAACATTCAATTTGAGAGTTTTTTCTCTCCTTGGCATTTGGTTGAACACACACGCTAAATAACTAACGACAATATTAAGAAAATTCATTAAAAATACTTTTGGTTAGAACTTTGATGTAATTTTTATCACATTTGAAAGAAAGTTTAACAAACTTTTTGAAAAAATTAGAAAAATTTAAAAACCGTTAAAGTTTAACCAAGATATTCTTAGGGAAAATCAAATTTTTTAATTCAAAACACATTTTTTTACAAATTTTACAATTGACGCATGGAAAAAACTTCATTTTTTTAAGAAATTGTTACTTTAAAAAAAAATTCAAATTCGACCAACTCAAGAACTCTTCCCCAACCAAATTCCATATCATTCAAAGAGCAGATTTTTTCTCAAAAATTTAATTTTTCTCTTAGAAGGTTGGGAACCCCCTCTATCAGATATATCATTTATATATACATTCTGCACATCTGGGCAACATAACCGTTTGAACGATATAAGTTTCATTTATTTTGAGTTTTAGTTAATACCAAAAAGCGTACGACAAACTTTAATGTTCACGTTTTAATATATAAGATACTGAGTTCATTGGCGCAGTAAATGCTGGATAAACGAAGTCCTTCACAACCACAATGGAGGTGTTGTCAACAGTGAAGTGGTTTCCAAGACGCTGGGACAACCACAATGGAAGTGTTGTCAACAGTGACGTGTTTTTCAAGACGCTGGGACTGTTTGTTTGTTGAAACAAGCTACTTCGTTTTATCTACGTTGACTTCAAGACCCATTCGACTTGACTCTTTTTCTAGCCTGGAGAATGTTGCACTGACTTCACGCTTATTATGGCCAATATCAATATCATCAGCATACATCAGCAGAATAACACTCTTTTAGGATATTATGCCACTACATCTCATATGAACTGCTCGGATGAACTTCTCCATAACTATATTAAAAAACTCGCACGATAAGTAATCACCTTGTCTGAAACCTCGCTTGGTATCGAACGGAAAGGAGAGGTCCTTCCCGATTTTTACTGCGCTGCTGGTGTTGTTCAGTGTCATCCTGCAAAGACGTATTAGCTTCGCAGGAATATCAAATTCACACATGATGGCATATAGGTAACTCTTTGTTGGACTGTCGAAGATGGCTTTGAAATCAAAAAAAGATGATGTGTGTCGATTCTAAGAAGGTATATTCTAAGAAAGTGATATTAAGAAGGCTTATCCCACGGTAGTTGGCGCAGAAGGTGGAATTGCCTTTCTTGTGGATTGGGCAGAGCACTCTGAGGTTCCAAAAATGTAGAATGCAATCGATTTTCGACCATATTCTGTAAAGAATCTTGTGGATGCATTTAAATAGCTCAGTAGATAGGTCATCGGCTCCAGCGGCTTTGTTGTTTTTAATCCAAGCTATAGCTGTTAAGACCTTATTCGGGCAGCAGAATTTCAACGCGGTTATCCATAATTGGGGTTTTCAGGATATCATCTCTATTGGCGGCATTTTTGTCAGCGTTGCTATTTAGAAAACTGGAGGGAACACTTCTCCATAATAGGGCTTTTTCTGAACACACTTCAAGTGAAGTTCAAGAAAAGTACAAGCTATGAGAGTAATTTGATTACCTGTCAAAATCAGAGATTTTATCAAAAAGTTCGGAAACGAGCAAGCAAGTTTCAAGCACTTGTTGATCATATAATGTTGCAATAGAAAACAATTTATTATTTCCTTGAAATACATCAGTTATCTTAATAAAAAACCATATTATTCATGTTTTAAACATAGCACTTACATATATTTTAGGATAATAAGAGTATTTATTTTCGAAAAAAAAAAAAAAAATTAAAAATTTTCAGCTGACGATTTGACGAAGCTCTTCTATGTTCACATATAAGCAAATATATCTTCTTGTTCAAGCAAAGTTCAAGCTACTTTCAAGCTGAAAAGAGCGAAATTTTGCTTGTTCTTCTTCTCCATCCAGATTGAAAAATGTGTAAATAAACGGTTTCGAGTAGCTTCAAGTTACCAGCGACTTGATTCCTGTTTTCATCCTTGCAGGAAGAGGCTCCGTCCGGTCTTACAACCTTCGGAGAGGCATTTTAACTTTTCGAAAAATTTTCGAGTCTTATTGCTGTCGCCATGCATCTCAATTTTCTTGCACTGAAGCATTTTTACCTCTAGTTTTTTTCGCCTGAATAGGCGCCTCTCTTTCCTTCTCTTCTCTCGATATCGCTTCATAATAGAACGCGTATCAACCGACTGCAAGGTGGCTTTGTAGGCGGTGTCCTTCTAGGGCTCGGACATTCCAGGTGCATATGCGTAAATCATTATCGATTTTTCGTTTGCGATTGTCGTCATCTGATTTGGGGATCATTCTCTCATTTATTGGTTCACTTAACATTAAAATAGTTTTTTTACGTGGTGGGCTTCAAACCCAACGTACAACCTTTGCTTGATGGCCAAAAGGAAGCCCGCAGCTCAAATTAGCGGCCAAAGTCTATCGGGCGATAGTTTTTTGATGTTTCCAAGAGAAACCACGCGGAGGTTTGAGTCGATTTGAGACGATTTCGACATGGATAATGCTGGCCTCGCCAAGTTGATGCAGTCAGGCACATTGCCATGTGAAGATCGCCCCTTGTTTCCTCCCCTTGGGTTATAAGATTTAATGGTATACATTTTATAACATATGTGGTATGAATTTATATTTATACCAAATAGTTTAAAATTTATTCTCATATGTTTTACTGTGTAACAAAAACGTACAGCAAAACCATGTAATAAAGCGTGATAAATACACATGTGCAGGAAACTGAAAGAAATATAATTAAATCAGAAAGAAATCACCGAAAATATTATGAACGCGCGAAAAAGAAGAAAGAACTGCCGAAAAGCAAGCAAAAAATAATGCCATTACTACACTTGTCAATAGTTAACCGTCAGTTTAGACTGTCAAGCATGAAGATGTTAGGATAAAAATGTTTTAAAATGATGGAGTATTAATTTAAGTTTTTTTGATTTTTTTTTTAATTTTTGCTCTCGTTACAAGATCTGAAACGCCCTTCACCCTATAATTACTTAACGTAGCAAATTGTAAAACCCCCCTCTCACCATTAAATTGGTAATGTAGCTTAGGAACGACCCCTTTATCCATGAACTGTTCTTGTTCTGCTGGTATTTGTACATGAATGTTATGAGTTTTATTAAAAAAAACAAATAATGAATTAATCATTTAACTTGACCTTTTAATTGTTTCAAGTATCTTGTACACACACTTTATGAACTTTAAACAATAGCTTATTGAGTATATATTATAATATATATATATATATGATATCATCTTTATTTATTATGGCTCATGTAATTGTTTACTGGAACAAAATTCATGAATGCGATACATGCAAATCATGTAAAAATTCATAATTATTGTGTTATTCCTTGATTCAGTGAAACTAAAATATAATATAATCTTTATAATCTTTTTAAAAACCATACAATTTTATATTGATATATCTTCATAATTTAGTTACAAAAAAAAAATTTTGTATAACTTATTTCGTTATTCATTCACTTATTCTAAAAGCTGTAATTTTAAAAGGCAATGCGTTGTTAAAAAGCCTGTGTTACATTCTATTCACTTAATAATAACAACCAACACTGTTTCTAATGAAATTTTCCAACAATAATTTAATTAACTCGTCTTCATTTCAAGTTATAATGGCGTGTACAAATAAAATCTCTGCCTTTTCAATACAACTGTTGTAAATAGCCTATATCTTAGTGCTACAAATCCTTGCTAATTATCTGTCGAGCAAAATTAGTCGCTAGCTGGTGTTAACATTCAAGCATAATTAACGTCATTGACGAAGACCTTTAACGCTGCCTATCATTTAGTTAACGTCTTGCTACTAGCTCATTTAGCTCCTTCCAAACAAAATTCAAAATAAATCCTTACCATGAATTATTACAGCTGTGTAGACTGTAGAGTACAGCGTAAAAACCCATCAGTCAGTCAATCATTTAAGATTTTGAACCTAGCGAGTCATCAGCGGCAACAAAAACAACCACCAATGCTGCTTAGAACATTTGATGGAATTTATTTAAAAATCACGTTGAAGATTTCAAATAATCATCATCAGCATCATCAACAACATCATCCACAGTGACAACCGTGCCGTCGATGCTGTCGTCACAAACGAAAGATTTCGTTCTTTGTTAAATTCTAGATGGAGTTTATTTGCGTTGGCAACCTTTTTGCAGCTCATATTTCTGCAAAATAATGGCGAGCATAAGCATCAAGCTAGCTGCTGGGACGACAGTGAAAAAAGATGTGATTGGATTGGATTGGATTGGGAATAGTTCGGCGTCATCATATATAAATTTCTGTATTTTTTTTTTTTAACATTTAATTTTAAGACGCAAATATTTCTGTAACGAGTGCAAAAAATCGATACTGATTTCGTGCAAGAAGGGGATAGGATTTAAAGTGGTTCTCTTATATAATATATTGGATTATTATAAAGAACTTAAAGGGAGTGAGCGACTTGTGAGTACGCGACGAGGTTGGGGAAGAGTAAGATTGAGTACCGAAGAACTTTTTTGATTATCTAAGAACGGTAAGTTAAAAAGGTTAAGAGTAGAAATTTATTTGGAATAAGAAGTTTTGACATCCACTAGTGTAAAGGTCAAACTTAATGAAATTTCATTGTTGCTGTAGTTGTTGTTGCTGGCATTCAAATTTAGAGAAATTATCAATATTCTGTATTTAAAAATTTAATTTTCTTAAGCTTGATAGAAAGATTTCACTTAACGAGGTGTTATATATGCTTTGTTTGTGTTGAAGAAGATTTTCTATGAAGCTTACAGAAAGGTATATCAATATATCAACTTAACGAAAAGTTAAATACACGTCAAAAATTGTTTTAGCTGACTTAACGAAACTTTTTTAAAATTTCTAAGCAGCTGATTAATATTTCTTTTAATGCATCTGAAGCGTATTATTATTAAAGCAACATTTTTGAAAGCTTATTAAAAGTTTTAAAAGGGTGAACAATAGTTTCATTGAATTCAACTCAAAAATTTAGAGTTTAACCTAAAGGCCCAAGTTATATGGGCTATAGCTTAAATCGTAGTTTTTAAGAATTCATAGCAGGTTTACGCAGTAACTTTGCAGTTTCAAAACAAATTTTTTTCGTTAATTTAATGTTTCGTTTAATTCCAAACTTAATGAAAAATTGGCACTAAATAAAAGCGTAACATAGATACTTTCCAGTTTGAAAACAAATTTTTTTCGTAAAGTTTTTGTTAATTTCAAGTTTCTTTAATTCGAAAATTAATGAAAAATTAACACTGAACGAAATTTTCCGAAGTTAACGAAAGTTCCAACATTTATAAAAATTTTGAAAACTTAACGAAAGCTTCAAAACTTACCAAAAGTCAAAAAGATTCAACAAACTGTAACGTAAGCTTTAAAATTTACCAAAATTTTAAAGATTTAACGAAAGTTTCAATACTGTTCAAAGGGTAAAACCTAAAGAAAGTTTTAAAATTCAATAAAATTTTCAAAACCCATCAAAAACTTAAAGCAGTAACGAAATTTGAAGCATTTAACAGAATTTTAATAAATATCGTAAACTATAAATAATTCAACATTAAAGAACTGAACCTGATTTAGATCTAAACAAATTAAAAACTTAACGAAAGTATCAAAAAAAGCAAAAGCTTAAAAATTAATCGAAACTTTCAGAATATATCGAAAGTCTTAAAACTTAAGGTTGTATTCAGAACTAAACAAAAGTTTTAAATGTAACGCTATATTCAGAACTTAACGACAGTTGAAAAACTTAACAACAGTTTTAAAACTTAACATAAGCTTTAAATAAAATTTAAACTTAAAAAAATAATGAAACTTTTAAATTTAACGAAAACTTGAAAACCTATCGAAAGTTTAATAAAGTTTAAAAACATATCAAAAGCTTAATAAATATGTAACGAAACATAACAATTGAGTTTCAGTAGTAAACGAAAGTTGTAAATCTATCGAAAGTTTCAAAACTTAAAGATGTTTTACAAATTTTTTAAATGTTTCAAAACAAAACGATAGCTTACAAATAATAAAATTATTTTAAGCCGAGTGAAAGTTTAAAAACTTGCCGAATGCTTAAATATATCACGAAAGTTTCAAAACTTATCTAAATCTTAAAAATATAATAAGAAATTCAAAACATAACACTATTTTAAAAACTTAACAAAAATTTTAAAAAATTACGAAAGTTTAAACATATAAAAGTTTCAAAACTCATCTAAGTTCATCTAAGTTCTAAACATGAGTAAGGAAATTTTTATAACATATCGAAAATTTGAAAACTTAACGTAAGTTACCAAAATAAACAAAAGTTTCAAAACTTAATGTAAGCCTTAAAAATTTTTTTTTAATTTCAAAACTAAGCTTATTTTTCAAAAGCAACCGTAAGCTTAAGACTAAAACGAAAATTTTAAACCAACCAGGAAAGTTTAAAATCTTATCGAAAGTCTTCAAAAAAGATTTTCACAAGAGTTTACAGAATAAACAAAAGTTTCAAAACTTAACGAAAGCTTAAAAATAAAATCAAAAATTCAAACCGTAACATTAACTTAAAATTTTAACAGAGTTTTACAAAAGTGACGAAAGCTTTAAAACTTGAAAAATATGTCAAAACTTATCGAAAGTCTCCAAATATGTATTACGAAATTTTTAAACCACAGAAAGTTTATAACTTCTTGCAAGCTTCGATAGAAAACGAAAGTTTCAAAATTGAGCGTGATTTTTAAACATAAAAAAATGTTAAAACTAAATGTAGTTTCAAAATCAACCCAGAGCTAAAAATAATACGAAAGTTCTAAGCCGAACGAACGTTCCACAATTTAACGAATGATTTTAGATAAGAAAATTAAAAAAAAATAAATTAAAAATAAATAAAAAATTCAAAACTTAAAACTTAACATAAATTTTAAATTCAATTTTAAAAACTTAAATTAAGAATGATTTCAAAAATTTAAGTAATTTGAAAAACTTCAAGAAAGTTTTAAAACTAATCGAAAGTTCCAAAATATGTGTAAGGAACATATCAAAATTTAACGTAAATTTCAAAAAAATTTACAAATGTTTCAAAACTAAATGTTACTTTCAAAATCAAGCCAAAGCTCAGAAATCAAACGAAAGTTTTAAACCGAATGAAAGAAAAGCCCTGTCGAATGATTATATCATTACTTAACGTTCATTTTAAACTTTAACAAATTTTTACAAAATTGATGAAGGCTTAAAAAAATTTAAAAACATATCTTATGTTTCAAAACTTATAGCAAGTTTCAATAGTAAGCGAAAATTTCAAAATCTATTTTCGAAAAAATCTAAGTTTCAAAACATAACAAAAGTTTCCAAACTTGATGTTTCTTTCAAAACTTACCGAAAGCTTAACTATATAGGGAAAGTTTTTAGATCGAACGAAAGCTATCAACTGATTGAAAGCTTTATAAATAGCAAATTTATGAAACCTTAACGAACGTTTAAATTTTATCGAAAGCTTCAAAGGTACAAAGCAACAAATGTTTTAAAAATTAACGAAATTTTAAAACTACCATTTTTTTACAATTTAATAATTAAATAAAAAGCTTAACAAAACTTTAAAAAATAAAGTTAATTATAAAACTTATCGAAATTTTCAACATCAAGAAAAAGTTTCACTTAGTTATAGTTTCAAGACTTAATAGAAATAATAAACTTATCGAATATATCAAAGCTTATCGAAGGTTTGAAAAGACAACCAAAGTTGCTAAATTTAACAAACGCATCAAAACAGAACTAAGGTGAAGTTTTCAAAAACTATTACAAGTGGGTTTAAAAATTTAGCAAAATATTTTAAATACTGCTTTTGTTAAGTTATATAAAACTTAAAAAATTTCTTAAACAGAATGCTAGATTTTAAAGTCAAACGAAAGTTTTTATAACCTTAAAACTTATGTCAAGAAACTTAACGAATGATGATCATTCAATGATCAAATTAATGTTTAGTTTGTAATAAACTTGACCTAAAGCGTTCTTGCTAACTTAACTCACACTTTACTTAACTAACTAGCATTAATCAGTACATAACGAAAAGTGAAGTTCATAAAAAATTGAGGGTTCAAAAAGTTGACGAAAGTTTATAAATGCATTAAATTTTAAAAAAACTTAGCAAACAAAATATTATTCACTTTCATAAAACAATTTTTGATGCTTAACGAAAGATCTAAACAAAAAAAAACAAATTGGCCATTTCAGCCCTTGAAAGGACTTTGACCGAGCTTCTTATGCAAACAATTGACCGAGAACTGGACCTACATGTTTTATGCCGACTCCGAACGGCTAAAGTTCTTGTTCTCAAGAAGCTTTGCATGGCATTATTTACTCTCTGAGGTTTGCCATTGTCTGCAGAGAGGTGGTGACCGATCAGAAAAATTTTTTATTGAAAAAACTTTTCGCCGCGACTGGGGATCGAACCCGGACTCCGAGCATGCTAAGCCACACACTTAACCTGCATGCCACGGTCACCACGAAAGATCTACTAGAAGTTTAATTTGTACCATTAGTCAAAAAAAAAATTTATTTAAATATAACGAATTTTTTTTAAATTGAATACTTTTTAAAAATCAAACGAACGTTAAAAAAGTAACATATATAAAACAAATAAAATATAAACTTTACTTGATGCTGGTGACAACACAAGAAAAGTCTAAAGAAACTGAACGAAATTTTAAGTTCGTATATTTAAGTAAAGTTTCTAACGAAAGTCAACTTTATAGAAACTTAACGAAAGTTTTAAGCATAACCCATAAACAATATTATTTTGGGAAAATGCTTTCAGGCGTGAGATTAATATTTGTATGAGATTATATATTGTAATGAAAATCTCTTAATGAAGATATTGACACTATTGAAACTTTTATAGCAAATAGTTACCATAAAATAATGCCTTTTTAAAAATATTTATTATGGATATCAAAAAGAAGCCTAACACCAAATTAAAATTTTCACTTCCAACCAACAGAGAAAGAATTTGGTTTGATGTCGATATGTATCAACTATGGCTTTTCTTAAGGATTAGGTTTTCTCTGGAAGCGACGTCAAATTCTTTATTTGTTTTCAGATCAATTTTTCTCCATTTCTTCAGTATGTGATTTGGACTATTTTGCCTCTGCGCGCCTCATATTCCTTAACGAAATTTCATAAAAATTTAACGAATATATTTTGAAAATTAAGAAACGTTCTAATTCAGTTGACGAAAGTTTAAATAAACTAATAGAAATTTCAAATTAATTTGACGAAAGTTCAAATAAAGTTGACGTTATATAATATAAATATAACGAAAACTCGAATTAATTTCATGAAAGCTTATATTATTTTTACCAACGTCATGTAAATTTAACTAAATTTAATGTAAATTTAACTAAATTTAATGTAAATTAAACGTACTTTCAACTTAAGTTGAATTCCTAACGAAAAATTGTTTAAATTTAACGAAAGTTCAAATGAATAGGCTTATCCTAACGAAGGCTTATATTAACCTAACGAACGTTTAAATTAACTTAATGAACGTTAATAAACATTCAACGACAGTTTATATAAACTTAAAAAAAATGTTAACACATTTAACGAATAATTATATAAACTTAACGAAAGTTCATGCATACTTAACAAAAGTTCATACTAGCTTAACGAAAGTTTTTATATGTTTTATGAAAATTTATATCAACTTAATGGAACTTAACGTCTTAACGAAAGTTCATTTAAATTTGACTAAAATTTACAAACACTTTATGAAAGTTTATATTAACTTGATGAAAGTTTCCACAAATTAAACACAATTTTATAAAAATTCAATAAAAGTTTACATAAACTTAACGAAAGTTCATATAAACTTAACAAATTGTATATAAACTTAACGTAAATTTATAAAAACTTAGCGAAAGTTAATGATAACTTGATGGAAGTTTATATAAACTTCACACAAATTCATATAAACTTGACGAACGTTCATATACATTTGACGAAAATTTATTTAAACTTGACGAAAGTTCATATATACTCGACTTGAATAAACTGGACGAGAGTTTATATAAACTTCAGCAAATTTTATATTAACTGAGCTTAAGTTAATATACACTTAACGAAATTTTATATAATCGAAAGCGAAAGTTTTTATAAACTTAACAACCATGGAAAGAGTTTATTATATCATAACGTAAGTTAATATAAACTTAAAAAAGTTTATATAAACTTAACGAACATTTTTATACAATTTTAACGAAAATTCATATAAACTTGACGAAAGCTTATATAAACGAAAATTGGTATAAACTTGACAAAAGTTTGGTTCTTATAATTTTTTGTCAAGTTTTTAAGAACCATACAAAAGTTAAATTAAACTTGACGAAAATTTATCATGATGCAAATACTTTAAGAAAGTTCATATAAATTTGACGTTAGTTCATACTAAGTAAATGAACGAAAGCTTATATAATCTTATATCAACTTTCAACGAAACGGAAGCTTATATAAACTTAACGAAATTTTACATAAACTTAACGAAAGCTTATAAAAACTTAACGAAAGTTTATATTAACTTAAGGAACGTTTTATAAACTTAACGGAAGTTTATATAAACTTAACGAAAGCTTTTTGTCGAAAGTGCATAAAAATTACGGACGTCTATATAAACTTAACACACATGTATATTAACATTGCTTACTCAAAATTAAACTCAACGAATGTTCAAATAAAATTGACGAAAGTTGTACGAAACTTACAAATGTTTGTTTGCACTTAAAAAAGTTGATTTTAATATATAAAAACGTTTTTCAAAATTGAACGATTCTTTGTTTTTGTAAAAAAATTTGCTTATATTAATTTTTTTTTTTTGTTTTATTTCTAACAAAACTGTTATCTTAATATATTTTAAATTTTTAAATTTCAGGATTTAAACTCATTAAGGCACCAAAAATATTCTTAAGCAAAACAAACAAAATTTAAAAATAATTGACTCTGAATTTCCAAAGAATGCTTAACTTATTGAATAAAGCTGCTGAAAGGTCAATCCGTAGCTTAACTAAAGTTGCTTATGTATTGAACAAAATATATTCCTCCAATTTACAACTGATAAACCGTTTAGCACAGCAAATTTATCAAAGATTAATTTCATATTACGAAGGATTAATTTTGCACAAGGAAGGTGGGCGGGCTAAGCTGGGCTAGCAACACCTTAGCCAAGTTTGGGGGAAACGAAAAGAGTGGGATGTGAGAGATTAAGTGATAATGGGAGTGTATAGCAGGCAGAACATATTAATATCATGTTCTTATAATTGAGTGAAAAGGTCACGATAGAGTGGTTGGACGAAAAACACATTTTAGCAAATTATTTCATTAAATTAAGTATAATTGAGTTATGAGAGTAGATGAAAATCGCCTGACTGTCATTACATCGAAATTATAGATTTTTAGGCGAGCGTGATGTAGTGCTATTTTTAATAAAAGCTCGAGTTTGAATTATGAAATATATCTCGAAGTTGTTGCGTGAAAAAATGCACTTAACGAAAAGCAATCTTCGAATAGAATATGAATCAGGTTAAAAAATTGCCAAGATTTTTCAAAGAGTATTCTATATTAATCTCTTGATTCATGAAAATGGAACTGTTACTATAAATAAATTATTTCAAATATTTTCGTGCATGCAACTTTATACACAGAAAAAGCAATTTTTGTAAAACAAAAAATTTCATTGAAATGTATGCATGGCAGTGTCTGTGAAATCGTAAATTTTAATCTCACCATGTCTACCGATAACAACGATTTTTACTAATAGGCTATTATTTTTTTTAAGCCAACATTTTTAATCTATATTTTTTTTTTTTTGTGTACATTTTTTGCAATAATGTCACTTCTTTACTGTCAATTGTCACGTTATCTTAATTAATGTCAAACAATTCACCTGCGACAGTGAATTTTCACTCTGAACCGAAACCACCTTCAGCCCTCAGTGTGAGGGTGCAGAGAAAAAAAATGTTATTGTCCCTGCTGTATAAAATCTTTGATAGAATTGCAGACAAAACCAACGAAAACAGCGCACAGAATATGAACCAAATAGTAGCGATCAACCGCTAACCAACAAAACCAACATCAGCAACATCAGCAACATTCAAGCATTGACAACACCATTAACCAGAGCATAAAAAGTACCAAAATATATATGAAAAAAAAAACTAGCAAAACTAATAAAAAATACATAAAAATGCAACACTCACGTACTGCTAGCAGCCCAAAACATATATATTTATATATATCTACATATATACTATAGAAGTTTTAATTTTTTTTTTTATTACATTTTTTTTTTTGTGTGTAAAGACCAACAACATTTTTACAAAAACACAAAAATATACAATTTCATTTAAAATGAAATCCAATTGTATACTTTTGGTCAGTCTGTATGGCGCCAAACAAAACATTGCGACCAAACCAAACCAAATGAACAGGATACAGCAAATGTATATAAAAAAACAAACACCGCCAAATATAAAAAAGGCTTTTTTGAAAAATATACACACCCTTATATTGAATGGCAAGCCCAAAAAATTCTACTCAAATGACCACAACGAGCAACTCATTGCATATCAATGAAAATGAGATTTGTATGAAAATAAAAGGACGATTATAGAAAAAAGAAAAAAAAAACCAACAAAATAAAATCTCCAAAAATGAGACAAAACAAAACGTTAACATTTTTTTCGCTGTTGGTTTTTTCTTGGTGACCTGCCTGACCTAACATGGCCATCTCGTGCCCTGGGTTTAAGCGAAAGAAACAAAAACAAAAATAGAATCCCTACCTTTTTTTTTTTTTGTTAGCTACTGTCTCTGGCGAATGAGTTGAGCTGAGCTCACGTTGTTGTACGACATATATTTGTTTGCTTCCGTCGAACCCTTCCCTAGAGATGCATGTCAAATGCATGAAAACCAATTTGAAAAAGTTTAAATTTTTTAACAATTTTATACATTTGTAATCAGTGCGCCAAAAAGTATGCAATGAAAATAACAACAACAGCAGCGCCAAAAAAATTAAATAAACTTTGGTATTCATTGCTGTACCACGATGTGTGTGTGTGTGTGTGAGTGTGTGTGTAAGTGTGTTTTAATGAAAATGAATATATATATGTATGTATTTGTAAGTGCTTGAGAGTATACCAACGTGTGCGGATTGCTGTTGTGTTTTTGAAAAGCTGTTTAATCTCGATCCATGATTAAATTGATTTCATTTGATCAGTTCCCGTATCGTTTTTGGGAAACTGTTTATAATAAGAGTTTTTCTTACGTTGTAAAATGATATAATGCTTTAATTATACATTTTTTTGTTTGTTTTGAAAACTAGACTCAGTTTTTCAATACTTAACGAAATTTTTAAAAACTTAACGTGACGAATTTTTTAAAACTTGACGATGTTTTTCAAAACTTAACGAAGTTTTTAGAACTTAACGGAGTTTTTAAAAACTTGACGATGTTTTTCAAAACTTAACGAAGTTTTCAAAACTTAACGAAGTTTTAAAAACTTAACAAAATTTTCAAAACTTAACGAAATGTTTCAAAACTTAACGAAATTTTTCAAAAATTAACGCAGTTTTTCAAAATATAAAGACTTTTTTCAAAACTTTACTAAAGTTTTACAAACTGATCGAACGAGTAGAATACTTTACACAAGATTTCAAAACTTAAGAACAGATTTTTTAAAGGGGACATGACATTGGCCGTTTTTTTAAGTCATTTATGTAAATATTCTTGAGATTCTAAGAAATTTCATGGAGCCTACGGGTTCAAAAGTTACAGCCGGATTCTCTAAACGTTGATCTCGAAACCATGTTTTTCGTACTGGTTGCGGCACTAGTGGGTTTATTTTTTTACGAACTTTTTTTTTTGTTGTATTGTTTTTTCTAGATTCGCTATTGTATGACTCAAGCTATTTTGAAATTTTTTTGCGACTTTTTATGAATTTTTAAAATCAATATTTTTTTCGAAAAACACACTTTCAAATTTGGAACATAATCAAAAATTGAAAAAAATTTTTAAAAAAGCTCCTGCCATACGATAACCAATTTTGTTAAGATTTTGTTAATTACAATTTTTGCGACTCCCAGCGCTGCAACCATGCCCCATTTTTTTCTCTGCCGCCAGTTTGGAGCTCAATAAAACCAGGTTGGAGTGAAATATATATTTTTTTGAATTTTTCTTATTATTTGTTCCATTCTCTACAATTATCAAAACAAAATTGTGGAAAACTGTTTCTTTTTTGACTGAGTTATGAATTTTTAAAAAGGTCTGTTCTCTTTGCCGCGAATGTAATGTCCCTCCTTAAGTTCTTATATGATATAATGCTTTATTTTGAAAAATTTTTTTTCGAAAACTGGACACAGTTCTTTAATACTTGGCTAAGTTTTTAAGAACTAAACGAAGTTTTTTCAAACTTAACGAAGTTTTTTAAAACTTAACGAAGTTTTTCAAAACTTAACAAAGTTTTTCAAAACTTGACAAAGTTTTTCAAAACTTTACAAATTTTTACAAAACTTAACCTAGCTTTTCGAAACTAAGCAAAATATTTTACGAAGTTTTTCAAAGCAACGAATTTTTCAAAACTTAACGAAGATTTTCAAAACTTGACGAAGTTTTCAAAACTCAACGAAGTTTTTCAAAACTTAACGAAGTTGTTTCAAAACTTAACGTAGTTTTCAAAACTTAACGAAATGTTTCATAAACTGATCGAACAAGTAGAATACTTAACAAAAATTTTCAAATATTTAACAATGATTTTTAAATGGTGAATTTTTCATATCTAATTTGTACAAGATGTTTTAAAATCAAGATAGATTTTTCAAAAACTTGACGAAAGTATCAAAATTTAACGAAATTTTATTCATTTTCGTAAAGTTTGTTTTTCTTAACCAAGCTAAAGTTTAGATGCACCAATTTTACGCACTTTATGCATTAAAAAAATAAAGTATTTCATTAATCTTAAGAGTCAAAAATTAACCGTCAAGAACTAAAGGTACTTCAGTCTATGAAAAATAAAAATCGACAAAATTACGATTTTTTTGGACCTCTATAGAACCTGCCCTTGAGTGCAATTTCAAAAATATGTGCAAATAACAGAAAGAACCTCTATTTAAAAACTCTCAAATTTCTGAATAATGTAACAACCAAAGTGCTAAGTTACACGAAATACTGCCTCTGCACCAATCTCGCATTAGTGCAATAAATTTCAATAACAACAACAACAACTCCAACTCACAATAAATGAAGCAATAAATCAACAAAGCACCCATCCACCATAAAATAACCAACGTTCAATTTTATTCGCTCAAACATTCCACTCAGTTGATGATGCAATCAGAAAAATTGTGCTTTTCACACCTGCAACCACTGCGGGCTGGGGTTGCCAGCCAGCTGGCTAGGAAATTCGTCAAAATTTAATCCCAAAGCGCAAACAACAAAACCTGAATTTCAACATAATTACCAGCAGAAAACATGCAACAATCCACAAAAACAACACAAAAAACAAAAAAAAAAAAAAAAAAACAAAATAAAATAAATAAATATGTATAAAACATATATATATATGTATATATAAATAACTTATTTATAAATATCTACTGATACATGCAATCATACAAGCTACAGCTTTCAATATATTTTGAAAATATACATACTTACATGAATACGGTTGGACTTACATACATACAGACACACGAGGGATTATTTTTGCACCAGAACAGCCTGTGGCCATCGCAGTGCTGGGCAAAGAAAATACCGGCAACTGGGAATTTTAAGTTTTTGGAAAAAGAGAAAAAGGCGCGTTTTTGTGGGAATTTTTGATGTGATATAAAATTGTTTCTTAAAAACAAACATAAAAATTAGACAAACAATCATCAAAATAATCCCTTAAAATATGCCGTCAAAGTAATCTCTTCATTTCTAGTTAATTTAAAAGTTTAGTTTTTTGAAAGAAACCTTAGGCAGAATATAAGATTTTTTGATATCTTGCCTTACAGATCTAAATTTCTTCTAAAAAATAAAAGAAAATATAATAAGGTTGAAAAAAAAAACACCCACTATTATGCAACTTACTATAATTAAAAAAAAAACAAAAACAAATAGGCCCTTCAAACGACTTTGACCGAGCTTCTTATGATCAATTGTCTTGTGTGTGTTTTAAAATGCTTGCACACAATTGACCGAGTACTTACTATAATTCACTTCGCATAAAAATAATATTTTTATAAACTCAAAGTCACATATAATTCCGCACTAGTTTTTGTAAATCTGCGCTGATAAGCTTTTCAAAGTTGTTGAACTGCAGAGGCTACGTAAGACTGCTGCTATATTTATGTAGCGCCCAACGAAACAGCCGTCTACTCTTCTGATACTTTTTTCCGTTAAGAATTTTTTGGTTTTGCTTCCAGTACAATCTTTTTTATATATAAATGAAAATTTGTGGCAATTTCAAGCATTTTATCTGGGATTTTTAGTAAAAAAACCCACAGCACTGGTACATCGTAAAATTTACCGAATAAAAATATCTTTGTCATTAGTCAATCGCGCTGGGAATAAATCCCAGCAGTAAGTAAACAAATGCACACAAGCAATCACACACAATCATTTACATGCTTACCGTTACAGAAACCCACTAGGAAAAAATAAACAAGTTATCATTTATACCAAATATTTTTAACGTATTGGCTTTGCTTGTTAAAGTGCTTCTTTTTAGCTTCTTAATAAGCTAATTGCAGTCATTTGGCATAGGTTGGTTCAGTTTTTTAATGAAAACTGGCTATAATTTTTAAAATTAATTTTTATTAACTTTTCAAAATAAGTATAAAAATACAGTAATTGAAAAAAAAACAAATTCAAATTAGGATTTGACTTTTGAAAGATTTGACTTCTTAGCATAATAATACATTAAATAATGAGAGGTGTTCTAATAGCACTCGCAAAAAATTTCAGCACCCTATCTGCTGAACGTATTGTTGCTTCTTTCTGCAAGTTTTTTGAATATGTAGTAATTTGAGTCTGGTTAAGAAAATATGTTTAAATTTACATTGTTTTGTTTTTTATTCCACCTGTTTCAACCGAAAACATGCCAAACAGGCACAGGAATGGGCAAACTATACACACCACTACAAAAGAACTAACAAAGACGGATTAGCACCTAGATTTCCACCAGACTGCCAGAAAAATCACATTCAAAAATATACCAGGCTGAGGATGGGACATACACGTTTAACACATCAACATATTATGGAAAATACACAGCCACCTATATGTCCCCTCTGCAACACACAAATTTTATCCATAAAACACCTCATGGACGAATGCAACATTTTTACAAGCAACAGAAGCAAAAAACCAATCGATTTATTGTCACATGTCACCAAAAATAATATTGAATCCATTATAAATATCCTTAAGCAATGTAATATTTACTTTTTAGTTTAATTAATTAGGCTGAAAACCTTTGTTGTTAGTGCCTAGCTCCTAAGTTCGTTTATGTAATTTATTCATAAATAAATATTTAATAATAATAATCAACCGAAAACATCCACAATAAATAAATGGAATCAATTCATCACTAATGTAGGCTTAAGCCAGGAAGATAATGTTTTGATTATTGGAGATTTCAATCGAGCAAGTACTGAATTTGTAACGGATGAAAATGGCAATTATCTAATTCCGATTAAACTCTCTATCCCAGTCGAATTCAATCCACTAGGTACGTTATATAACAACGATTTACAACAAGTCAAACCAAGCCCAAACCAGAATGGTAAATGGTTAGACCTAGTATTCGTTAATTCCTGCGATGAAGTAAGTGTTGGCCCCAACTAGTAATGCCGTACAATTTTTCTGCAATACTCTCCACCATACAACTCTTACTATTAAGTTTTTTTACTTTAAATATTGCTTTCAGCCAGTCATTCAACAATTCAAAGGTATATGACTTTAAAAATGTCGATTGAAACAGTATTTTTTGTTTTTTCAGCTTTGAACCAAGAATTTCAGGTGTTAAACTTGTTCAGTCAAGTCTGTCTTGGTTAGGAAATGAGGTGAGAGATAAGAAGTATTCGGTCAACAGTCAGTTCGAGTTATTAAGCAATCTCATGGCGCAAACATCTCTACCACCAACAGTTGATTAGAAATGAGGAAAGAATTAAAGAAAGAAAAATCGTAGAACCATGACCTGAACGAAATTCGAACCCGGAACCTCTGAGTTAGCAGTCAAGCATGCTTACCACTCGACTACCGAGACCACCAATACAGAAATAGTAATAGTAATGAATATTGTAACAAAATGGTGACCGTGGCGTACAGGTTAAGTGTGTGGCTTAGCACGCTCGGAGCCCAAGTTCGATCCCCAGTCGCGGCGAAAAGTTTTTTCAATATCGGTCAACAACTCTCTGCAGACAATGGCAAAACCTCAGAGAGTAAATAATGCCATGTAAAGCTTCTTGAAAACATGAACTTCAGCCGTTCGGAGTCGGCATAAAACATGTAGGTCCAATTCTCGATCAATTGTGTGCAAACATTTCATAACACACACAACACAATTGATGATAAGAAGCTCGGTCAAAGTCCTTTCAAGGGCTGAAATGGTCAATTTGTTTTTTTTTTAGTAATGAATATAAAGCCTTTGAAGAGGAATGTTCTGACATTTTTGGATTTAGATAGCACAATTTCCTTAACTTACCACCTTATTCTACTATCATTGTTAGATACGTTCCAAAAATTATCTAAAAGAGCAACATTTTCAGAACCATGGTTTGACAAGAATCTTCGACTCTTTAGTTACCAAAGCAATAAGCTAATTATAAAGATTAAGACCATCATTTTCGGCCGTAACACGACCACAGGTTGTCATGGCCGTAAGTAAGACCACCATCTCTCGAAAGAGTTATGTATTAAGAATCGTTTAAATCTTTCACAAACACAATGTGAGGGAAAATCATTGCAGATATTAAAAATTCTTTGATGACTTTGCAAATTAGAAAAGAAAGTCAGCCGGCTACCCTTCATCGATGGTTAAAGGTAACAAAGTTTCTTCAAACCCACAAAATATCTATAATCTTTTCGCAGAATGTATTTAGAGTACACACAAATCAACCTCTAGCTCATTATTCCCCTCGAAAGACACAACCAGTTGCTTATAACATCAATATTACTCAGGCGGAGATATATAATGCCATCAAAGATATTGATTCAAACAAGACTCCTAGCCCTTTCAACCCTGTTGCGGATCAGTTAGCAATGCCTTTATATCTTTTATTCCACAGATCTTTGATTCTTGGTACTTTTCCATTATATTGGAAATCTTCTCAACTTTCTCCTATACACAAATAAGATTACAATCGATACTAAAGATCAGTAGAAAGTTGTAGGGGTATTGCAATATTTTGTCTGTAATTTAAAAAGTCCTTAAAAATATTAAATGTTAAAAGCTGAACTACCTTGTTTGTTCATTGTTAAACGATCAACATAACGGATGTTATTACTGAAATGGAAAAAAGGAACCAAGTTGACTATACCGACTTCAGTTAAGCTTTTGGTCGTGGTCATGAAATCCTACTGTTAAAATTGCAAAAGTTTGGTATATCAGGTTCTTTACAAAACTGGTTTAAATCTTATGAACGTGATATGCCCAAGTTTGTAAAGTTCTAAGGTATCTTGTTGAAAAATCTCAGTTTCTTTCAGTATTCAACAAGGCAGTCACCTCGGGCCGCTTCTTTTCAATATTTTCATCTCAGACTTATCTGAAAATTTGAAAGATATCTCAGATATCATGTATGCGGATGACCTCAAAGTATACCACGTCACCATTTCAGAAGTTGATTCCAGTTAATATATCTAGTAAAACTACTTTTAATGTTCCAAACCTGTTCATTTATGCATATAATGAACCCATAAACAGATGCTGCAGAATATGTAATAGTATCAGCGTTTGTAAGTCACCTTCCATGTCTACATCAAATTTTAAGCTTACGCTCTACAAATACGTTTCTTCAACTTCAACTTCCACCAGTACTCACTAACCTTGTTATCTCTTGCCAATCATTAATTTCCTACTAAATGCCTTTGCCTTTTCCTAATAAGCATGCTTTTTGGTCAAAATTTAAAAAAAAAAAAAAATTTCTGCACATTTCCTAATGGGTTGTAACTTTGTGCTACCATGCAAAGTTAAGCCTCTACCTTTATACGCACTCGCCAACAACATTCATGTCCATCTCATGGGAATGCCATTCCATTAGCCGCAAATTTTACACCAAATCATTTTGAAGTAATTTGGAAAAAACACACTGCTACAAAATAACCAAGCAAAAAAAAAAAATAAAACAAAAAAGTTGTAAAGTGTACGCATTTAATTTAATGGCGTTTTTAATGAACGTAAATGTGTGCAAAATATGATAAATATACCGCTAACCAAAATACACAAAAACTATGAAGTGTAAAATGGTAGAAAATTAATTTTAAGCATCGGCACATTAAATGCGAAAACTGTTAAACAGTTCATCGAAATCAAATGGAACAGGCTGGTTTGTTTAACAAGGCAGTCAAAATGCAACTATTTAGCAATAGAAGAAACAAAAATAAGTGAGTGAGCCAGTGAGATAATCTTCAAGATAAAATACTTAATGAAATACTTGAAAAGAAAACAAACAAATATACTTCAAAAGCCAGCGGAAACTTTTTATATAGTTTAAGTAAAATGTTTTGAATAATTTCCCTAATTATGGTCGAGACTATAGTTCAAAATACCGAAATTCAAACAATTCAGAAAATCGGAAATAAAATTTTAATAAGAATAAAATGTTCTCTAAGTCTCTAAAATGCCACAAATCCTCATCGGATTGCGGTCTGGCGACTGAGCTGACCAATCAAGAACTTGTATATGTTTTTCTCGAAGACACGACGGCATTACCAATTGGGCTGCATGTATCGAATCTCCATCCAAGTGGAATGTTGCAAAACATCTTATTGGAAATTGAGACAAGTATGTTTTCAAAATTTGCTCCAAAATTAACAGCCTGAATAAATAGTGCATTTAGTATTGATTTTTCAAGTCAACTTGTATGACTGGGTATAAAACTTGCTGGATTTGAGAGAAAAACTGATACTTAAAATCCTATCATATCCGAGAAAAAGCCTTGTGAACACTTGAGCAGTGAAAGGAAATAATTTGTTTTGATGAAGCAAAAATCACTTTATTTAACTCCAAAACAATTATAATGTTTGTTCAAAATGTACAATACTTATCCAGAAAAATAATTTCTTAAGCATATATAGGATTCTTAAACTATAAAAAAAAGTTTCTCCAGATTTTCGCTCCAATTTTTATTTGTGAATTTTTTAAGTCCCTGGTTATGAAACTGGAAGTCAAAATTCACAAATGTTGTATCGAATAGACGTTCGATATTTGTCGGAAATATATATTTTGAAAAATTATCATTTCCTGGTAATTGGTGATATTTTATATATCCTGATATTTGAACATATCAATAAAGCCTTTTCATTAAAGACTAGAAATAAACGATAAATATTCATCTACAGGCTCTAAAATCTATACTCTAAGTCTCTAACTAGACAATAAACTCTGATATCTTTAGTCTACTGGCGTTCGTAGCCTTGCGCGCAAAGTGTGTGTCGCACGATCCAACTAAAGGCGGTAGCCCGAGATCCATCACATTTTTTTCTGATTTGTCATTACCTCTCAGAAGCCAACAGTAAACCTCAGAGAATAAACAATGGAAAGTTTTTTAAGAATATGAACAATAGTCATCAAGGAGTCGGTAAGACAATGAAGGTCCAGAACTGGATCAATTGAATAAAAACATTTAATGGCACACTCGATCTTAAGAATTTTGGTCAAAGTACTTTCAAGGACTGTTTAAGCTAATTCAATTTTTGTTTTGTACTCTAAACATTAAATATCGTATAAAAATCTACTTAACACATTTACTGACTACTCTTCATTATGGAATTTTCATTTCTAATTTGAAGTTCTTAAGTTTTACTCTTTATTATAGAACTCTCTATTCAAAAACATAACTCCTTACTTTACTAATAGTTGCTTTATTCTTAGCTCTTTAATCTTAAATCTTAAATCTTAAATCTTTAATCTTAAATCTTAAATCTTAAATCTTAAATCTTAAATCTTAAATCTTAAATCTTAAATCTTAAATCTTAAATCTTAAATCTTAAATCTTAAATCTTAAATCTTAAATCTTAAATCTTAAATCTTAAATCTTAAATCTTAAATCTTAAATCTTAAATCTTAAATCTTAAATCTTAAATCTTAAATCTTAAATCTTAAATCTTAAATCTTAAATCTTAAATCTTAAATCTTAAATCTTAAATCTTAAATCTTAAATCTTAAATCTTAAATCTTAAATCTTAAATCTTAAATCTTAAATCTTAAATCTTAAATCTTAAATCTTAAATCTTAAATCTTAAATCTTAAATCTTAAATCTTAAATCTTAAATCTTAAATCTTAAATCTTAAATCTTAAATCTTAAATCTTAAATCTTAAATCTTAAATCTTAAATCTTAAATCTTAAATCTTAAATCTTAAATCTTAAATCTTAAATCTTAAATCTTAAATCTTAAATCTTAAATCTTAAATCTTAAATCTTAAATCTTAAATCTTAAATCTTAAATCTTAAATCTTAAATCTTAAATCTTAAATCTTAAATCTTAAATCTTAAATCTTAAATCTTAAATCTTAAATCTTAAATCTTAAATCTTAAATCTTAAATCTTAAATCTTAAATCTTAAATCTTAAATCTTAAATCTTAAATCTTAAATCTTAAATCTTAAATCTTAAATCTTAAATCTTAAATCTTAAATCTTAAATCTTAAATCTTAAATCTTAAATCTTAAATCTTAAATCTTAAATCTTAAATCTTAAATCTTAAATCTTAAAACCTCTGAATTTCTATTTAACTCTTGTCTTTGTTTAGTATACATGCTAATACACGCAAGGGTCGGCAAAGTTCAATATTTCAAAATTAATTGTTGGCTTAAAGAAGAGAAATGAGCATTTTTGCTTTTGAATAACAGAAATTGTTGTTTATAAAGTTATGTTCATCTTAGTTTGACCTTTAAAATATTTACGTTTGACGATGTGGTTGAGATTTGTGGCAACAGGCAAAGAATTTGCATGGAATACAAAACAAAGATTTTAGCAATAATTAGAATAATTCTTTTACTTTCTTGCCCTACTTCTTCAGCAGTAAAAGTTAGTTAAAGAAGAAAACTTGGAAAATTCCAGACTGCTATGCAATTCAACATTAAAGACACGCGCGTTGCTCAAGGCATCAGATACTCAGATACAAAAGTAACTCAGGAAATGCGATAAAAATATCAACACGAAATTCTATAAAAAAATCTTGTCATAAAAAAATAAACAAAACAACAACACAACAAAAAGAGTAAAGGTAGGTTGCTCTCTAGATAGATATAAACGGAAACGTTTTAGATATTTATGTGCTTTATGGTAACATTTCTAGTTCCTAGAACCGGCTGACTTTCATGGCTTGTTTGCTTCACTTACTTTACTTGACTGACTTTTGCACCTTACTTAGCCATGGTAACATTTTCAGCTGACTTCAGTCGAGTGTTTGATACTCGTATCTGTTGCCTCTTTATTTTGCTGCTAACATTAGCTTACATTTATTTCAGAGCCTGTAGCAAATTGCTGACGCCTGAAAAGCAACAACATGGTTTATATATAGACTACCTTAACTCCAAGTAGCTATGCTACTTTGGCATTAACTGGCGCTTACCTAGCTTGAGCCATATTTTGCATAGCATTACTAGTCAAGCAAATAGAAAAAAAAATCAAAATATAAAATATTGATATGTCGACTTTAAAGCTGAAGAATAACAAATAATAAAATGATACTGTTATATCTACTTATGACAAAATATTCCGGTGTTACCTTCTCATGACCTTGACGCAAAACTTTGACGTCGAAGTTGTTGACAATCGGCATAATTTTATTTATTTAATGTTTTCTCTGCCTTTTCTACTCTTACTTAGAGTATTATTTCTACTTAGATTATCTAGATTTTTGGAATGAAGTTCCTTTTTGCGTATTTGTTGCTTTTTCTTTGGTAAAGTCTATAACTTTTTTGTTTATTTTTATTAATATACATAAATATATATTTCATATCTGCGTAGGCATCAGTTGGTATTCTATGTATCTATACCATTCAATATGCTCTGAATTTTGTTTTGTCTACGTATTTTTAAAGATATTTAATTAAATTTTTATTTCACGTGTCTCCAGCTTGAAAAACACGTACATTTTTCGTTTAAGAGAATATTTATGTAGTCTGAAAGTTGAGCCAAATAAGTGAGCATAAAGATGATTACAAGCAGACATATTTTAAAGTTCATAAAAAAGCTTAACAGATGAGGTCTTATGACAAGTCTGAAATGTACAAAGTTAAGTTAGTTGTTATTGAATTAAAATTTTAATTCAATGAACTTAACTGAAAATATATTTATGTAAAATATATATAAAAACATAATTCTATGTACTTGTTTTAATTATGATCAAAATATATACACAAGGCTTCATTCAGGATATAAGAATGGAATAAAGCTTTGAAATCAGATATAATAGTAAGAATACTAAAAAAAAATTTAAAAAGTAAGAGTAACGAGATTAAAGTTATTATTTAAAAGTAAAGAGTAATATAGAGATTAATATTGAAATTGTAAAAAGTACAGAGCAAAGAGTAAAGAAAAAGGAAAAATGTGCAAGATCAGACTTGACTTGACTTTTGAGATTAAAGACATAAGATTTAAGATTTAAGATTTAAGATTTAAGATTTAAGATTTAAGATTTAAGATTTAAGATTTAAGATTTAAGATTTAAGATTTAAGATTTAAGATTTAAGATTTAAGATTTAAGATTTAAGATTTAAGATTTAAGATTTAAGATTTAAGATTTAAGATTTAAGATTTAAGATTTAAGATTTAAGATTTAAGATTTAAGATTTAAGATTTAAGATTTAAGATTTAAGATTTAAGATTTAAGATTTAAGATTTAAGATTTAAGATTTAAGATTTAAGATTTAAGATTTAAGATTTAAGATTTAAGATTTAAGATTTAAGATTTAAGATTTAAGATTTAAGATTTAAGATTTAAGATTTAAGATTTAAGATTTAAGATTTAAGATTTAAGATTTAAGATTTAAGATTTAAGATTTAAGATTTAAGATTTAAGATTTAAGATTTAAGATTTAAGATTTAAGATTTAAGATTTAAGATTTAAGATTTAAGATTTAAGATTTAAGATTTAAGATTTAAGATTTAAGATTTAAGATTTAAGATTTAAGATTTAAGATTTAAGATTTAAGATTTAAGATTTAAGATTTAAGATTTAAGATTTAAGATTTAAGATTTAAGATTTAAGATTTAAGATTTAAGATTTAAGATTTAAGATTTAAGATTTAAGATTTAAGATTTAAGATTTAAGATTTAAGATTTAAGATTTAAGATTTAAGATTTAAGATTTAAGATTTAAGATTTAAGATTTAAGATTTAAGATTTAAGATTTAAGATTTAAGATTTAAGATTTAAGATTTAAGATTTAAGATTTAAGATTTAAGATTTAAGATTTAAGATTTAAGATTTAAGATTTAAGATTTAAGATTTAAGATATAAGATTTAAGATTTAAGATTTAAGATTTAAGATTTAAGATTTAAGATTTAAGATTTAAGATTTAAGATTTAAGATTTAAGATTTAAGATTTAAGATTTAAGATTTAAGATTTAAGATTTAAGATTTAAGATTTAAGATTTAAGATTTAAGATTTAAGATTTAAGATTTAAGATTTAAGATTTAAGATTTAAGATTTAAGATTTAAGATTTAAGATTTAAGATTTAAGATTTAAGATTTAAGATTTAAGATTTAAGATTTAAGATTTAAGATTTAAGATTTAAGATTTAAGATTTAAGATTTAAGATTTAAGATTTAAGATTTAAGATTTAAGATTTAAGATTTAAGATTTAAGATTTAAGATTTAAGATTTAAGATTTAAGATTTAAGATTTAAGATTTAAGATTTAAGATTTAAGATTTAAGATTTAAGATTTAAGATTTAAGATTTAAGATTTAAGATTTAAGATTTAAGATTTAAGATTTAAGATTTAAGATTTAAGATTTAAGATTTAAGATTTAAGATTGAAGATTTAAGATTTAAGATTTAAGATTTAAGATTTAAGATTTAAGATTTAAGATTTAAGATTTAAGATTTAAGATTTAAGATTTAAGATTTAAGATTTAAGATTTAAGATTTAAGATTTAAGATTTAAGATTTAAGATTTAAGATTTAAGATTTAAGATTTAAGATTTAAGATTTAAGATTTAAGATTTAAGATTTAAGATTTAAGATTTAAGATTTAAGATTTAATATTTAAGATTTAAGATTTAAGATTTAAGATTTAAGATTTTAGATTTAAGATTTAAGATTTAAGATTTAAGATTTAAGATTTAAGATTTAAGATTTAAGATTTAAGACTTAAGATTTAAGATTTAAGATTTAAGATTTAAGATTTAAGATTTAAGATTTAAGATTTAAGATTTAAGATTTAAGATTTAAGATTTAAGATTTAAGATTTAAGATTTAAGATTTAAGATTTAAGATTTAAGATTTAAGATTTAAGATTAAAGATTTAAGATTTAAGATTTAAGATTTAAGATTTAAGATTTAAGATTTAAGATTTAAGATTTAAGATTTAAGATTTAAGATTTAAGATTTAAGATTTAAGATTTAAGATTTAAGATTTAAGATTTAAGATTTAAGATTTAAGATTTAAGATTTAAGATTTAAGATTTAAGATTTAAGATTTAAGATTTAAGATTTAAGATTTAAGATTTAAGATTTAAGATTTAAGATTTAAGATTTAAGATTTAAGATTTAAGATTTAAGATTTAAGATTTAAGATTTAAGATTTAAGATTTAAGATTTAAGATTTAAGATTTAAGATTTAAGATTTAAGATTTAAGATTTAAGATTTAAGATTTAAGATTTAAGATTTAAGATTTAAGATTTAAGATTTAAGATTTAAGATTTAAGATTTAAGATTTAAGATTTAAGATTTAAGATTTAAGATTTAAGATTTAAGATTTAAGATTTAAGATTTAAGATTTAAGATTTAAGATTTAAGATTTAAGATTTAAGATTTAAGATTTAAGATTTAAGATTTAAGATTTAAGATTTAAGATTTAAGATTTAAGATTTAAGATTTAAGATTTAAGATTTAAGATTTAAGATTTAAGATTTAAGATTTAAGATTTAAGATTTAAGATTTAAGATTTAAGATTTAAGATTTAAGATTTAAGATTTAAGATTTAAGATTTAAGATTTAAGATTAAAGATTTAAGATTTAAGATTTAAGATTTAAGATTTAAGATTTAAGATTTAAGATTTAAGATTTAAGATTTAAGATTTAAGATTTAAGATTTAAGATTTAAGATTTAAGATTTAAGATTTAAGATTTAAGATTTAAGATTTAAGATTTAAGATTTAAGATTTAAGATTTAAGATTTAAGATTTAAGATTTAAGATTTAAGATTTAAGATTTAAGATTTAAGATTTAAGATTTAAGATTTAAGATTTAAGATTTAAGATTTAAGATATAAGATTTAAGATTTAAGATTTAAGATTTAAGATTTAAGATTTAAGATTTAAGATTTAAGATTTAAGATTTAAGATTTAAGATTTAAGATTTAAGATTTAAGATTTAAGATTTAAGATTTAAGATTTAAGATTTAAGATTTAAGATTTAAGATTTAAGATTTAAGATTTAAGATTTAAGATTTAAGATTTAAGATTTAAGATTTAAGATTTAAGATTTAAGATTTAAGATTTAAGATTTAAGATTTAAGATTTAAGATTTAAGATTTAAGATTTAAGATTTAAGATTTAAGATTTAAGATTTAAGATTTAAGATTTAAGATTTAAGATTTAAGATTTAAGATTTAAGATTTAAGATTTAAGATTTAAGATTTAAGATTTAAGATTTAAGATTTAAGATTTAAGATTTAAGATTTAAGATTTAAGATTTAAGATTTAATATTTAAGATTTAAGATTTAAGATTTAAGATTTAAGATTTTAGATTTAAGATTTAAGATTTAAGATTTAAGATTTAAGATTTAAGATTTAAGATTTAAGATTTAAGACTTAAGATTTAAGATTTAAGATTTAAGATTTAAGATTTAAGATTTAAGATTTAAGATTTAAGATTTAAGATTTAAGATTTAAGATTTAAGTTTTAAGATTTAAGTTAAAAAATTAAGGAGGTAAGATTTAAGGTATTAGATTTCAGTTTTTAAACTTTAGACATATCGCACACTAAATACACAAAAACAGTCATAACTCAAAAAACATGACTTTTCAGGAGAATCGCAAAATAAAACCCTTTAGTTGATACTACAGAAGAAAAACAATTTAAATTTAAACAAACAAACTTCATTCTTCCAGTTAATGAAGAAAATAATGGAAAAGATGCTGCGATATGTGTTTTGTGAGTTGATTTATAGCAAAAAGTCGGTATAAAAAATTTTGAGTTGTGACTGTTTTGTATTTAGTGTGCGATATGGGGGGTGGGATACTTAGACAGTAAACAGTGTCAATGTTGTATGGAGAAAAAAAACCTTATCCGGACACCGACTCAAAAATTGGAGACTCTTAAAACTATTTCTGCTTCGTTTTTTTGTATCGGAGAATTTCCCATGTAGCGGTTATGGTTCTCCTGAACCCCTTTTTAAGCCAAAAATGAATTTTTTTTGTTTCTAATTTTTTTTTTCTTCAGAATGCATACTCAAGATTAGCAAAAAAGTGAAGATTGTGATAGTACACAACTATTGGTTAAAAAGATTTCGAAATTTGTTATTGTTACAATTTCTTTTGAGAAACCAAAAATACATATTTCGGCATTTTCGAAAATATTTTGTTTTCAAACAGCTATAAAATATATATATTTCTTGGTATTCACATATATTTAAGGTTATTGGATAAGTATTCTTTCCATTTGTAGAACGTATGGAGTGGTTTAATCAAAACTGAGTACTATGAAAAGCACGTATCTTATAGTCGTTTAAAAAAATATAATTTCGAAAATTATGATTTTGTCCTGGAGTGACATGCGATTCCGAGTCCATACTTAAGCCCTTCGGCCTCCTCGAAATGATTATGTGGGAACTTAACTGAAACTTTGTTGAAACTTTCATTGGGTTTTTTGGATATGGTTACCGAAGTGTCTTTCCATTAAATCACTTTTAGACAAATCACTATAAATTTTTAGAAAATGTGCTTTCATTTCGTCACCAAATAATGAAGTTAGATCTTCAAGTTCAGGATTTTTGTCTTAACCGACAATTTCTGCCGTTTACACTAGCTCTTGTCTCCAGTCGCGCAGTTATCAGGATGCAGATTTTCTTTTGTAAAAAAATATCATAATAAGTAGCCATCATTTATCGCTTTATATCTGCCACACCATTTACCTTTCTTTGGAAACTTTAACCATAAAATATTGTAAGTTTTTACAACGGTTTCCCTCATCTGTCCTTTACCCGAACGGTTTTTTCATCCTTATGATTCGTAGCTTGTAGCCCATTCGCTATTACACATTCATTATTACAACAATTTAATTATCACCATAAGGATTACAGATTAAAATACCTTAAAAGTTTTCGAATCACGCCGAACTTTTCTTGCGATATCAAAAACATTTCTTACGCATCAGCAACTTCCATTTTTCCAGATGAGCCCTCGAGATTCTTTATACACTCTTCTTCGTAATTCTTAAATCAAATTTAATATTAATCAGAATGAGACTTATTTTTCCAGGCAGCACAAGCATAGCAAAAATTGTAATGCCATAGAGTGATTTTAACTCACGTTTCTTCCAGGTACCGTCACCATAAACTTTGAGGTGCTTTTCTTTTCTTCCCGTTCGATATTTTTTCTATCTCTTCTTCGACAGGTTTTCCACAAAAATATTCAATATATTCTTCGATTTGTTTCGTAAGCAATATGAGTAAGAGGTCCTGATTCATTTTTCTACGACCAATATTTTGCTTTTTCCATTTGACAATATAGTTTTAACGGATTATACGTTCGAAATATGAAATACGTTTTCCGAAATTATTAAGGTATCTTCCTCCTAAAGAAGTTAAATTCAAGATTAAAATTTAAGGATATAAGTATTAAGGCTAAGATTAACTTTACCAAAGAAAATTTTAGTGATTTTTAGTTTTTTACTGATTTTTAGTTTTTGTTTTTACCTTCGAAAGCTCTTTAATGTGCATCTCCTAACTTATCTCTATCCTTAACGAGTCTAAATTAAAAAAAGTCATTTCCAATTTTTGCTTCTACACAAACTTTGACTGCATCTAACTGCATCCAACTGCAGTGCTATAACCATTACAAAAAAAAAAAAACAACACCAACTTGATAATGATAATGAACGAGCTTATAAATTGCTTGGTTTTCCAGGTAAGGGTCACCAAAAGATAGCAAACAATGTTCATATAACTAGTATACACCAAACATATTGTTGAAATGGACAACGTTCGGCTTATGTTTTTCATGTTTTCATTTACAAGACTAGCTATCT
The DNA here is from genome assembly GCA_958299015.1 of Tetanocera ferruginea. NCBI lineage: Eukaryota > Metazoa > Arthropoda > Insecta > Diptera > Sciomyzidae > Tetanocera > Tetanocera ferruginea. The sequence goes on from OY282641.1 coordinate 16,687,457, forward strand.
CTGCTAAATACCATTTCATCTAATGTACCATTTTTACACAATTTGGTTTATTTTTTTAATATCTTGTTTTTTCTTTTTTCCATTTCTAACTTTAGTTTTTGGCTTTGACATTTCGTTTTTGACCCTCACATGCTACCCAGCATTTATTTCGGTTTTTTTTTTGTTTTTGTTACTAGCTTTTTTATTGTTGTCAAATAGTTAGCTGTAGAATATTCCAGTTAGATGGCACTATTGAAGCGTGTAAGAGCGAGACAACAGCAATGTGTGTAAAGTGAGATAGCAATGTAAAACTTTTGCAATCGACATTTGTTTAGAGTTTTAACGTTGTTTTTCTCGACTTGTTTATCATCAGTTAATACTTCTTGTTGTTTTCGTTGTTTTTGTATTTTATTGGCATTGCATTGCCATGTCTTTTTTCGTAACCACTCCACCCAAAGTGGTGGAATGGAGTGGTGTTGAAATGGTATTCATATATGTAAATGTTCGTGCTGATGTGTGTGTTTGTTTCTATGAAAAGTTTGCTCATGTGACCATTTGATACCATATTTGAATGTATGCAAAGTTATAAATTATGTCGAAAAGTTTTACCCCATACTCAGCTATTTTGTTGTGGTTCAATATATTTCTCTGATTAATATGAAGGTTAATGAAAGCTTTCAATGGGATCGAAATTAATTAAGCAAATTTAAATGAATGGTTATTTTAGTTGGTTACCCTGGTTATATTAAGATTAATGAGTTAAAGTTTGGAAGAGAAAAAACGGGCTCTAAATGTGCTTCATAGGCACATTTTGGTTTGAAGTTAATGTGCTTGTTTAACATCTATATCGAGAGCGCAATTTTTCAATAAGATCAAAAGAGTTTGACAGGCATAAGAAACGTCATATTCTTGTCACTTGAAATTAGTTCGAAACATGCGAAGATGTAGGTTGTCATGGGAGTGAAAAGACATTTTATTTTTTAAATTTATATGAAGCACATTTGGCGTAATTAACATGCTTTTTTAATTATTTTTAGAAAATAACTCTAATTAATTAGTTGGTATTAAAATTGTATATATATTAATCTTAATAAATAAAGATTTATTACAGTTTATTGCATTCTTTGTAATTTTCTTCGAAAGAAATAATTGGTTTACATGGCTTGCTTATTTTTAATTAAAATAAGGTTTTCCAGTTCTTACTAATATTTCGGTGAAAAAATTGAAGAGAACAAAAGTAAACCATAATGACACCACGTGGAAAAGAATTGCCTCAAAATATGAGAGACTTGATTATAAATAAAATTGTTTAAAGAACACAATTCTTAAAGAAAAATAGCAAAAAAGTTGGAAAAAGTCGTTTAATAGTACAAAATAACAAACAAAACAGAACCAAGCACTTAGATAAAACCAAGATTTGAACCACCAAGTTCATTTTTCAAGAAAAACGCTTTATTATACCAATGATTCAGGAAAATACTCAAAAATTAGCACCAAAAATACAATCCGGGATCGTATATAATATCCAAGATGCCGTACTGTTGTATACCATGGTCGCAATATTCGCAAAAAGTAGGCAGACTTTCATTAGCGAAACAATATGAAACAGCTATTGAAAGCTTCTAGAATTCTGTAATTTTTCGGACCAAAGTAAATTCAACATCCATGGATCGGATGGACGTCCCAAAGCTTGACGACAAATGAATGAGCTTGAACTACTTTATATGATAGGCAGAGTCAAGCACGTTAGTAGATCTGTACTTGTAAGGGATTGTATGGCAACATCTGGGGTTGGTAAACTAATCGTAATTGGTGGAATAATAGATCGTTACCGTTACCTAGATATTTTAAAAAAACAATATACACGAAAGTGCAAACAAGCTCGATATCAAAGAGACGTTCGTTTTTCAATAACACAACAACAATTACCACACAGCACTTATCGTCAAGGACTGGCTACCGTATAAAGTAAAAAAACAGTTAAATAACATCTCAGTCCCCTGATATCAATCTTATCGAGCATTTATGGAATTATCTTGACCGTCAAATCAGAAAAAAAAACAACAAATTGGCCATTTCAGCCCTTGAAAGGACTTTGACCGATCTTCTTATGATCAATTATTTCCACACAATTGACCGAGAACTAGACCTACTTACATGTTTTATGCCGACTCCGAACGGCTCATGTTCTCAAGAAGCTTTTCATGGCATTATTTACTCTCAGAGGTTTGTCATTGTCTGCAGAGAGGTGGTGACCGATCAGAAAAATTTTTTTATTGAAAAAAACTTTTTCGCCGCGGCTGGGGATCGAACCCGGGCTCCGAGCATGCTAAGCCACACACTTAACCTGCATGCCACGGTCACCACGGTCAAATCAGAAAGCACGAAATAAAAAACAGCGAGGATTTGAAGAAAATCCTTTTTGGCAGAGTGTTCCCCAATACCGTCTAGCGTGGCTATGAATCTAGTGACTTCAATGAAATCTAGATTTAATAACCAAAAGGCTATTCCACAAAATATTAAAAACACATTTGATATGAAATAAGTTCATGAAAATGATAATTTTACAGTTTTGAATATATTTTCAAAAATATCTTTATATTAGTTTGTATAATTTGAAAGAATTGAATTTTAAATCTTTTTAAATTATACCTAAACTTTTGTTTCTTTCAATTTTTTTTGCATTTATTTTTCTAGATCAACTACATACTTACTTTATTGATTGGCTGTATATTCAAATCCACTTTCTACACCGAAACGTGAAAATAATGCACTAAAAAACTATTTCCACTTTTCATCGCAATGTCTTTTTCAGATTATATGTCACTGTTTTCTAGATTTAAGTCCATTTTTCTGACAATAAGTTAAAAGCCTCATAGCGTTTCTTAGAGAATATATAATAGGTTATAAGAGTACACACTCAGAAAAAACGACATATCTTTCTCCAGTGAAAAAGTTTCCCTATTTTTGATAATAGCACGCCCATTCCACGCATAACGCAATACTTTTTTTCAAAAATTGACCTCATGGCTTTCGATTTGTTTTAATTTTGGGCTATAGATTCCTATTAAAATTCTAAGAATATAAGTTCATTTATTTTTTTTTTATCGCCATTCGTTGAAAAGTTATGGACCTCTCAATTCTGCAAATCGTCCGAAAACGCCAGAATCGGGAAATTTTCAATTAATTGTATCTACGTCAGCTTTTATCCAATTTTTATAAATAAGGTACCGTTGGAAAGATATTGGAAAGAACTTTTTGGAAAAAATATATAATTTTAAAATTTTGGTTGTTAGGGTTGCCAACCAATTAAAAAAAAAATGTATTTGCTAATATCTCAAAAAAAGCATAATTTTTTTTTGATTTTTTATTTTTTAAATTTGAAAAAGAATGTTGCCTTAACATCAAAAGCAATTTAATGATGGAGCTTTTATATGTTTTTTCGCAATTACAATTTTTGTGCACATACCTTATCATTTTGAGACACCTTATCGTTTATAAATTTTATAATGGCTAAGATGTTCGAAAATTTATTCTAGAAAATGGTTAACCTTGTTAAGACCAACATTTTATTCATAAATTTTGATGACCTTACACTTGACCTTGGTATAGAAAACTGATAAAAACCGAAAAAAAAAATAAAAAAACAAAAATTATTTTTTTAACTTGTATTCGCATAAAATTAAAAAAAAATGTTTATTGCCATATTAGAGATTATTAAATTCTAATTGGTTTTGCAGCAAAAAATTTTAAAGCCCTGAGACGGACCCGTTTTGCGTTATGCTTGGAATGGGCGAGCAATTTTCTCTTTTTCAAATATAATTTTCTTTACTGAATGTCTCTTTCCAGCTCTTAAGTAATTACTCAAGAAAAAGTTTCATATATTTCTTTAGTGTATAAAAGTATAAATTCACAGTGTCGACGCTGTTACTTTTGATTAAAAAAAGTAGCAAAACAGAAAAAATTTTTCGTACGAGCTGGATTCTCTTTTAAGTCATTCTGAGAAGAAAAAAAACTTTTTGATTACTTTTCAGTTTTTTGTATGAAAATATGCTTTACTTGGGAGCTGGAAACAGGCCTTAAGAATGAATTTACACATTTACGCAGGAATATTTCTTCACTTCTAGGAAATGGAAATATTTCAATGTCTCTAATAATAGCTGCGATCGATTCGCCAGTGCTCAACTCGCTTGTGAAAAAAAGTCTACTCATTTTACTTTTATTTCCTCAATAGCCACACTTTTGTTATGACGACCACATCAACAAATAAATTAACATTTTTTACCTGCCAATAAATCAATAGACATAAGACATTTTGAAAATAAAACAGTTGAAGAAAACTGCTTAAGGGAAATTTAATTTAATTTTTGTACTCTCATCACATTTTGACAGAATCTATAACATTCCACCCTATCCCGTACACAAACCTATAATAGGCTGGCGAATCGAACGCAACTAATGATAACTATTTTTCTCGCACAAAAATATTCTCATTTATAGAGAAAAATTTATTGAATATGAAAAATTGTTCCTATATTTTGATAAAAAATTCACTATGAGAAGTATTTTCTTCAATAAAAACACATGTTTTCTTAAAAATAAAAAGTGTTCTTCTCTAAAAACGATATATTTTTCTCTTTCATAGAAACTTTTTCATAAAAGTCTAAACCATTTTTTTCTAAATATGATTGTTATTCAGTGACCATGAAACTTCCGCGTCCACATTTCGTTTTGGACATATATGGTATTTGTGGCATAGATCGTTCAAGTCACAACTCACATTGAGGGAACATCTAAACTGAATCGGATTTTCTTTCAGCAGATAATAGAATATTGTTCTATTTCGTCGTCCAATCAAAAAGATGTTTATAGATATATTCTAATCCTGCATTTATGTATATGATGTGATAGAAGCGAAGGCTTCTTTCATTTAATGTAAGATTTATTGAAGGTTTATCGAAAGGTTCGAGATAAGATATTTGACTTATTTTCAGTTGATTTTCTTTTGAGGGCTTATAAAAATTTCGGAAAATGGATTCTGACATTGTATAAACTATTTTATTGTTATATTGTAAAAATCTAATAATTCTAGTCATTTTGTAAAATTCTAATTTATTAAAAATCCAAGAAAAAGCAATAACAGGTTTTTGTATTAATTCAAATATTACAACGTAAAAATTTATATAACGGTACTACACTCAGGGAAAAAATGCTGTTTTATCAAACAAATCATGGGTTGAAATAACAGATTTCACTGTTAAATACAATCCAACAAATGAAACTTTCAAATCAACAGTCGGTTGACTGTTGGTCTATGGAACACGAAACCCGTATAAAAACTTATTTATTGAAATTTGATCACTGGTTTGAAAGTTCATGTATGGCCGAGTGAGCTAACGGGTGCGTCTAGTACTCGAGTGTCCACGGTTCAAATCCGGCAAGGCCAAAAAAACATTTTTTTTATTTAAAATATTTTTATTTTAAATAAAAAATGAAATTTGCAATTTTTTTTTTTGTAAGATTGTAAGCATTTTATTTTGAAGGTTATTTTTGACCAAACAATTAATGAAACAGAATTATTATTATTTCAATTATTAAATTACAATTTTTGATACTTACACAGCTAGGGTTCGAACCCACGTCTCCCGCATGACAGTCTAGTGCACATCCACTGAGCTACTGACAACGATAATATAAATATAGCAAAACACATATAAAAACTATTGCTTAGAAAAAATTGACAATTCAATATAAGCACAAAAATATTTCAACAGATGATTTTAACAGCACAAAAATACTTTGAAACGTTCATTCAACAAAGAAAATTGTTTACTTAAACGCAAATCATTCAATCGAACAGTGTTTTTAAATAACAGCGGCCGACTATTAATATTACAGTTGATATTTTTCTGAGTATAGCTATATACCAATTTATAACATACTATACGGTACTTTACATTAAAAAAAAACATTTTTTTGTGGATCAAAAAAAAATTTTTATTCTTACCTCTTTTATTTTTATTGTCTTTTTGTCATATGTTTGACATTTAATCACGGATTGTGAAGTGCAATGAATCTTTGCAGAGATCTTAAAAAGTCGCATTCTTAGTTCTCGAATGTCATCGTTTTCCATTGTAACCATCGAGTGGTTTTTCTTATAAAACTACATGAAGATGACGTTGGAGAACAAAAGCTTCGGAGTATATCAAATACGGCTCATTGAGATCTTTGCAACGACGTATTCAATATACGATATGTTACCAAATATAAAAGCTATGGCAAAAAATTCCATTTTGGCTGTGTTTTGGGACAACCAAATCAAACATATTTGACGGTGGTGTAACACACTTTTCTCTTTCTAAAAAATTAAAGAATGTATAATTTTAATTTCTCTCATATATTTTATGTTAAGACAGATTATTTTCAATCCACAATTTTTGATATAAATAGATAATTCCTGACACGTGTTCTCACTTTAAAAAAAAAAAAAAACAGTAACCCAGACAACAGTAAAGGAAGAATCACTCTTTGTGGAGGGAAAATATCTATTATACTGCCTTTAGTACAGAAAAGCAAGATATTCCATTAAGAATCGATCATTAGAGCAGTTAGAAAGTTATGTCAGTCAATGTAATCTAATTTTCCTCAAATAAGTTCTGTCAAATAATGTTCTGTCAAATAATGTTCTGTCAAAATATGGTTTGTTTAGAATTTCCAAATCTCAGTTACTGCTCTTAAAAGCTGATATATTTGATTTCTTGTGTTTTACTTGAATTTTGTTTACCTCTGATCCAGTGGAGGTACTTCACAAAGTAAAAGTATTCGACTCTCAAGCGATGGGTCTGGGGTTCGATTCGCCGTAATAAAGATAAGATAAATTATTATTATACTAGTATACCTGTTGCCCGAATTCGAGCAATTCAATAAAAATTAAATGTTAGAAACATAATAGACGTTTAATATATGATATTCAATTCAAGAAGCTTTTTTCCTCAATAACGATATATTCAGTCTTAATTATGATAAAAAAGATCACTATCTGAATGCTTTTACTTAAAACTTATGATCTGACACTAAATTTTTAAATGTAAGTAACTGTCTAAATACGAAGTCGGACTTACACTAACATTACTACTGAGGCAAACATTATTACTATTCGAAAACATCACAGCTTAACTTTTCAAGCTATAAAACAAAACTAATTTAAATAAAAACGAAGCAAAAAATAGATTTAAGACAAAAAATAATTCGAAGATATTATTAAAAAATTAATAAAAAATACGAACAGAACACCTACAACATAAATTTATAACACATTTAGATGAAAAAACGCTAAAAAACTCAAAAATTTTTTTTTTAAACCGTTATAATTTCACTGAGTTGCTGCTGAGATGGAGAGTGGAATTTTTGATTTTGGAACTGAATTTTTCGGACAATTGATATTTGAGGAATGCATAATAGATTATTTTGGTTAAAAATTTGTAGTTTTGAAAAAAACTAAAATTGGATCAATTCATATGCTCTTCTCAAACTTAATTTCAAATCGGTTTAATAGCGGATTTTTGTACAAACATTTTATTTCTATCTTAAAAGCGAAATCACAATTTTTATAAGTGGTTTGCACATCTACAGCCTGATTTACAAACTTGATTTAATGACATCTGAATCGATAAAATTGGTCCATTGGTCTGGGAGGAGTTCAAGTCACAAAAAAAACCTAAGTCTATTAATTATATAGATATATATAATTAAAAGCACCAACAGAATATTTCACTCTAAAGTAATATGGTTAAGCGCCACTCGGAATTCAGAGAAATAAAAACATTTCGAAGACATCTTCTAATCCCCAGACCAGAACATTTTTTATTTTTTTACTTGATCCAGTACTAATAGTTATGGTTTTTTGTGAACATATATATTGGTTTTTCATTGGCTTTTGTTAAAAATATATTTTTCATTCTAACCACTTACAATTTAACAAAAAACTAATGCAAATAAATTATTTGCTGCCTCTAATAACTAACTTAAATTTTTTCACGCTCATTTCCGAACACTCAAACATTTCCTGTTCACTACTTTTCATATTCATAATTTTCTTTTTTTTTTTCTTATATTTTCAGAATTCATTGCTGCACTCAAGGATGTCTCGGTAACTATACCGCAGGCCGTGAAACGTGGCAGCAATGCGTTGCTTGTGTGCAATTACGATATGGAAAATGATACATTGTATTCGGTTAAATGGTACAAGGGCAGACGTGAATTTTATCGCTATACACCGAAGGAAAATCCGGCCATGAAAGTGTTTCCAGTAACAAGTGGTCTGAATGTGGAGGTAGGTGGTGGTGTACACATAAGAGCATACAAAATAAAATTAAAATTAAGTTTGAAAAAATAATGCGAATGTACAAAAGAAAAGCTCTTCACCGTTTCTTTTTTCCTGACCATATAGCGCGTTTAAAGCGCGGTATAATTAAAAATATATTAATTTTTTTAAGGTTTTAATAAAATGCTAACGTCATGATAAAAACATACACACAAAAACGGGTACATATACATACACTTTTAAAGCAATGTTAATTATAGCAGTTTTTGACGAACAATATTTATATGAACCGATTGAATAACCTGGCTACAATAAAAAAAAAAAAAAAAAAAATAAATAGTCGTTACAGACTAACAAACAGCCCATTTAATGAGAAGCCAAACTCTTTATACACACTCATTTTAAAACATTCATTAACTCTTTCCTATAAATATATCATCACACACACACCCACTGTTTTAAATTGCATTGATTTTGCATGTTATTAAAATCGTTAATACGAAAATATGTATTAATTTTTGAGGTCAATTAAGAGCATTCGATTTACATGTTAAAAGCAACATGTACAGCATGTTGAACACATACACACACACACACACACACACACACACGTACACTTGCATGCATACTTTCAATTAATTACTGTGTGTTTGTTGATGTGCACCAAACGACAGATTGAAGTTCCACACATACCGAACTCTGCTCAAGAAAATCGCCGATTAAATCGTTGTAGTTAACAATTATCGTTTATATTAAATTTTCATTAATTTTTTTCGTAATCAACGGTATAGTTTAATATTACACGTCTGTAGTCAGAATTTTATTTTGCGTTGGGTTAAACGAAAAGTTAAGCGGAAATGACATTTGAAAGATAAAAAAGTAAGAATAAAGACACTGCAAAAAGTGGATATGAATTATCAGAGTTAAGAAAGGTGGCTAAAATATTAGGAAAAAATGTGGTGGAATATGCAGTGTGAGAATTACTGATCTAGTAAAAGATTTTCGCTATTGAATAAGAAAAAAATTATGATATTCCTAGAAGAAAAATATTTTAAAGACTTGAACATGAACTGAAACCATTCGGAACATCATCATAGAAAACTAAAAGAAGAAGCCATATTAAATAAAAACTAGTAAGGTATATCTTCGACTTGGCCGAAGTTAAAATACCCCCACGGCCGATTCTTAAGGGTGGAAGAATATTAAACTGGAGTGCGTTTTGTATGAAATTTTGAGAGATATTATTATTTTTATGTGTCTAAAAAACATACATATCAAATTTTTTTTCCTGCAGCTTAAATATAAGCCTTTTTATAAAGTTTTAAATTTTGGGGTTGTATGGGAGGTGTGCGTGTTAGTGGGTGAATGACGCCCATTTTTCTAACACACCTCAGTTTTGACATTAAATATACAAATAGCGAGTTTCCGTCTTGTAACTTTAATATTAGCTTCTTTATAGATTTTTCAATTTTGGGGTTGTATGGGAGGTGGGCGTGTTAGTGGGTGGATGACGCCCATTTTTCTAACACACCTCAGTTTTGACACTCAATACATAAATACCGAGTTTCCGTCTTATAACTTTAATATTAGCCTCTTTATAGATTTTTCAATTTTGAGGTTGTATGGGTGGTGGGCGTGTTAGTAAGTGGATGACGCCCATTTTTCTAAAACATCTCAGTTTTGATATAGAATACACATATACCAAATTTCAGTATTGTAGCTTTAATATTAGCTTCTTTGTAGAGTTTTCAATTTTTGGGTTGTATGGGAGGTAGGCGTGGTTTTCATCCGATTTAGCCCATTCTCGAACTTGACCTTAGTTTTTTTAAAAAAAGCTTAAATATCGAATTTCATTACGATAGCTTCAAAATTGCGGCTGTAATCGTGTCGACAGACAGACGGACAGACGGACAGACAGACGGACATGGCTAAATCAACTCAGGTGGTAATGCTGAGCAAGAATATATATACTTTTCCATACCTACCACGCCTCCTTTTGGGTGTTACACACGTCGTGACAAAATTAATATACCCCTTACGCAGTACGCGTGGGGGTATAAAAATAATCCATGTCCTTGTAATGCATAGCCAATTCATAATCCATAACCTGCAATTCTAAAAATGATCAGTCTTCATATCGTGGTTGTGATCTTATGCATAAAATTGATATATAATTCAGACGGGTTTAGATTTTTAAAAGCCGATTACAACAAAGAATTAAAACCGTAGTCATGATACACAAACCAGAAACCATGGATTAACATGTTTACCAAATCTTGTTGAGTTCCAAATCTTCTAACTCGAATCGAGGTAGTCATACACTTCAGTCTTCTCAGCCAAAATGAGTCTCATTTAATCTTAATCCTAACTCGAAGATACCATCAAATAAAAATGTGAGTAACATACTCCACACACTCTATTCTAACTTTGTTCATTCCCATTCAAACCCATCACTTTCTGTTCCAGTCTCAAATGGTGCCCCTAACCAACCTGGCAGCCCAGCCCGACTTCTTTCATTGACACTCTTCAACCACCAAAAGTAAAACTAAATTGTAAGGAAAGTGAAGAATGTATGTGGGAATAGGCCAGACAGACGATGAACAAGCACCACGGACGACAAGAAGCGGACGAAACTTTTAAAGGACAACACTGACTTACAGACAGAAGACAGAACGAACAGAACGGACAGAACGAAAAAAGGTTGACGAAGCGTAGTTTTTGGACGAGTGTGTCTGAAAAAACGATACAGAAAGGACGGGTCAAGTCATATTTATCCAGTATATCTTTAAATACATCCTACTAATGTGTAAAATATAATACATAATTTGTAAAACATATCTTAAATAAAATGAATATACAAGTACATTTTGAAATAAAGCCTACATTGTATGCCAAAGTATGACTTGAAGAATGCATGAATTCTTCTTGGAAAAAAGATAAAATAGATACCTGACCAAGTCCTTACTGGAACTTTCATCATAGAATTCGAACTTTTTTTATTTGAACGAATGTTTTGTTTTAGTTTTTATTACAAATCAAGTGTCAGTGAAAAAAAAAAAAACCATAAAGTAGAAACTTTGGATTTTGAAAATAACAAAGCAAGTCAGTTACTCCGTGTATCTTCATAGAAAAAATTCTTAACCATAGTGCAAGATTTCATAGAAAAGGTTGTTGATGCACTGATATGCATTTGATTTTGCTCCATTACTCCATTTCACATTGCATTGCTCCATCACATTTCATACATTCTTTAGTCATGCAAGGAAAAATATTTTTGAACAAGAATTTTATTCATAAAATAACATGTGATATTTCTTACATGCTTTAGGAATGCAAAAAAGTATGCATGAGTTTCGAATGACATCGCCGTGTAAACAAATCATGTGTACTGGAGAATATAGTTCACAGGGAGATACATTCTAATACACATAGCTATATCATGTGTTCCCATTCCCATCTGGGTCGTGCTGACAGTGATAGCAGATATGCCTTCTCTCGCCTTAAGCCTAGTACTCTGTTGAGTGTCATGTAAAATTTCGTTCAAATCTTCATACGAAAAACAATAGCTGTGAAATATGTGTGAAATTTTTCACAAAATGTTCTTCAAAGTTTTACTCTGTTCCGATGTGAAAAATACTCTCAACATTTTTTCACGACAATTTAATTGAACTGTCTATTTATTTTGAAGTGAAAAGTAACGGTTAACGAAAATTTTGTATTTTATATATTTATTTTTCTCTGTTTTGAGAAGTAAGGTATGCCCTTTCTTAAATTTTTCAATTTCTTCGCAACAAACTATTTGTAAGAACTTTCAAGCAACAAAAAATCTTGCTAGCGAAATTTCACGCAAACAAACAGAGTACTAGACTTTGGAGAGAACAGTGTCTACAACAATGTGCGTCTGCATCTTCCCTAGTACTTGCGAACACTTCCGAGTAGTAGGATATCACTAGTTACTCCAAACCGAGTTTCTTTAATATGCGACTATAACTTCCAAAGCTGTTCTATGTAAAATGTGTCTTATATGGACGGATTCACCCATTGCACGATGCCCGTCCCGTTTTCCAATGCCCGCATCTGTTTTATAGTTCAAAGACCTGGATAATCAGTTACTTCATAATAAGTTTCATTGTTATACGACATATAGTTCCAAATCTATGCGATATCAACAAATTTAACTTTATGGGTGGCACCATGTTACCCTTTCCAAAGATTGCTCAAATTTGACAGTCAAATACAAAGACTCAATAGTAAGTTCATACCGAGTTTCATTGATGTGTGATTTATAGACGAAAGTAAAGCCGAAAACTTGTGTTCTTAAAAAAATGCCACGTCCTTCGCAGTTCAAAGGGTGCAAAATATTTTACAACCTATTGTCATGCCTTCCAAATATACAAACAAAAATTTCATTTAAATCGGTTTAGCCGTTTCGGCGAAATTCAAACACTAACACCGTCACACGAGATTTTTATATATATTAGATTATTTTTATTTTAGTTAGGAAATTTACTACCAACTCGAACCATCTCTCTGAGCCACACTTGGTCTTGGTCTTGGTCGTGGTGTTGGTCTTGGTCTTGGTCTTGGTCTTGGTCTTGGTCTTGATTTTGATTTTGATTTTGATTTTGATTTTGATTTGATTTTGATTTTGATTTTGATTTTGATTTTGATTTTGATTTTGATTTTGATTTTGATTTTGATTTTGATTTTGATTTTGATTTTGATTTTGATTTTGATTTTGATTTTGATTTTGATTTTGATTTTGATTTTGATTTTGATTTTGATTTTGATTTTGATTTTGATTTTGATTTTGATTTTGATTTTGATTTTGATTTTGATTTTGATTTTGATTTTGATTTTGATTTTGATTTTGATTTTGATTTTGATTTTGATTTTGATTTTGATTTTGATTTTGATTTTGATTTTGATTTTGATTTTGATTTTGATTTTGATTTTGATTTTGATTTTGATTTTGATTTTGATTTTGATTTTGATTTTGATTTTGATTTTGATTTTGATTTTGATTTTGATTTTGATTTTGATTTTGATTTTGATTTTGATTTTGATTTTGATTTTGATTTTGATTTGGATTTTGATTTTGATTTTGATTTTGATTTGGATTTTGATTTGATTTTGATTTTGATTTTGATTTTGATTTTGATTTTGATTTTGATTTTGATTTTGATTTTGATTTTGATTTTGATTTTGATTTTGATTTTGATTTTGATTTTGATTTTGATTTTGATTTTGATTTTGATTTTGATTTTGATTTTGATTTTGATTTTGATTTTGATTTTGATTTTGATTTTGATTTTGATTTTGATTTTGATTTTGATTTTGATCTTGATTTTGATTTTGATTTTGATTTTGATTTTGATTTTGATTTTGATTTTGATTTTGATTTTGATTTTGATTTTGATTTTGATTTTGAGTTTGATTTTGATTTCGATTTTGATTTTGATTTTGATTTTGATTTTGATTTTGATTTTGATTTTGATTTTGATTTTGATTTTGATTTTGATTTTGATTTTGATTTTGATTTTGATTTTGATTTTGATTTTGATTTTGATTTTGATTTTGATTTTGATTTTGATTTTGATTTTGATTTTGATTTTGATTTTGATTTTGATTTTGATTTTGATTTTGATTTTGATTTTGATTTTGATTTTGATTTTGATTTTGATTTTGATTTTGATTTTGATTTTGATTTTGATTTTGATTTTGATTTTGATTTTGATTTTGATTTTGATTTTGATTTTGATTTTGATTTTGATTTTGATTTTGATTTTGATTTTGATTTTGATTTTGATTTTGATTTTGATTTTGATTTTGATTTTGATTTTGATTTTGATTTTGATTTTGATTTTGATTTTGATTTTGATTTTGATTTTGATTTTGATTTTGATTTTGATTTTGATTTTGATTTTGATTTTGATTTTGATTTTGATTTTGATTTTGATTTTGATTTTGATTTTGATTTTGATTTTGATTTTGATTTTGATTTTGATTTTGATTTTGATTTTGATTTTGATTTTGATTTTGATTTTGATTTTGATTTTGATTTTGATTTTGATTTTGATTTTGATTTTGATTTTGATTTTGATTTTGATTTTGATTTTGATTTTGATTTTGATTTTGATTTTGATTTTGATTTTGATTTTGATTTTGATTTTGATTTTGATTTTGATTCTGATTTTAATTTTTGTTATCTCATGTATTTTTATTTTAATTTTCCTATTTTTCGGCCTCCACGTTCTGATGACATTTTTATTTTTGTTTTGTTTGCATCAAAAATTCTCTCGTTACGCTCATAGCATGCTAGTTAATATTCTTTGCAACACCGTTGCATTTTTGTTGAAAATATCTTGCACCTTAGTTTTAGAAAAATTTCTTTAAATGAGGTAAACTTTAAGGACTCAAGAAGAATATATAGAAAGAAATATTAAATATTCACTTTTCTTCAATCTTGATTTCATTTCAATCGTCTCTTCTTCCTAAAGCTTTAAAAAAATGTAATTACTTAAATTTTAAGAGTTATTCATGCCACGATTTTCTACAGTCTTTTTATGTCCAAATCTTAAACATAAATTATTTCATGCACGTTTCCTTTGGCAGAGTTTGTAGCAATATACATATATTAAAAAAATCAAATAAAGCTGAAGTCAGCATCTCACTTACAGCTGCTGACCCAGTCCTTCAATTTATTCCCCTCTATATCACCCTCTTGCATTGCCAGCACTTTCTGATTGGCATAATTGCAATTTCTGCCGGCTATCCGTAAGTTTTACTTGCCTTTAATTTTGAAAAATTGAAAATTGCACACCACTCGTCAATTTGATTTTAACTCTTTTCTCTTTTCGCTATTTTATGTATCTTACTCATCACAAGCTTCTTTTTCTTTTCGAACATTTACATGCATAGCGGAATCTCTCCAATCAAAGTCATGTCGTTTTACTATCAGTACCACTTAACATATCGGGCAAGTTTACATGCGAGATTTCGGTGGAGGCGCCATCCTTTCAAACCGCCATGGTATCCGGTGAAATGGAAGTTGTGGGTAAGTAAGAAAAAATAACAAGAAAAAAAAAAAAACAAGCGTATAAAATCATTGAACAGTATCACTTAAGCAAAGAAAAAAAATATCGAAGGATAACAAAAAAAAAAAGAAAGAGCATAACATCAATTAATTGAACAAATGTACGCCATTTTTATTCTAGCTCCTTTATGCGCATTTTTCATTACAACGTTGATTAAAATACTTTTTTCTTTTGCTATGATTTTCTTTTATTTTTTTCAAGATATTCTTTTTAATTTCATTCATCTAATTTCATTGCATTTTTTTTTGTTTGTGTTTTTTTTTCCCACTTCTACACTTTTTGTTATATTCTGGCAGCTCCTTCGTCTTTCATATCATTTTTAACTTTTTCTATGCTTATTTTTCCACTCTCCACAGAGCTGCCGGAACAACAGGCTACAGTGACGGGTATCCAGCCGAGGTATCGCATCGGTGATTTGGTTGATGGAAATTGCTCAATTAAATTCTCGAAACCAGCTGCTAATTTGACATGGACAATTAATGGTATTGTGGTAAGTTTTTGCTGTCCTTCTGATGATGGGTTTATTTCTTCTTTATGTTTTTTTTTTTTTTCATTTTCTTTTCATTACATTTTTGATATGATGATGAATGTTCTTGCATTTTATGACTTTGATTGCATTCTGTTTGAAATATTAACCTTTTTTGAAATGGTGTGAATGAATTTTAGTTGGTTGTTAAGGATGATATACATATGTATGAAAGATTGGCTGAGTAAGGCTTTCTTGCTCAGGTGTGTTAGACAGATTTGTTAATATTGTGTTGGAAACTTTCGTAAATTCCGAAATTTGCTTATGTTTCTAATATAACTATTTAACTTATATTAGAAACATAACTGTGCGGCCCCCCACAGTGCTCGCTCCATACAAAATTGGTCAAAAAAGTTGTTGAAATCTGTCAGTCTTTAGGGGAACCACCTTTGTACCTCTTTTAAATTTGTACTTCAATATGTATGGGAGATACATATAAAAGTAGGCCGAACTTAAGGAAAATCAGTAAACAGGCTAGGAAAATAAAGTTATAGATGA
Organism: Tetanocera ferruginea; assembly: GCA_958299015.1. NCBI lineage: Eukaryota > Metazoa > Arthropoda > Insecta > Diptera > Sciomyzidae > Tetanocera > Tetanocera ferruginea. The sequence continues at coordinate 16,703,880 of OY282641.1, forward strand.
GTATTAAAAATTTTCGCAGTCGTTTAGACCCAAGGGATACCTTCCTTGGATCTGTAGTAAGTTTTTACATGATTTTGTATGGAGGGTACATATAAAAGCTTTCGCAACTTTAAGAAACTCAGTCAGAAAGTGACAAAAAATAATGTTATTGGTGTGTACTAAAAATGGTCGAAATCGGTTAGACCATAAGGGACCTCCTATGGATTTCTTTTAAGTTTTTTTAATACATTCGTATCAAGAAGGCGTTAAAAATAAAGTCGTGGATGTGTTCTGAAAATATTTGATACCGGTTAGATCTTAAGAATACCTTCTTCGAATCTCTAGTAAGTGTTTACATGATTTTGTATGGGAGGTACATATAAAAGCTGGTCGAACTTAATAAAAATCGATCGAAAGGCGATAAAAATAAATTCATAGATGTGTACTAAAATTGACTGAAATCGGTAAGACCCAAGCGGTACCTCCTTTGGACCTACTTTCAGTTCTTATATGATATTGTATGGCAGGCACATATAAAAGCTTGCTGATCTGAACGAAACTCGGGCGGAAGGCAATAAACTTAAATTAATAGTTGAGTCCTAAAAAAAGGTGAAATCGGTTAGTTCCTAGGGGTAACTCCCTTGGACCTCTAGTAAGTTTTAACATTATTTTGTATTGGAGGTGCTCATAAAATCAGGCGGAACATAACGAAACTCGGCTGGCGGGCGATTAAAATAAAGTTTTAGATGTGTATTAAAAATTGACGAAATTAGTTTGACCCTAGAGGTACTTTCTTCGGACCTCTTTTAAGTTTTTGAATAATTTTGTATGGGAAGTACAAATTAAAGCTAGCACAACTTAATAAAACCTTGTCAGAAGGCGACCAAAATAAAGTTATAGCTTAATATAAAACATGGTCGAAATCGGTTAGACCCTAGGGGACCCTCATTTAGACTCCTTTTAAGTTTTTATTTGCATTTGTGCGGAAAAAAATATATATGCTTATCGAACTTTACGAAACTGAAGGCGATAAAAATAATGTAATAGATGCGTTTTAAAAATGGTCGAAATTTTTTAGACCATAGTGATACCTGCTTTCGATTCTTTCTAAGTTTTTATACATATTTGTACGCAAGGTTCATAAAAAGCTTTCCAAACTTTACAAAATTCAGACAGAAGGCGATAAAAATAACGTCGTTTGTCCTAAAAATGTTCAAATCGGTTGGACCTTAGGGGCACCTGCTTTACCTCTCTTCTACCCCTTAACCTAAATAGGTCAGGGTATATTAACTTTGTGCAAACGTTTGTAACGCATAGAAATAAGCGAGTACGGTATAGAAAAATTTATAAATTCTAGATTAGCGTCACCTCGAGAGTCGATTTATCCCTGACCGTCTGTCCGTCCGTACGTCAGTCCGTCCGTTCGTCTATATGTTGTCCGTAAACACAAGATAAAAAGAAGGAGTTGAGATAATCGCATGAAACTTGGTAGACATGTTCACATGCACCGAAGGACCTGCACAATTGAATATTTTTTAAATCCGTTCACGGACACGCCTACCTCCCATACAACCAAAAATTTAAATCACTGTATAGAGAGTTTTATTAAAGCTACTGAAATGAAATTTAATATGTATGTATTTCATACAAAAACTAAGCCATGTACGAAAAATGGGCGTGATCCTCTCACAAACACGTCCACCTCCCATACAACCCACAATATTGAATATACCATAAACAGGTTTAAATATGACCTTCAGGGCTTAAACTTGGTATAAGAGGATTTCATATCAAAACTACGGTTCTCACACAAAAAGGGCGTCACCCGCCCACGAAAACGCCCATCTCCCATACAAGTCACAACTTTGAAAATACCTAAAAAGGTTTATATATGACCAAAAGGGTGGTATAGGAGAATTTTAAATCAAAACTAAGGTGTGCACATAAAATGGACGTCATCCGCCCATGAACACGCCCAACGACCATACAACTCACAATATTGAAAATATTATAAAAAGGTTTATATATGATATACATGGATTAAACCTTATATATGGATTGATATAAGGTTTATATATGATACACATGGATGGATGGTTTGTATGGAAGGATTTTAAATCAAAACTAAGGTGTGCACATAAAATGGACGTCATCCGCCCAACAACCATACACTCACCATACAACTCACAATATTGAAAATATTATAAAAAGGTTTATATATGATATACATGGTTTATGTATGATACACATGGATGGATGGTTTGTATGGAAGGATTTTATATCAAAACTAAGGTGCGCACACATAATGGGTGTCTTCCACCCACGAACACGCCCAACAACCCACATTAGTGAAACCTGTTTAAAACTGTAAAGGAATACATGGTTTTTGAAAAAAATAAGAACTAATTTAAATTTTTTAACTATATCAATATATATTTTAATATGATAGGAGGTTAAGGGTATTCCATAGGCGGGCTAGACCGACTTTAGAGTTTCTTTACGTGTTTTATACTGATTTTGTATGGGAGGTAAATCAAAATTTGGCCGATCTTGATAAAACTCGGTCAGAAGGTTAGCCAAATAGAGTTATGAATGCATACTTTAAAATTAATTCCTTTTCTTATTAAATTCTTTATTACACTCTGTCTAATTTTTAAAAATTTTCCCTAGAAAATGTACCATTTTTCCACAAAATCACTTTTTGAAATCTTTGGAACTTTCTTCTTTATGAACAAAAACAGATAATATTTTGGATATGATAAATAAAGATTTATAATATCAAAAATTATAAAGAAAATTATAAAGAGAAATATCTTTATATCATGTGGTGACCGTGGCATGCAGGTTAAGTGTGTGGCTTAGCATGCTCGGAGCTCGGGTTCGATCCCCAGCCGCGGCGAAAAATTTGTTCAATAAACAATTTTTCTGATCGGTCACCACCTCTCTGCAGACAATGGCAAACCTCAGAGAGTAAATAATGCCATGTAAAGCTTCTTGAGAACATGAACTTTAGCCGTTCGGAGTCGGCATAAAACATGTAGGTCCAGTTTTCGGTCAATTGTGTGCAAACATTTAATAACACACACAACACATTTGATCATAAGAAGCTCGGACAAAGTCCTTTCAAGGGCTGAAATGGCCAATTTGTTTGTTTGTTTGTATCTTTATAACATTATCATCAAAAAAAATTTTTAAGAAAATTCGTGGGAAAACAAAATTTTAGTATTTTATTTAAGTTCTTATGAAGCCAAAAGATTATATTTTCCAAAAAAATATTCATTAAAAAAAAAATTATAATCATTAGCAAAATACAATTTTCAATAAATGTTCATGAATTTTTCATGAATAAAACAAAATTTCATTTGGTTTTTGTAAAATTTTTTAACATATTTAATTATTTTAATATTTTACAAAAACATGCTTTTAATATGCTTCAGAAAACTTTTTTGAACAATATTTTGTTTTGAGTTTATTTAAAGCATGTTTTATAAAATAATAAAAATAACTAAATATGTTCAAAGTTCTAAAAAAAATAATTTTTTTATAAATTAAAAATGCATGAAAATTTAGTTTTCGATGATTTATTTATTTGTTGATTAAATAAGAAATTTATTTTTTGAGGAACTTTGCACATATATAATTATTTTTATTATTCTCAAAACCATGTTTAAAATATGCTTCAAAAAACTTTTATAGTTGTAACGTAGATATGGAATATTGTGGTTTAGCAAATATGAAATTATAAAAGTTAAATTTAAACGTTTTGGACATAAAACCATTCTTTCCAACACCTCGACTCAATGTCATAAATATAGAAATTTCCAGCAAATATAATCAAGTAAAGCAGCCATAAAAAACTAACCTACAAGTTAATTTAAGTTTTTCAAATACCTTAAAAAATATACTGTGCAAAACTTTAAAAGATTTCATAATTCCTGACAGCTTTGCTGCAATTTTTCTCAACCGCACTCGTTTTCACACAGCCGAAATTCTGCGGTGCCAGAAATTCTAACACTTAGTTACTGTTGTTGTTGTTGTTTTCGTTTTCTTTGTTCTTGCTTTTGTTTTTGTCATATTTAACTCTATTTTGAAATTTTGTCACTTCTGTTTGTTTAAAATACTTCACACTTTGCCCAAACCAAAATAATCAGACGTCATCATAATGAATTATGACCTCATTGTAAGGCAAAAGGGCGTAGCCGCACAAAGGCGTAGGGTCGGTGCAAAAGGGATAACAAACGGTTTGTTGTACGTTTCTAGAATTTCATGCGATACCAGTGCATCAGGAATGTCTTGTCTTAACCACGATTGTGGTGTTCCATGTTGTGTAGCGTGCTGAGAATATCTTGTCTTTCAACTGCTGCTGCTGTTTCAAAGGACTGGTGCGGAAATTCTATGCGGTTTTAATTTGTCATGAGGGAGCTGAAAAGTGTTTGTTTCCATTTCCCAGGCATTCAAGAGAAAGTGCAGCTGAATGTTGTTGGGCTGTGGAGTAGCTAGTTGGGGAGTGGGTGCGAAAAAGGCGTTGATTGTGCAAAAAGTTTTTTGGTTGACGTGGTTGATGTAATGAAGGACATGTTGTGGTCAGCACTATTTGGGTGAGATGCTTTACTAAAGTTTCTGATAGTGTCTAACAAAAGGAGTAAATTAGTAAGTAGCATATTTTAAACATTGTTTTAAACTGCATTAAAAGTTGCGTGAGAATTTTCATTGATATTCGAAACAATTTATTGAGTTTATTGATTCTTTTCAATATCAAAAAAATTTAACTTTAAAAAGTATTGAACATTTTTGTTCAAGACAAGAAGAGTGTGTGTTACTTTCGAAGTTCTACTTTTCATAAATGAGAACTTATCATTTAAAATATGCTCATTGGATTTGAGCCTACCAGACTTCTCCTTCTCTGCCAAAATAATCAATTGAAGTTAAAGGAAACATTAACTGAAATTATACAGAATTATCAATCTTGAATCTTGTGTGTTGTCCGTATACACAGGATAAGAAGAAGTTGAGATAATTGAATGAAACTTGGTACACATCGTCACATGAACCCAAGAATCTGCACTATTGAATATTTTTGGAATCCGCCTACGGACACGCCTACCTCCCATACACCGCAAAAATTGAAAACGCAAGAAATAAGCTCATACTTAACCTACAACAATAAAATTTGGTATGTATGTGTTTTTTATCAACACAAAGATGTTTTTGAAAAATGGGTGTCATCCACTCACGGACACGCCCACCTCCCATACAACCCAAAAATTGAAAACGCAATAAATAAGCCTCTTTAACCTACAGAGCTAAAATGTGGCACATATGTTTTTTATAACAAAACAAAGATGGTTTGGAAAAATGGACATCATCCGCTTACGGACACGCCCACCTCCCATACAACCCAAAAAGTTTAAAACTCAATAAATGAGGTTATGTTTGTCATAGAGAAATTAAATTTGGTATGTATGTATTTTATACCAAAACTAAGGTGTGTTCAAAAATTGGGAGTAGTCCGTCCATGAACTCGCCCACCGTCCATAGCGAAAGCACAATAAAGACATAAACTGTGAGCAACAGGAATAAAAATTGGTATGTGTAAATTTTTCATCACCATTTAAATGCAATTAAAATATAGGCTTCATCCGTCCATGGAGACGCCCATTTACAATAAAAATTTTTTTATTTTTGAAAAGTGGGTTTAGGGTTTTTCATAGTCGGCCTAGACCGACTTTAGACTTTCTTTACTTGATTTTTTTTTAAATTAATTTTTTCAATTTTCTGTTCCTGTAAGCCATTTGAATACAAGTCGTGTTCAATAGACCATCGTAGAGGGTTACCAATTGCTAATATTAAGAATTGTAAAGCAAGTGTAGGTTGTACTTCCCATTCGATAGGTTTTATGGAGTTTATTATTAATAAGGATTTTATTATTAAATTTATTATTATTATAAGTTTATAATAAAAACTGATATTTTTATATGACAAAAACGGACCTAAGCCTGAACAACGTAAAATAAAACCACAAACAAAGTCGAAGGTAGTTAAATAAAGTAAGAACTGTTGATTATTAATTTCATTACGACCACATTACTATAAATCGGAGTTAAGATATCAGTTAAGCTTATTAGTAAGTTTCAGCAATAAAAATTAGTGAGAAGCCCGAAAATAATCCAAAATATTACGAATGAATTAACAAGATTTACAGGAAAAAAGAAGACGACAAGTTAGAGATTAAAGGAAAACATTTTCATTCCATCATTTTATAATAAAGGATAAAAATCGATAAATTATGTGCCGTAATGGTTTGCAATCCTTTTTTGAGGGTATGCATGGAAAAGGTTAAGCGACTCTGCCGATTAGAGAGTCAAGGTAAGTCACCAAAAACTATGCGGGGAAGAAGCGAGCGTCGATTCAAGACCTCAAAGATGGAATTCGTGAGTGTTTCGAGGACAAAGGGCAGCTGCTTTGCGATTTTGTTATGGAAAATTTCATGAAAAGAATATGGTTCTGTAAGCGTGGTCGTGGTGGCGATTTGGCTGATGTTGTTTTTCATTATTAGCGGCATACCTTCCTCTTTATTATGAAATAAACATTAGATCATTTATCTCAAAAACTGGCATTTTTCTTTGAAAATCAAAATAACACTTCTTATTGGAAAACCCTTTGGGAGATGGGTGTGTTCTTGAGTGGTTGATGCCCATTTTTCTAACACGCCTCAATTTTGAAATAATAATAAACGCAAATACCCAATTTCAGGTGGGTGTGTTCGTGGAGGGATGACGCCCATTTTTCTATTGCGTCTTCATTTATATATAAAATGAATACATTTCGAATTTTACTCTTGTAGCTTCGACACAAGACTCTTTATATAGGTTTCAATATTGGCGTTATATGGGAGGTGGGCATGTTAGTGGGTGGATGACGCTCATTTTTCTAAAAAACCTGATTTTTGTCATAGATTACACAAATACCGAATTTAAGTTTTGTAGCTTTAATATTTGCTTCTCTATGGAGTTTTCATAATTGGGGTTGTATGGGAGGTATTCGTGGTTTTTATCCAATTTAGACCATTCTCGAAAATGATCGTTGTTTTTTAGAAAAAATCTAATATACCGAATAGCTTCAAAATTATAGCTGTAATCGTGTCGGATCGTCGGACGGATTATACCGAACAAGCAAAATAAATATACCCCTTACAAATTATCAATAAATGCATTAGTCCAACGATTGGTTTAAAAATTATTCCAAGATTTTTAACCGTGCAGTTAGGAATATAATTTGCAAGTATTCCATTTTGCTTATTTTACAAATCCAGGAACCGAAAATAACTGTTATTTTATAATTTTCAAATGAAAAAGATATAATGAAAAAATTGTCAAAGGACTTTTTCAAATAAACCATTATGATACAAATGAGCTCAGCTTCACAAATATTACGTGCCTTTTAAATTTTGGACTGATTCTATAAAAGTTAAAAGTTAACTGTTATTTTTTCGGGCAAAAATAACGTTTACTTTTGACTTTTATTTTTTCGGTCAAAAATAACAGTTATTTGTTGCCTTTTATTTTTTCGGGCAAAAAAAAACGATTACTTTTAACTTTAATTTTTTCGGTCAAAAATATCAGGCAATTTGTGTTCTTTTAAAGCCCGCTTTACTAATTAAAAAACTGTTGATACCATGTGTAATATTTGCGCATCGATGAGATGAAAGTATTGGTGTCAATAGCTTTGTTACTCTGTAAAACAACTTTTAAAAAAATTCAAATTGCCTGATATTTTTGACCGAAAAAATAAAAACCAGAAAATAACTGTTATTTTTTACTGATAAAATAAAAGTTAAAAGTAACTGTTATATTTGCCTGAAAAAATATAAGAGACTTTTTTGATAAAAACCATAACCGTTACGGTCCCTGTGATTTAATCTTATCATTTCACAACAGTGTTTATAAGTTTTTGAGCCTTCTGCAAGCTTAGTCAAAGTTTATTGTGAGCGTGGAAAATTAGCTTTAAAATGGTTTTATTTTGGGATAGTTCGCGAGCATTTCCCAACACGTTTCTTGGCTTGTTTTGTGAAAGAAAAGTTTAGAAATTTGAAAATCTGTAAGTATCTTGCAGGACGTTATTAAGAGTTTTCCAAATGGCCATGAATAACTACTACGTGTACTGCTTGATTTTGAGTGGTTTCTCAAAAGACGAGACCAAAGAGCTGGGACCACTATCTGTTGATTTGACCATTCTGCCAGAAAAGATTCAGCCAATAAGAAACACAATATTGTTCGCGTGAAATAGGGGACGAAACCATCGGAAATAGGCTGCTACAGTATGGGATAGAGCATTACCAGAGGAGGCAGACCATTTGAATTAAAATATATTTCTCAATTAAAGAGTGGGTTTGTGCTTTTCAATCCATGGTGCCAAGACTAAGGCTCGAAAATTTTTGATGCCTGGGCGATGGTTTTAAGACCCGGTCCTTTTACTGCCAGCACAAAAATGGAAATCTAGTAACAGATATCCACAGTACATTGTTGTTGTGGAAGAAACATTTTTGTGGATTTTGCAGTGAACTAGAAGTGAAAAAGAGAAATAGACTTCAGGTAGTCATTGATTGGCTGCTTCAATTGACAACTTTTGCTGAAATATACACTAATATTTTACTGTTCATATTTAGGAATATTCCAAACAAATTCAAAGATAACTTCATACAAACGTATTAATGTTAGGACATACATACATTTGCAAATAACAGTTTTCGCTAGAAACGATAAAAAATACAATGTGTAAAATATAACAACACGTTGCTTTGATTGCACTAAAAAATGGTCTAAAAAAGAGAATTGTGAACATTTATTCGCTGTGCACTACAAGGCAATCCAAAATAAAGAAAAAAACGCTCAGCAAAAATATGCATTGTTTTTTTGAGAACGCGCTCAAATGACAAAAATAACAGCAAAATGGTTTTCTATGACAGCTGAAATTTTTATAGTCGCTACAAAAAACGGCGACTACACCTTTAGTAGTAAAATTCAACAATCTAACCTTAAAAAAAAAACCAAAAAAAAAAATGAAACTATGAAAAAATATGCAGAAAAAAATAAAGCAACCGAAAAAGAATAACACAAAACAAGGCAAAAAAACAAAAACTAAAACAGCTAAATTTTTCAGGCCATTGTCTCGGCGGGGCGGCCAGAGGCATAAAAAATAGAGTAAAACCACAGCAAGGAGCAAGAGCCCCATAAAATGCGCTGCTGCTGCTGCTGCTGCTGCTGGGTACAAAAATGAAATATGAAAAATCGCGCGATTTTTGGCTGCTGCTAAACGATAAAAAAACACAAGCGGCTGTTTTGCCAAAACTGTATGTAAATGTGTGTTTATGTGTATGTGTGTGTGTGTAAGCTTTTAAACTGAAGGTTCAGTTGCTGGTAACTTCTAAATGTTTTGGGATCCCTGCTTTGCAAATCTGTTGATATCGGTCATAATTCATATTTTCAGTTTCAATTTTTTTTTACGTGCGCTTTTTTGTTTTTTTTTTTTTTGAACGCCCTATATGTGCGCTCATATCATTTCATTGTTTAAATTTACGTTTTGCAAAATAGAGCCCGGCTAACTCGCATTTGGGCGGAAGTGTTTATGTGCTGGGGTATGAACGCCATTTTTTTTTTACTTTCTCTGCCTTTATATTTTTGTGCTTCAATGTGGTTAGTTATGTGTATGTATGTTGGCCAACAATCTAAGTTGGGTGTGTGTGTGTGTGTGGATTGGTTGGGTACAAATATATGATTGCCTTAGTTTTCATTTCATACGAGTATTCCAGGTAAATTCATGAGCTAAGCCAAAAAGATGTTTCCGACTGAAGCGCTTTTAACTTTTAGGTGTTTTTTTTTTTTAGTTTTTGGTGAAGTTGATGTTTTGCTATTCGATGGCATTTTTGTTGTTGTAAAAAGGTGTTGTTGTGTGGCATTATATGTGGGTGCGATTTTTTGCAATTGTTATCGCCAGCTTCCGACGCCATTGCCGCAGCCGCCACCATCACACAAACACACACATAAAAACACATACACACATTGTTTTCTTTCAGTTGTGAATAGTTGAAAAATCTGCGTTTTTAGACTTCAACGCAAACGTCAGGTCATTTTAGCGGATATGATTTTTTATGCTTCAAGCAAAGCGGCTTGATTGCTGTGTTTTTCGGCTTAAAAACAAAATGTTTTTGTTGTTGTTGCTGTTGTTGCTGTTTTTGTAGTTTTGATTGACGAAGAAGAAAAAAAATAGCTCTACGATATTGAAGTTTTAAAATTTAAGAGAGAATTTTAGACAGTTTTTTTTTTAATTGATAATTTGTATGTTTATTAAAGTTAAGCGTGGGAGCCAAGCAACAAAAAAAAAAAAACTATAAAAACAGCGTTAAGGTCCACGTTAAGGGTGGACATGACATTGGCCGTTTTTTGAAATCGACTATTTTATAATTTTGTACTTCATTAAATATTCTTAAAATTCTAAGAAAAAAATTTCTACGGGTTCAAAAGCAGTGATGCTACAAGCGGTACAATTGTTCCTTTTGGGGTGCACTTTCAGTACTGTCAGTACGAAAGTACTGACCTTTTTTCAAAAGGTACATTTTTCTATTTTGGAAATTTTCTATTTTATATTCCTTTAAGTCCTTGATTTTCTCATATGCATGTCATAAAAGACAACGCATGCTATGAATTAAAGCTCATGAAATCAAATTTTCGAAATAAGGTAGTTAAACTATATTAAAAACACCCAAGTTTTTTAACTAAATTTAAGCTGATATAGCGCTTTATTTTCTTTTTAGAATTAATTTTCAAAAAAGTACGTTTTTGGTTAAAAAACGGACGTTTTTCTCAATTAAAAAACTACACTTTGAAAATCTCTTGTAGCTTGACTGTTCAAAAGTTACAGCCGGATTAGTGAGAGCGCATTTTTAATTTTCGCCTTTTTTTTCTTTGTTCACAAACTTTGAACGCGTTTATCTCGAAACCATGTTTTTCGTATTGGTTGCGGCACTAATGGGTTAATTTTTAGACAAAATTTTTTTTTTTTTATTTTTTTTAAATCTGATTCGCTATCGTATGCCACGAGCTTTTTTAAATTTTTTTTTTGATTTTTTATGAATTTTTAAAGTCAATATTTTTTTCGAAAAAATACACTTTCAAATTTGGAACATCAGCAAAAATTGAAAAAAAAATGTAACAAAAAGCTTCTGTCATACGATAAACAATTTTGTTAAGATTTTAAAAAGTAATTTTATTCCAGATCGGACAATTTTTGCGACTCCTAGCGCTGCAACCACGAGGCCCCGTTTTTTTCACTGCCGTCAGTTTGGAGCTCTATAAAACCATGTTGGAGTGAAAATTATATTTTTTTGAATTTTTTTCTTGTAATTTGTTCAATTCTCTACAAGAAAAAAAAAAATCTTGGAAAAATGTTTGTTTTGACTGAGTTTTGAATTTTTAAAAAAAGGTCTGTTTTTTCTGCCGCGAATGTTATGTCCCACCTTAATAAGAGCGCACAAAGTATCCACATAATTATAAAATATAACCTTATTCAAATGCCTGTCTTTGCTGGCCCTACACTGAGCCAAAAAGTACACAATAGTTATGAATTTTTACATGTTTTTCATGAATTGCATTCATTATCTTCATGAACTGCATTCATAAATGTTGGTCCAGTAACCAAGTACATGAGTCACATGAGCTAATCATGGTATTAATGTACAAAATACACTTAAGAAAACACCACGAATACATGAATATTTCATAAGCCTAGTGTTCAAAGTTCATAAAATGTGTGTACAAAATACATGAACCAATAAAAAATTTCGCAAATGTCCTGAAAAAATTCAAGGGAAACCATTAATATACTCCTCACGCAGTGCGCGAGGGTATATAAAAATAAATTAATAACAAATAAAATAACACATATAACTTGTATTAAATATTATTAACATGTGCAATAAAATGTACATAAAAGATAAGCTTGTCAATAAATTTACATTCGTCAAATACCACCATTAAGATGTTGATAAAAAGAACTGAGAATGGTCTTAATTTATGCAAAAATTATTTTATTTAAACATTTTTTTATTTCTACAGTTTCCAACAGTTATTTGAATTAATTTTTTATTCAATTTTAATGACATTCCTTTGCCATTTTCTATATCAACAGGTTCCGCCACATCACATAAAAACCTATCAGATTGAAAAATATGAGGAACATAATCTGGAATCCGTTGTCAGCGCCATAAATTTTATGGTTACCACTCAACATTTCATCAAAAGCCAAATGAAGGTTTGTAGCTTATCTTTTGCTTGCATTAAAATTTGCTTATTTTTCTGATATTATTGCCCCTCTCTCTGTCTCTGATATCATAACTAGCTTAAATGCACTGCTAGTATTTTCAATATTTATGTGGAGGAAATTGAAAATATCATTGAGGAAGATCGGCCACGTATTATGGCTTCAGGTCGTTCGTATGACATTAATGCCTATCCATACGATCAACACTCGAGCGGTGATGGCTTCGAGGATCACAACGAGTCATATTTAACATACTATTCGGGTAAGACTTATTATAATTCTAAGGTTCTAAAAGTGGAAAGAAAAAAAAACATGTTTAAATAGGAATATGTTAAATAAGCTCGTTTATAGTTAAATTTATACCCGAAAAAATGAAGGTTTTGTTAAATAATTTTTCTTAATAAAGAACCAGAAGAATTAAAATTTTCATTTCATATAAAATCATGTAACAACTGCTTTTATGCAACTTGATATGATGTTGATATGTATCAAATACTCAAAGAAACTTTAATAATACGGATATAAGTGGTAAAAAATAAAAAATATCTAACTCATCACACCATACTAATAATTTTTCCTAAACCCACTATTAGTCCAATAATCAGTATCTATCATAACATTCTGAAATTATTTCAGTGTTGCCAGATTTGAGTAGAGATCATTTCCCATTTGTCCAAGCTTTTTAGAATTTTTCAAGAAAATAAACAGTAAAGTATATAAAACGATATTATTAAAAATTATTATTTTCTTAGTGTTTTATTTCATTTTATTCACTAAAAACAACGCTGGTGGTATGGCAAAGAGACAAGGTATATTTCAGTTGTACTCAAGTATACATACAAAAATTACATTTTTGAAAAGTTCCACTTCTTTTAGAGATAACCTCGATACAAAATCAAACAATTTTTGTGACCTACTCAGAACATTCAAAATTGTATTTTTTCCTTAACTTATGCAATTTATGTGCGTTCTTTGGAAATGATGAATTTGAACTTCCAAAAAAATTATTCGACTGGAAAGGAATGTTATCTCGATTTAAGCTCACCTAATCGTTCCAAAGCTTTGAAAGGAAAAATAAATTCAACCTATTTTAACTACATACCATTTCCTTAGATCGGACATAAAATGCAAGTTATAGATAAAAAACTCATTTTGACGATTTTTCCAATGGTTCAAAACAATTTTATTCATGGTTTTGGAGTAGTCTCGAGGTCATATTTAAAATAAAGTCTATTGTACAAACTTGCTTTACATTATTGAAACTGAAAATATTCCTTGTCTATTTCTCTAAGAATTTTGTTCAGATATTTTTCAAATTTTAAATATTGGAGTATATGAAAAGAGAAACAAGAAAATATTAGGTTGACATTCTGAAAATAATATTTTTCTGACAAAAAAGCGTTCAAACTCATTTTCTTCCATTCAACGGGGAAAAGTCTGTCTTTTGGCAACACTGCATGCATCAGTCTATAGTCATCATACCACACAAACAATATCCTTCATACCAAATATATCATACATTAGTCATTATTTCATAACCATCTTATAATATGAATTATCTTCTTCTATACCTTCCTATATATATTAAGACGCCTCACGAAAAAAAGTTGTTCGGCACAATTGCTCAAATAATCCTTGGTATATGTTATGGTGGCTCCCCAAATATTTCGACTCTAGTGATAGCCATTCGTGAGCTGGAATGGTTTGAAGTAGAGATGGCGAGTGAGTGATTTTTACTCACGTTCCACCCTCACGATGTGATTTCGTCTAATCACGCACGCTCACGATCAAACATATATTTTTGGATCTCGATCACGCACGATCACGATGTGATTTCTTCTAATCACGCATGCTCACGCTTAAAAATAAGTTTTTTGATCACTATCACGCACGATCACGATGGCATATTTAACTCACGAGTTGTCACGAATACGTTTTATAGGAAGAATAATACACATAAGTTTTTATTAAAAGTGTATTTAGTACATTTAGAGTACCTGCTGGTAAAACCAGTATACAGAAAGGAGCTGAAGAAAGAGAGAGGTAGATACAGCACTATAAAAAGAACATTGATAAAATTTTTCAGCTTATTATTTGTATTTCAAATTACCAAAATTGCTTCAAGTTGTAGCTGAGGTTTTGCAAAATAAGTAAAGAGAGCGAAGTCAGTTGTTGTCGCTTCTTTACTAGTGGTCAGTGTTGCATTTTGTATGCAAAAAGTAACATAAGTTTAAGAAAGCATCATTACGAAATTTGACACAGTTTTGACAAATGTTGCTGCACAAGTTGTAACACGAATAAATTTAAGTCACGCACGCTCACGCACGAGAAAAATTTAATCACGCACGATCACAAATTTTTCGTGATTTTTTCATTTGCTCGCGCACGATAACGACGTCAAAATTCGTGACACGCGCCCATCTCTAGTTTGAAATAACATCTAAAAATTGAGTTTTTTGCAAAAATATTGGCTGGTATGGTTGTTTAAAAAAAAATAACGCTAAGAAATAATAGATACAAAAAAGTTCTTCCAATCTGCATCAAAAAATATAAAATTTTTCCGGTAGGACCAAAGATAATGCGGATTTTCATGCATTTTTTTAACTTTTTCATATTTTTTTTTACTGAAATTCAAATAACTTAATTATTTTTAATGCGACTTGTTTGTTTTTTGCTTTTTTTTAATAATATATGTAATACATGATTTTTTAAATATTAATATATTTATATAGTTTCGAAGATTATCATTTTAGCAATTCTGCAATAGAAGTATCCAACACCTTTCCAACGGTATCTTGAAAACCTGAACCGCATAGAAAATAATGAAATTATTTGAATTTAAGTGAAAATAATATAAAAATAGTCAGGAAGATCCGCGAAATTTTTGGTCCCACTGAAATAATTAGCTGTCCTTTGAAGCAGATTGGAAGAACTTTTTTTATCTTTTATTTCTGACCGTTTTTATATTTAAAAAATTATATCACAACACCAGCCAATATTTTTGCACAAAACTCGATTTTTATAGGTTATTTCAAACCATTCCAGCTCACGGATGGCTATCGCTAGAGTCGAAATACTTGGAAAATCATCATAACATAAACCAAGGATTATTTTGAGCAACTGTGTCGAAAATTTTTTTTTTGTTCTGTGACGAGTGGGTCGGTCTAGCCCGCTACGAAATCTCCTAAACCTAAGGAGGTAGGTAGGGAGGTAGGCGTGCCCGTGGGCATAAAAATATTCAATAGTGCAGATCCTTGGGCCCATGTGAATATGTGTACCGAGTTTCATTCAAATATCTCAACTCTTTCTTATCCTGTGTTTACGGACAACACTCAGACGGACGGAAGGACGGACGGACGAACATGGATAGCTCGACTCACGAAGTGAAATCAAAATATCAAAAATACCGATCAAAAATATATATACTTTTCTGTACTCGCTTCGTTATATGCGTTACAAAAGTTTGCACAAACTTAATACACCCTGACCTTTCAGGCTTAGGGTATAAAAAAGTACATATACCAAGTTTTAAACCGTACCTCACATATTAATGCTTTTATAAAGTTTGTGCTATTGTGGGTTGTATGGGAGGGAAATGTGGGTTGTTCGTGGACGGATAACGTCCAATTTTTTAACACATATTAGTTTTGGTACAAAAAATATACATTCAAAATTTTATCTCAGCAGATTAAATATAATCTTATTTATGGATTTTTATTTTTTGGGCTATAAAAAAGGTGGGCGTGTCCGTTGTTGGATGACTCCGATTTTTCAAGAACGTCTTTGGTTTGTTATGAAAAACATACATACCAAATTTTGTTCCTCAACATAAACTCATTTATTGAGTTTTTAATTTTTGGGTTTCATGGGAAATGGGCGTCGAGCGGATGACACCCATTTTTCAAAGACAAAAAATACATACGTATCAAATTTTATCTCTGTAAGACAAACTGTAAGCTGTAAGCTTATTTATGCAATTTTAACTTTTTTGTTTGTATGGGAGGTAGGCGTGTGACGTGCGGATGACGTCCATTTTTCAAAATCGTCTTTGGTCTGATATAAAAAACATACGTTCCGAATTTTATCTCTGTAGGTTAAACATAAGCTAATGTATTGAGTTTTAAATTTTTGCGTTACATGGAAGGTGAAAAATATATACCAAATTTTATTGTTGCAGGTTTATTATGAACTTACTTATTTAGTTTTCAATTTTTGCGTTGCATGGGAAATAGGCGTGTGCGTGGGCGGATTCCAAAAATATTCAATTGTGAAGATCCTTGGGTCCATGTGAAGATGTGTACCGAGTTTCATTCAATTACCTCAACTCCTTCTTCTTATGCTTTGTTTACGGACAACACACAGACGCTTATCAAGAATATATATACTGTTCCATACCGGACTCGCTTACTTCTATGTATTACAAACGTTTGCACAATGTTAATACAATCCTGAATATAAGCCTGACCTTTTAGGCTTAGGTATAAAAATAAGATATAATAAAAATTTTTGTATGCCAACTTTTATTAATTTTGTTAAAGAGATTGTGTATCCAACATTGAAATTTACAATGAAAAGTTTTGTGGTTACTTTTTTCATTATTTCTGCTTTTTGGTTTGAGGGTTAAAAAATTTTAGCTCTACTGTGCTTTAAATCAAAATGAGTTACCGGGCCTGAGTTGAATTCTAAATATTTTTAATATAAAGTTACTAGTTTTTAATTTTTTTGTTGATGCCACAATTATTTATATTGATAGCTTTGACTTTTTATTCAAAGTAGTAAATTACTAATAGTTTTAAAAAATATTAGCTAAAATATACTTATATAAACAATCATTTAAAATTCAGAGCTGAAATTCACAGAGAAAGTCTATTGCTTCCAATATAGAAGTATTACAGATCTTAAAGCTGAAAGTATTATTCCACTGATCTTAATTTTTCAGCTTACTTTAATTTTCTCCGTACAAATCGATTCACCCTACTTTCAATGAGAAAGATCTTTCAATGAGGAGGATTGAAATTTGTATGCATGTTTATGAAACAAGCTCTTTTGAGATATCTATTCTATCTAAAATTTTTGGAATATTACGTCGTTATTATTTTCGTCACAAAATCCTTGTCTCTCTCTTAATGAATTTGCTGGTGCTGGGGTATGTCGTGTAGGTTGGTATGATGCCAAATCCTTCATATTTACTTGTTCACATTTTCAATCTCACCCAAAGTCTCGTCACTTAAGATAATTTTTTGATAAAATTATGACCGACTTCCAACTGTTTCAGAGTCTTATGAGCGCACACACGGCATTCTCTATGGAAGTTTGCCTTAAGTACGTCTGTCAGTTGAATGTTATATGGGTACAGTCCCAAGGGCTGATAAAAGATTTGTTAAGCTGAAGTCAGAGCCCAATTTCTAAGTAGCGACTCTTATTTGGCCGTCTGGTATTTTCCCGTACTAATAGCCATTCTGTCTCGTTTGAAACACGAAAATGATCAAAAAATGTTTAGATATGCTCTTGTTTTGGTTTAAAGAAGAAGAAGAAGTCTCTAGGTCTGGGAGTTCCCATGACATAAATTCCGAAGCAGAAGATTTTGAAGGAGTACCACATATAAGGAGTGACCGTTTAAGAGATCTTGAAAGCAGAGCTTCTGGTACCAAAACTGATCTACTACTACATCTACTTCAACCAGGTTTCAATACCTCAGAGAAGAAAACTTGTTGTAAATTTTTTCTTAATTTTTTTGAGAAGAATTAATAGGTTGCTTGTATTGTATTGATGTCAATGGATTGAAGAACTGACTGAATAATTCAAGATCGAGTGCAGTGAAGGGTATCCTAGCTTAATTTGAAAGCAATGTCATAATTTCGGTAGGTTATAGAAAAGTTATCAGTTGGATTTTAAATTCAATTAAATGCTAAGATTTATTATAGAAACTAAAAACACAAATTTATACATAATTCCACTTTGGTTTTGTAGAATGAAGTGTTAAGAAGTTGCTCAAGTTAGTTTGCTAGGGACAGCAAAGAGCAAATCAAAGCAAAGAGTTTCTGATTCGTACAACGAGACCAGTTGTCCAGTCTGCAGGTGATTATTTTCCTTTAGCGCAATTGTTGTTGTTGTTGTTGTTGTTGTTGTAACTGGTATTTCTTAAGGAGAAGCGTTTAAGTGCTTTTATTTTGAGTTTTCTTTCTCATAAATTGGCTGGCAATAATATGGAAAAGACTTAGCAACAGTAATAATATTGCTTTCAAAATGTTTGATCTTGTTTTTAACAAGTTCTTCAACTGTCTAAATGAATGCTATATTAAATAGTTTTGAGAGTACATGAAACACTTCAATGGTTTATTTTTTTTTTATGTTTTTATTTATTATTTTATTGTTGTGCACAAAAAGTTTTAATAGCAGTTTCTATAGTTCAACAACTTGAGAGTCATCAGGTATGTTTTGTGGCTGTAGAATTGTTGTAGAGAGCAGTTGTTGCAACTGACTGACATGAATTGCAATGTTTCTGAAGTATCTTTGTATATATGCTTTAATTTCTAGTTCTATCTTCTTGACTTGCGGGAATTGATACAATAGCTGTGTGATGTATAAATATTTTCAACTTTCCTCATTTAAGTCATAACAATTCTTCACACTTGAATAACACTTTTTGAAATACGTTGCTTGCACTAGAAAGTGCAAAATGCAAATTTTACGTTGGTCTCAGAGCAGTCAGTCAGCAGATATTTTTCATGTTAGCTCAACTCCCTTAATAACAATAACAAGAACTTACAAACTGATTACATGAGGCATTACAACCATTGCCAAGCTGCAGCAAGTAATAGTAGTAGTAGTAGTAGTAGTAGTAGTAGAAGAAAACTTCAGGTGTGCATGTTATGCTGTTGATGGTGTGCAAGGGATTGAGGTGGAAGTGTTGTGAGTGATGTTCATGTCAGCTATTCGGTTTCTATGCAGCAAATATGTACACTCACTCACACAGCCAAACGCCAACACCCATAATACAACTGCTGGGTGCTGCTATGCTCGTATGGCTGCTACTCTTCACATCAGGCAGCATGTAAAATTTTTATATAAAATGTCTTATAAAAATGTTCAGCTGATGCCGCTTCATATGTTAATGTGACTGACTCTGACTTCGACTCTGTGTCATTGCATAGCTAACACCTTGAAGTACTGTATTTATTTTGTAGAAAAACTTGTTCAAATTCTTATAATCGTTGTCCTTTTCTTGTATAATAATTAATAGACATAATGATCCTAGTGTGTGTTCATATCGTTGTACCAAACCTTTTTTAAGTCCTTGTGCTAATAATTGATCTAGTGCTCCTAGAAATCATTCTTCCCAAGTAATTCGAAACTTTTGCTAATTCGAAAAAACACTTTAAATAACTAATAATATCTTTAGGCTTACGGCATTTTCTTATGTAAAAATCTTGATTTTTTTTCAATTTTGGGGTCCAAATTCAAAAATTTCTCACCATTACATTAAATATGGGCACCAAATTTATTGGCTAAAAATCATAAATTTAAATTTTTTGGACTAAATGTGAATTCAAACAGTTTTTTTTAAGGCAGGTGAGTAACATGACAACATAATATTTTCAGCATGTTCTGTAATTTTTTTGAGCTTTTCCAAAATGCGGAGACCAAAACAGGCCAGACAACAAAATATAGCAAAATAATAAAAGTATCTAAGCAAATTAATTTTTAGCAATTTTTTAATACATTAATTTTTCGACTGAATAATTTTGGCTAAAAATATTGTTGCAAAATTTAATGGGTTAAGAGGTGCCTCAAGAAGTCATAAATTTGAAGGCATAAATTTTTATTAATATATTAATTATGAGATATCTTTACCGATGGTGAAATTAGTCCTGTTTTATGATTTTTTTTTTAAGTTGGTAACATAACTGGATATTTTTTTATTTTCCTAATGTTTGACTTCACCTTTGAACTTTAAAATACATTTCAATTTTATTTATTTTTTACAAAATGGTGGCTCTGCAGTGTATTTCCTCGGGCGTCTGCGGCGAAGCATCTAAAAAACCTGCAGGAGTCAAAATTTTTCCACTTATCTGAAACAACACAGGGTTTTTCTTCGTTTTCTTATATGTTCTGACCTCTAAAATAATAAAAAAGTTAAAAATTAAAATTTTTATAAAATTTTTAATCGAAGTTCCAGATATTGGACAATGTTTTTCAACAGTTGTAACCCCCAAAAACTGAATAACTCAGACGTTTATTTCTACCAGAAGTATTTCTAAACATCCTTCCGGTACTATATAGAGAAATCTATCAAAATTTCAGCTTGATTGGTCAACAGCAATTTAGTAACAGCACGAGCATTTTTAAAAAAAAGTGTTTCCAAGATAATCACGTTTAAATTTTCGATAAGGTATAAGTATAAGTGGTTTATGGGTGAAACTGCGTTCCGGGTCCATACATAAACCCTTCGGCCTCCTAGAAAAGCTGATTATCTTGGAGCTAAGCTGTCGCGCTGAAACTTTCGTTGGAATTCTGACCATGGTCACCGAATCTTCCTTCTAACAAATCAACTTTCTTCTCCTCAGTCTTATGGAAAAATGCTTTTAGGAGGCTTTCTCATAAATTTCTAAAAGGCTTTTTGAATAGCTTTCAAGAATGATGCCATGTCATGGCTTATGCAAATCAATCGTTCAAATTTTCTTAGAAGCATTTTGTCTTATGTCTACTGAATCATGGAATGCCTTCTTAAAGTTTTCTTGCAAAATATCTACTAGAATCCTTTCGTTGAACACCTCAAAGAAATCTTCCATTGAAAAATTCTAGAAGCACTTCTAGATAAGACTTAGGAAAGCATTCCTCTCAATGACATGCTTATGTTAAAAGAATGCCTTCTGGGTGTGAAAGTAGAAAGGATGGAACTCGCGACTTTCTCTTCCATTTAACTTTCTTTGGAAGCACTATTTTTGCTGGGGATATATGAATTTGGCTGCTACGAGGGGTGCCTTTTATATTTCGGGATTAGAGAACAAAAACAAATATTAATCATCGAAAATCACTTTATTGTTTTTCAAAATATTCTCCATGAAGATCTATACACTTTTGCATGCGTTTGAACCAATTGTCGAAGCACTTTTGCCACTCTGATTGAGGTATCTCCAAAACATGCATTCTGAATGCCGCAACCGCTTCTTCGGGCGTCGAAAATCGTTGTCCACGCAGTTTATTCTTCACGGTTGGGAATAAAAAGAAGTCATTCGGTGCCAAGTCAGGAATATACGGCGGATGACCCATCAAATCGATGTTTTGGGTGCTCAAAAATGCACCCAATGAGTTGAGTTGACTGTTCTGCGTTGTTCTAGTGGTACGGTTGCGACATGTGCATATTTTCCGAAAAAACAGGCGACCATTTGCTTGGAAGTGCTTCGTGCGCGAACAACTTTTGTTGGATTTGGCTCATCTTGAAACACCCATAAAGTCGACTGCGGTTTACTTTCGGGCTCATACGCGTAAATCCACGATTCATCACCTGTCACGATGTCATAGACGTGTTTCGAAGCACCGCGATCGTATTTTTTGAGCATTTCCTTCGACCAATCGACACGAGTCTTTTTTTGAGTGATTTACAAATTGTGTGGGATCCAACGCGAACAAATTTTTTTGACAGTCAAATGTTTATGCAATATTGAATGTATGCTGGTCCCACTTATGCCTAAGGTTGCCTCAATCTCACGATAGGTAACATGACGATCTTGCAATATCAGTTCGCGCACAGCATCAATGGTTTTCGGAACAACAGCTGATTTCGGACGACCTTCACGAAATTCGTCTTGGAGTGAACTACGACCACGATTGAATTCACCATATCATCGATAAACACTGGTCCTTGATGAAGCTTCATCGCAAAAAATTGAATTAAGTTCATCCATAATAATCGCACGAAAATGTTCACGATTTAATTAAATTTTTGGACCGAGATGAATCTTTTAAGTTACTATAAACAACACAAATAGCGCTCGTATGTCAAAACGTTCTGAGTACGTATAAGCCAACAAATGTCAAACTTTGCGATAGAGCTTTCAGTTGACAGATTGCAACACCAGGGTTGCCAAATCCCGAAATATAAAAGGCACCCCTCGTATCTCGTCCGCGATCTAATTATGTCATAATTTAATTTTAGTTTTTTTTTTCGTGAAGCCATTCATAATTTTCGTTAAGTTATGTAATATTAACAGTAAAAGCTATATCGTGATGTTATTAATTTTGTGATATATTTTTCGCAAGTGTGGAAAAACGCAGTTATTACTTAACTTTCATTATCTTTAATTATAACATTATTTTAGCATCAGAGAGTCTGAGAGATTACTCAGAGAGTAATTATTCATGCATGTTTTTGCTGTTTCGTTTCATGCTTTGATGACGTCTTTAATTTTTTTGCGTTGATTTTTTTGAACGTAAATTATTTTAAAATAGATACATACAGCGTTTAAAACTTAAAAAAACTTCAGTTGTTTTTGCTTTTACTTTGCTGTGCTTATTGAAAATTGAACAGCAATAGCAAAAGCAGTAGCATTAAAAAAATTTGTTTCACTGCGTAGTGCTACAAAAGCAAAAGAAATTATTTTATTGCTTTGCTTTTCATTTTGCTTTTCTTATTTTTCGCAGCACTAAGAAAGCAGCAATTCGTTTGCTTTGCTTCGTTTTGCTGAGGTTTGAATATAGTTTCAGCAGAACAGCAACAATTTGCTGCGGTAGTGCCACCGAGAGTTTTTCAAAGTAACAACATACATATACGACTGCGCACAAGTGTACATTAGAGTGGGTCGAAAAAAAAAATTTGAAAAAACCACCCCCTTTTTTCTTCCCCCCCTTTCCTTCTAATAAATAATTTTTTGAACACAAATTAAACTACTTAGAAGGAGTTCAATCTTATGAGAAAAAAAAAGAAATTTAAGGGGGGTAAATCGGGCTAATGGGGCTTACTAATTGAATATGACCTCAAAAGTAAAAATGTTCTAAAAAGACATTGTAGTACTCGTAAATCCCTTTTCAACCACATATAATTTTTTAAGATCTGACATTTAATGCTTAGGTTATGCAAAAAAGACCATTTTGGCTGTTTTTCCGGTGGTCCAAAAAAAACTTTTTTTTGTTTTCGGAATCCTCTCGAGGTCAACTTTAAAATAGGGGGTGGTTTTTTCAAACTTATTTTTTTTGTATGGAGGCCGACCCACTCTAGTGTACATATTGTATAAGAAAACATGCAAGTAGACATGCGCCACTGAAACGACGCAGCATAGAAACGACGAAGAAGAAATTACGAAAGCCAAATGAATACACAACATCCGAAAACAAAGCGAAACTAAGCTGCTTAATAATGCTGCTGTCGCAGTGCTGTGAAAAATAAGAAAAGCAAAATAAAAAACAAAGCAATACAATAATTAATTTTGCTTGCGTAGCACTACGCAGTAAAACAAATTCTTTTTAATGCTGTTGCTTTTGCTTTTCTTTTCAAAATTCAAACAGCAAAGCAAAATGAACAGCATGACAATGTTTTTAAAAACCGTTGGTAGCACTACCGCAGTAAAAATTTCGTTGCTTTTGCTATTCTGCTGAAAGTAATTTAAACCCTGGATACATATATTGTTTTTATTTAAACTAGGATACTGTTTAAACTGCAAGTCTTATCTCTGATATATTAGAAAGGGTTTTAAAATCAGTTACGATACACAAAATAAGGCAGGAAACGAAAATATTTTATAAGGTCCGTGACAAAAAATTTGAAGTGATAAAAAAATCTGTAAAAACATAAAATATATTTTATGTATAAACTAGCGGATGTAACCCGGTGTTACTCGGGGTTGTGCCTCGAGCACGGAAAGAGGACGATTTTCAAAACTGCTCTCATTTTTACGTTTTTAAAATTATCAATTCAATTTTAAAATTTTTTAAATTATCGTTTTTTTGGGGTTTTTTCCCCTTCCTTCCGTCGAAAGTGTTTAGTCAAATTTCCGTAAAACTGTACCTGCCAGACATGATTAAAACAAAAAATGACATATTCAACGTCTCGATCTGTTGTCTGGTTTCTGAGGAAAATTGACACCCACACTCAGAAAAAAAACACGGTGAAAAATTTTCCTACGGTGAAAAATTTCTCTATTTTCGATAATAGCAATTTTCTCGTTTTAAATAAAATTTTCTTCAATTAGAATAAATTTTCATATTTTCGAAAAAATATTTCATCACTTCTAGGAAATGGAAATATTTCAATGTCTCTTATAATGCCAAATATTTTTCTCGCACAAAAAATTCTCATTTATTCATAAAAATTTTTGAAAATGAAAATTTTTTCCTATATTTTCAATAAAAATTCACTATGAGAAGTGTTTTCTTCAATGAAAACAAATCGTCGCTGCGCCTAAAAAATCAGGTATGTGCTTTTTTATGATTTTTTTTTTATTGCATAATTGAATAGCTCTACTCAATGCCCATCTGTGCGCTGAACGGCTTTTCGTTATCTCTTTTGGTCTAAAAATTGGAGATATTTTTGCAATAAATTCCTTGTAGAGTTTTTAAAATTTTTTATTAAAAATTTGAAAAATCGGTTATGTGCTCGAAAAATTTGATCATAGTAAGAACAGAATGCCCGTAAAAAAATCGGTTATGTGTCTGAAAATGGAAGAATGCATCCTCGCTTCGTGCTGGAATAAGAAGTTTAAGTTTTTTTTTAATACTTATCTCTAGAATTTTATAGCAAAAAATACAAAATTATGACATTGCAATAAATTTGGAAGCGCAGAGAATAAATCAGTTTTTTTGCTCTCCTGAAAAGTTGTCGAAAAACACATAACTGAATTTTTAGGCGCAGCGACGAAATGCTTTCTCAAAAATAAAGAGGATTTTTCTCTAATATCAAATTATTTTTATATATTTCTCTTTTTCATAGTAAAAGATTTTTTATCATTTTTAGAAAAGTCTTGGGATCGCATATAGAGAAAAGCATTTTCTGAAGCAAGGTCAATACCATTTTTCAGTAAATATGATGACATTTTTATCATATTCCGAGAAATTTTTTCTAAATGCAGTTTGAAAAGTCATTTCGAGAAAAATGCGTTTAAAGTTTTTCTTAGCATGCATTTAATATGCAATTTTATCTCAAATAAATTCCATTCGATTTTTGGATTGTTTTCGTTCAACTTGGTCGATACTGTTCGGTTAATTTTTTTTTTTTCATCTTTATATAACTTCTGCTGGTATTGGTTACTTCTTTTTTTTCGTTCGTCTTTGGTTCTTGACTTCGTTTGCGTTCGGCTCATTCCTTGTTTTTTGTTGAAAGAACTTTTAAAAGCATAGGATCTATTTCAGTAACAGATACAAATGCTTGCCAAGTTTCATCAAAATCGGTTCATCCGTTTTGACGTGAATGAGCCAAACATAGTTTATTGAATAAAGCGCCCTCTTACGCAAGTTTTCTGAAATTTAAATAGCCTCAATTCTGTTGGAGGGTTTATTTCACGTAACAAATTTTAGTAAAATCGGTCAAGTCATTTAGGAGTTATTGAGTCTTAACAATGTACTACTTAAAGCGCCCTCTTTCGTTAGTCTTTGGAAGTTTTTATGGCTTATAATTTATTCTGGGAGCAGTTGAACCTTTATACCAAATTTAATTGAAATCGGTCCAGGTGTTTAGGAGTTATTATGGAGAAGACTATCGCTTGGAAGATGAAACGATCGCCGGCGAGCTCTTCTGAGAGTCTTCCGGGAATCGCCGAATGTAAGCAGCCGGGAAGATTCGCCGGCAAATCGCCAAGAGGAGTCTTAAGCGATTCGCCTGGAAGATTCTCCGACGAATCGCCGAGAGGAGTATTAAGCGATTCGCCTGGAAGATTCGCGCACGATTCGCCGAGAAGAGTCTTAAGCGATTCGCGTGGAAGATTCGCCAACAAATCGCCGAGAAGAGTCTTACGCGATTCGCCAGGAAGAGTCGCGAACAATTCGCTGAGAGGAGACTTAGCGATTCGCCGGGAAGATTCGGCAACGAATCGGCAGAAGGGCTTTTTGTTTCTTGCAGAGCATCGTTGTTGAATGTTAAAAGTTGTTGCAAGTTTGAACAAGCGGGCTCTTCAGATGTTGTTTTGTCCCAGTTTCATGAAGTTTTTTAAAAGTTGAATTTTTTGATTAATTTAAACTATTTTTCAGAGCCTGCTTCATATTACAATGAAAGATTTTGAAAGCTTTTAAAAAGCAATCTTCCAAAGATCGCCGGAATGAGCGAAGGAAGATTTTGAACATTTTTTGTCAATCGCGCATTCATTGCTTGGGCGATCGAAAAGCGATTTATCTTCCAACGATCGCCGGAATGAGCGAAGGAAGATTTTTAAATTTTTTGAGAATCGCGCATGTATCGCTTCGGCGATCGAAAAGCGATCAATCTTCCAAAGAACCCTTAGGCGAATCGCTAGCGCGTCGCCAAATGATCTAATTTTCCAATCGTCTTCCAAATGTTTGCAGGGAAATGTCTATATTTTCGATAATAGCAATTTTCTCTTTTTCAAATAAAATTTTCTTCAATTAAAATAAATTATCACTTTTTCGAAGAAATATTTCTACATAATTTTAATAGTTATAGTTTAATATATTCCTGTTAATATCCGAGACAGTGAGATAGAAAATTTTATAGATTACAAACAAAAATACAAAAGTTTTGAGCAAATAATGAGAACCTCTTCATAGGTTGTATTTTTTTCTTAAAGTAATCTTTTAATAACAAAGAATGTATATTTGCGATATAAATATTTCAACAGAACGCTCTCATTTATTTTCCTTAAAACAGATTTTTTTACTATATTTAATATGACAAACGAAATTTCAAATTCACTTACAAGTAGAAAAAGTAAAATTAATAACACTAAAGAGATAATAACTCTTATCCTGACATTTTAAATAGTCCTTTATCTATGAATTTATTGAAAAAACTAACAATAATTTTTCATTTTCTTTTCACACTAGCTGCCGATATAACCTCTTCAGCTGCGCCAAGTGCACGACTTATATACGTGGAGTTCGCAAAAATGTTAAACAAATACTGGACAAACTTCGTGTCGTCAATATTATCTTTGACAAAAACCACAACAACAACAACAACAACAACAACAACATCATTAGTAAAGGCACGTTCTACATTGGCAGCATCAGCTGCACACTCAACATCATCATCAACATTCTTATCATCATTTTTAACATCACTTGAATCAACGACATCACAACCTAGTAAGCCAGAGCAAAAAACCTTAACTGAAAACATACAGCTACCAACAACGTCAACCTTCACGCTATTGACACCATCATCAATAAAACGAAATGTCAAACGTTTCTTTGCCCAGTATTCAGAAAGATTTAAAGTGCAAAACCAAATTGAAAACGCGCATAAAATGGAAATCAATGTGAAAGGGAAAAACAACAAAAATATCAAAAGAGTTCACAACGAGTTCAACGATCACAAAGATGACAACGATGATGGTGATGATGATGATGATGATGGCGATAATAATGATGGTGCCAACAGCTGGCATTTTAGTGCTAAGTGCATACGCGGCACTTTCATTGCTGATATCGAACTTATGGCTTGGAGCATCGGTGGATTAAGCGTTGCTCTTATGTTGCTTTTCTTATACAAATCAAATCAACAGCTACTATTGAGCAGGCAGCAGCAAGAGTGGCAGCAGCAGCAGCAGCAGCAGCAGCAGTTACTGCATCAGTTTCAACAGGATTCATGCTGCAGCTGTCAAAATAATACTACAACAATAACAACAACAACAACTGCTGCAGTTGTAAACGGCACAAAATGGCAGCTTCATCCTGTGCATTCCTGGTTATTTAACGATTTCCTGTCAGCGGATCAAACGTACACGTTGCAGCAGGATATCAAAGCGTTAAAATCCTTTTATAATTGCCATTACGAGGATGAGAATGTCAAGCAGAAAAGCGCAAGCAACGTAACGAGCATTGATACAATTTCAAAATGGCGTCGAAAGGGTTGTCAGCGCCAGCTGTCGATGATAATCACAATGATTTCAATGATGATGACGATGACGATGATGATGTTGGTGTTGCTATTGATGATGATGAGGTGGTTGAAACGCGAAAATTTTGCAAAAATTCAGCGTTACACAAGGAATGTCATTGAAAATATCGCATTATCCTTAAAGACGATGGCAAAGGAGCTGTCGCCAAAGCTTGCGCTGGGCCAAGTGTCAAAATTAACAAAACTGGCAACGCGTGTACTTTATGGAAATGGAAATGGCCATGACAATGGCTGGTATTGCTGCTGCTGATGCTGCACAGAGCGTTCAATCATTACTACATTTGTTGCTCATCAAAGGATGCAGCTGTCATTGATTGTGTTAAATTTTATTTAAAAGCATTAATCTTAAGTTGAAGACCGCTAAAGAGTTGTTATAATTGCATAATTAAACAAATTATAACTAATAATTTATTGTTGTAAACATAAAATATACATTTAAAATAAGCATTGTATTAAAATGATTGCGTGCTTTTAGGCACTCAGGCACTTAGCAATAAGTAGTTATAAAATATATATGCTATAAATTAATTTAAGAAAAATTATATAATAAATTTCATCACATAAATTAAAAAGCAAAAAAAAAACATAAGAAAATAGTTAATAAGTTAATAATTATAATAATAATAATAGTAGTTGGACTATTACAGAGCCCTAAGATGGCTCAGAGAATAAAATAACGCTTAAAAATCGTGTTAAGATATAAAAACAAAATATGAATTACTAAGCAAAATTGTAAAAGCACTAGTTTTATAACCAAAGAGTTGTAGGAAAAGTTGATTTTGCTAAACAAAACCAAAATTGAAAAAGATTTGGAGAATTCAAATGCTTCTTTCAAAGAACTCAAAAGGCACTAAGATCTAGTTCCAATATTCTATTTATTCTTCAAAGTACATAGAATTTAAATACAGAAAGCATTTGTTTGGTCATGAGAATCAAAGTGTTTTTGAAATTTAATTTCGAAAAAAAAAAATTTTTGTTTTTACCAAACGTAGTTGCTTCGAAGTAATAATTGTCATATCTTCGACATTAACAGTTCGATCTTAAAATATAAAAAAATCTTTATTTTTGTTTCAAACAGTTCAATTTCTTGAGATCGTACAAATAGATAGTAAAACTAGAGATCTGATGGGTCAATACCACAAATCGGTACTTAAGATTAATGAATTTTGCATTACAAAACAATGGGTTGGAATGAAAAAAAAAATAATTCATCACATTATAATATTGCTTAAAATGCTATAAATGCTTAAAAAATTTTTTATTATATGTGGAAATTATTTAGAATAAATATAAAAAGTGTACCCCTACATTCTGCAACAAATTCTTTTGAAAGTTAGTTCCAAAAATTCTTCGAAGTAGATGGTTTTCGATACCTATATTTCTAGTACTTTCTAATGGTCCTAGCATTAAGATCTATTTTTTAACATGCAATAACAAAAGAGTTCAGCTACTACAGCTTTTTCGCACTTTCTCAGCATTAACTCATTTGAAGCCACAATCCAAAGCATCAAAAATTTTTAATGAATAGGAATCTAGTGGCTCAACACAAAGTTAATGTGGACAAAAATTTACCCACCAAAAATTGGGTTGGGCTCAGGGACAACACAGGACGTAACTACTAACCATGCACACTAGACCGGATCATTATTATATGGATAAAAAAAATTTCAACCGGTCGGGGTCTCAAAAGTTAGAGGAACTCATTAAAATGATTTCTGCATACTTTTTTTTCAAATCGGAGAAAAACCGCCGAAGCAATTTTGATTCTCCTGAAGGTCCTTTTTGGTAAAAAAAACATGTTTTTTGCTTATAACTTTTTATTTTTCACAGAACGCATACCCAAATCTTCTTAAATGTTAAATTTCTTACTCATACTAACATTTTGACATACAAAAATTGTTAAAATTTTGTTTCATTATAACTCTTATTGACCATCAGAAATTGAATTTTTTGCTATTTTTAAAAAGGCATAATTATAAAACCGCTGTAAAAGACACATTTTTTATTAGATTTACGTGGAATTGTTATTGTTGGAAAGGTATTAAGTTCTTCTTTCGTTTAGTGTATCGTTTTCATCAAAGCTATGTGATTAAAAAAAAACAAATTATCGAAAACTGGATAACTGGAAACGATAAAGCAGTGAACAAATTAAATTTATTGTTTGTATGAATAAGAAATGCTTCATTTTATCAGATTTCTAAAGTCGATTTCTCATATTCTGTCAGTTTTCGCACACAGCTTTGATTAAAGCGATACACAGAAAGAAAGAAGAACTTAATACCTTTCCAACAATAACAATTCCACGTAAATCTAAAAAAAAAAATGTGTCTTTTACAGCTGTTTTAAAAAAATGCCTTTTTAAAAATAGCAAAAAATTCAATTTTGGAAGGTCAATAAGAGTTATAATGAAACAAAATTTTAACAATTTTTTTGTGTCAAAATGTTAGTATGAGTAAGAAATTTAACATTTAAGAAGAGTTGGGTATGCGTTCTGTGAAAAATAAAAAGTTACAAGCAAAAAACATGTTTTTCTTACCAAAAAGGACCTTCAGAAGAATCAAAATTGCTTTGGCGGTTTTTCTCCGATTTGAAAAAAAAGTATGCAGAAATCATTTTAATGAGTTCCTCTAACTTTTGAGACCCCGATCGGCGGAATCTAAATTTCGATCCGGTCTAATGCACACATAGATCTAATTACAGAATAGCTTTTAATCTACTTTTGAGTTGACCTTTTGATAAGTTAACATCAAAAACGCTACAGTTGTTAACAAAGTTACTCATGCGGTTTAAAGGAGCAGTTAACATATAGTTCGTTCTACTAAAAGGTAAATAAATTAAAGTGTTAGCGTTTCTACTGCTTCTGCGGTTAGAGTTAAAATTAATGAGAGAAAGAATTTCCGGAGAATCGAAAACACCGGTCATGAGTTGGTGTAAATATACGATATCTGCGGACCTCCTTCGCTCACTTAGTGTCTGCATACTTAATAATTTTAAACGATCCTCATAAGGTGGAAGGTTTAAAATATCAGTACCACTTAAGCCCCTTAAGCCCCTTAAGCCCCCTTAAGCCCACTTAAGCCCTCTCAATTCGTTCAACATGCATATTATAACTTGGGGACCAGACTTAACTTGCTTACTCCAAGTGAGGACGCACAATTGCATAATACAACGATGTAGTTGTAATCATGCTATTGAATTCTTTGGCCCAGCGTTTTATAAATCCAAGCATTGAAGACGCTTTTTTACATATATTATCAATATGAATGTTTATTTATTTATTTATTGGCCAACAAGGCAACTAACTTATTCTAATAGGTTTATGTTTATGTTTATTTTTGTTTTTTTTTTTTTTTTTTTTTCTCTTTCCTTTTTCCTTGTTTTGGGGTTCTTTGATATGCAAATCCACGTGGGCACAATCCGCCCACCTGAATGACACGATTCAAGAACATGTCAAAGCGAAAAGGTGAAGAAAATTTAAAGTAAAAGGGGAACTAACATACTAACGTATATTATACAGAGGGATGTACATTAGAGTGGGTCGAAAAAAAATGTTTGAAAAAACCACCCCCTATTTTAAAGTTGACCTCGAGAGGATTCCGAAAACAAAAAAAATGTTTTTTTGGACCACCGGAAAAACAGCCAAAATGGTATTTTTTGCATAACTTAAGCATTACATGCCAGATCTTAAAAAAGTATATGTCATTGAAAAGGGCTTTATGAGCACTACAATGTCTACTTAGAACATTTTTACTTCTGAGGTCATATTCAACTAGTAAGCCCCATTAGCCCGATTTATCCCCTTTAATTTTTTTTTTTTTCTCATAAGATTAAATTCCTTCAAATTTGTTTAATTTGTGTTCAAAAAATTATTTTTTAAGTTTCTTTTACAATTTTGTTTATGTTATGTAATTGTTCGTTGACTAAACTTAAAGTAAATTTTTTATAAAAAAAAGGATTATATAATATATTTGAAGTATTATAACTTCTTTGTTTTTAAACTGAATAAATAATTTTTTGAACACAAATTAAACAAATTTGACGGAGGTTAATTATATGGGGGAAAAAAAGAAATTTAAGGGGGATAAATCGGGCTAATGGGGCTTACTAATTGAATATGACCTCAAAAGTAAAAATGTTCTAAGAAGACATTGTAGTGCTCATAAAGCCCTTTTCAATGACATATACTTTTTTAAGATCTGACATGTAATGCTTAAGTTATGCAAAAAATACCATTTTGGCTGTTTTTCCGGTGGTCCAAAAAAAAAATTTTTTTGTTTTCGGAATCCTCTCGAGGTCAACTTTAAAATAGGGGGTGGTTTTTTCAAATTTTTTTTTTTTGTATGGAGGCCGACCCACTCTAATGTACATATTATAATTCCATGTTAAATTACAATTAAGGGGGAATAATTAAAGAGGCATGGGTTGTGACAATACTAAAGGCTTAGGGTGGAAAGAGGTGTTTGGATAGGGAACGCTTGAATATGAGTTTAGATATTGGTGGAGTGTAGTTGTCACTGATAGTATTAAATATCTTACAACATCTGTTTATGGGTTTGTTGCTAGCGTAAGTGGTGTGGTGCTGTGATTCACTCAGAAATCTTGTATGCCTAGTTCTCCTTATTGGGTCATTAATTGTTACTTTGTTAGAAATATATTCAATATCAATGTTTTTGATAACGACATCGAATATGACTCCAAGATCCACAATGTGATTGATCCTATTTAGTTCTACCCCATTAAGCTCAAAATGTCTATAAAGTATTTCTTTTTTACGGGAAAAACTTATAACGTAGCACTTTTTTTCATTTAGGGAAAGCTTATTTTGAACACACCAATTTTCCAGGGATAAAAGTTTACTCTGTAAGAATACTATATCCACTTCTGATTTAATGACATAGTACATTTTTAAGTCATCGGCATATAGAAGATGTGGAATGTCATACAAAACTTCAGATATGTCAGCGATAAATATGTTAAAGAGAAGTGGGCCGAGGTGACTACCTTGAGGGACGCCCGATGAGACATTAATCTTTTTAGATAGAATACCTTGAAATTTAACGTATTGTGATCTTTCACTAAGATATGAATTCAGCCATTTCAACAAAGAACCTGATATACCAAATTTTTCTAATTTTTTAGTTAAGATTACATGATCAACTCGATCGAATGCTTTGCTAAAATCGGTATATACTGCATCTATCTGATGACCTTTTTCCATATTATTAAGAACATCTGAGACCATGATTGTGAGGTTTGTTGTGGTTGATCGTCCTTTACGGAATCCGTGTTGCTGTTTATTTAAATGAGGATTTACTATTTCTGTGAGCTTAGAACATATTATTTTTTCGAAAAGTTTCGGAATAGTTGACAGTAAGGCGATTCCTCTGTAGTTTTCGATGGCTCTCTTATCATCGTTCTTATAAATTGGTGTAAGATGAGATGATTTCCAATAGGATGGAAAAACGCCTAATTGCAAGGACTTCGTAAATAATATACAACGGAGAAATTAATTCACTTATGCACTGAGCAAGAAAAGTTGGTGGTATAAGGTCCGGACCGGAAGACTTATTAAGGTCTAATTCATTTATAGACTTAATTATATCATCTTGTGTTATGTTGATACTGCTAACCAACGGAGACGAATTGGAATAAAAGGACGGAGTTTGAATTCGGGTTAAAGGTGGACGAAAGACTTCTTTAAAGTGGTCTGCAAAGAGATTACAGATCTCCTGTGGGTTAGAAGAAGAATTATTTCCTTTAAACATGGATATCGGATACCCGGTCGTTTTTCGCTTGACATTTACGAAGTTGAAAAATTTTTTCGGGTCTCTAATAATTCTTTCCCCAATCAAGTTGTTGTATAATTTGTAAGCTTCAACAGACTTTATAGAGAACTCTTTAGACAGCTCTTCGTACTTTGCCTTTACTTCATCACTTACAATGACGGTGTTTTTAATGAATTTGTAGAGACTATTTCTTCGATTTCTGAGTTGTCTAAGATTTGGATTCAGCCATGGTTCAGATAATTTGTTCCTTTTTTTTATTTTTGGTACAAAAGCCACAAGTACGGAGAATATACTCTGATAGAAAAACGACACAGCATCATCCAAATCTAAGAGCAATAGTCGTTCCCAGTTCATACACTTCAGTTCATTTCTTATATTTTTATAATCGGCGTTAACAAAATCGTACACGATTGAGTTATTAAAGGATTGTCTAAAAGTTATACGGGGAGAACATAATTTGACCGTGAAAGCTGTGTGGTGGAGGGTATTTGCGAATAAATGTTCGGCTTCTGAAGTTGGAATGACATTTATTTCGTCGTTAGAGTCAGTAAGAATTAAATCTAACCAGCGACCGTTCTGGTTAGGAATTGGAGCTACTTGCTGAAAATCGTTACTATAAAAAGTGCTCAGTAAGTTATAGTCAATCGAATTAGAAAGATTAACCGGAAGGAGATGCCTATCATTTTCATCGGTGATAAAAGAAATATTAGGACGGTTAAAGTCTCCTAAAATAATAATCTTATCTTCTTCGTTTAAGGTATCTGTTACTGAGGTTATAGTTTCACATAACTCATTGTATGAACATTCCGTAGAGTTAGGAGGAATGTAAGTTGCACCGATATAAACATAAATATTTTTATCAAGCATTACTTTAATTATTCGGAGTTCAAGATTTTTATGGGACTGAGTTGCAATAAGCTCGCTAGATAAGGAATTGTGAGTGGCAATCAAAACACCTCCACCACGAGAAAGCCCTGTTTTTATATAGTCCCTATCGTTTCGATATATTGTCCAATTGCTATCAAGAATTTCCTCATTTTTAAAATAATCATTCAACCATGTTTCCGTAAAGACCAGGACATTAAACTGACATGATTTATCATCAACAAAAAGTTTACTAAGTTTACCTCTTATACCACCACAGTTATGGTAGAATAAGTTTAAGACACTTGAAGGGTTAGGCTGGTTTTTGGAGATAGGGGTCGTGGTCGGGTGAAAGTTAGGAGCAATAGTGACTTTGTTGAACGATAACTTAGGATCCATGCATACACCAATGTCTTTGACCACCTCTACACGACTTAAAGCAGTATCTTTTATATTGTAATCAAATAATAAATTATTCCTTTTTCGCGAAAAGGTCATAGTTTGGCATTTACTAGGATTGAGAAACATATTATTTTTAGAACACCAAACTTCAAAGGATTTCAGTTCAGCCTGGAGTAGGTTAGAATCATCTTTAGTATTTATTTTTCTGTATATTTTCATATCGTCTGCATAAATCAGCAGACGAGAGTGTTCAATGACGTGTGTGACGTTATTAATTGCTAAAATAAACATAAGTGGACCCAGGTGGCTACCTTGAGGAACACCGGATTCAGCAATAAATTCTGAAGACAACACCCTTCGGAATCGTATTTGATAAGATCGCTCATTCAAATCAGTTTATTCAGCATACAAAATAATGTGGAAATCCCATTAACTTTAGTTTGAATAAGATTAAATCATGAGGTAATTTATCAAATGCTTTACTAAAGTCAGTGTAAATACAGTCGACTTGGTTATTGAATACCATTGAATTTAAGCAGAATGTTGTAAAATCGAGAAGATTAGACACAGTGGATCTTCCATTAACAAAACCATGCTGACGAGTTGTTATGACTTCTCCACAATGAATTTTAACACGATCGTACACAATTCGCTCAAAAAGTTTGGGAATAGACGAAAGCCTAGCGATGGGACTATAATAATTAACATCATTCCTGCAACCTTTTTTATATATAGGACTTATAAATGATTTTTTCCAAAAAACTGGAAAATAACTTTCTGTAATTGATTTATTAAATAATAAAGAAAGTGGTGGACACAAAACGGATCCGCATTGAGTTAACACTGCGGCAGGAATTCCGTCAGGTCCAGCGCCAAAATCCTCAATGATTGTCCCAACATACTGTAAAATATCCTAAATATTCATTATATAACAACTTTGTGAATCCGCCATTTCCTTATGTCTCGCTCAAATTGTCAGATTATTGAAATATACACTTTAATGCCCCTTGGCTGACATCAACGCCTTATTTTAAGGGTTCATGTTTGGTAGAAGTACATTACAGGTTGGAAGGTTTCTCCCATATGATTTTTTGACGCGCTCGAGTAACGCGCAAAATCCCCGCTTGGGCTTCCCTACTATAAGAAAAACGAATTTCATTTTTGTTTTTTTTTACTTATAATCTCTTACTTATTTCTCTTTGTGATATTAACTTAAAATATATTTAGACCGCGGCCTCAAATCTTCAGCTCGTTGAAATTGTTTTTATAACTAAGAAGTAAAGTAAGTCTAAAGTCGGTCTAGGCCGACTATGAAATACCCTAAACCTACTTTTCAAAAACAAAAAAAATTTTATTGTAAATGGGCGTGTCCGTGCCTTTATTTTATACGCATTTAAATGTTGACAGTACAAACTCGGTAACCGCAACCCTCGATACACGCAATTCCTCGATTTTTGCAACAGAGCGGGACAAAGCATTGTAACCTTTATAAGTGCAACTCGCTAAAAATAGTAACCTCAATAACTGCAACTGACAACGCTTTATATATCTTTATGATGGGTTTTAGTTTTTATTTTGTCTCTTTTGTTCTTTAATTTTTTCTGGATTTTTAAGCTTGACCGTTTTAAGGAAGTTATTTCGTCAAATTGTTTGCTCTTTGGTGCGTTTGCTTTGAGCGCAATCGTTAACACAAAAAATTAGTATCTGCTTATACTTCGACTGTCCGGTAGTGTTTTTTTATGGAAGGTAATGACGATCACGATAACATTGATAAAGCTAACAATTAAACAAGTGTGAAACTTAGCATTAAACTAAATGTGGTGTATCGTTAAAAGCACTGTGCAGCCTATATAAGGTGCACAAGTCAACAATCACGAGAATTAAAAACAAGAAGACAAGAATCTGGAATATGCTGGAAATATGGAAGCTGGGCCAAAAAAAAAAACGGCAAACTCTAAAATCCTGTGAATATCCAAAAATGGAAAAGGCTCTCTATAAATGGTTTTAAAACAAAGAAAGCAAAACGTTCCTTTTTCGTCGACATCATTAAATCAAAAGCACGCAAGTTGCGCCGAATGAATTTTTCCAAAAAGATGATCTTCATGAATAGATGCACGAAAGTTTTGCAGACAAGGAAGAAGATAATGAAATCGTAGATATTGAAAGTACAGATAACAGTGATTCTGAACTTATCCCAGTACCTCAAATAAAAGGTTCAGTTGCTGTGCAGGCGTTTCACACGTGTATTCAGTGTTCTGAAAGAAATGGTATTCCATCAAAATACATTCTTATTCTTAAGGAACTTCGAAAGGTTGCTGTTGTACAAACTGTAACTTATACAAAGTACAAGTTACTAGTTAAGTTATTTTCAAACAGATATAATATATTAAAACTAATTAAGTTAATTATCTTATTATAATGAATTGAATAATTTCAATACTGTAAATTTTATAATACAAATTTAAATTTTGCTTAAAAGTTCATAAAACTGGCTCTATATATAATTGTTCTCGCTTTATGTTTTCCTTGCTGGGTGCAACAACCTCAATAAATGAAACAGCCTCGGTTTTTATTAGTTGCGTTTACCGAGTCCATACTGTACCAAGTTTTATTCCTGTAGCTCACAGTTAATGCCTTTATTGTGCTTTCGCTATCGAAGGTGGGCGTGTTCTTGGACGAATTAATTCCAATTTTTGAACACACCTTAGTTTTGGTATAAAATACATATGTATGTATGTACACACCAAATTTAATTTCTCTATGAAAAACATAAGCTTATATATTGAGTTTTAAACTTTTTGGGTTGTATGGGAGGTAGGCGTGTCCGTAGGCGGATGAGGTCTATTTTTCAAAACCATCTTTATCTTGTCATAAAAAAAACATACGTGGCAAATTTATTCTCTTTAGGTTAAATAGAGGATTATTTATTGCGTTTTCAATTTTTGGGTTATATGGGAGGTAGGCGTGTCCGTGTGCGGACGATGTCCAGTTTTCGAAGACATCTTTCTGTTTGCATAAAAAACATACGTGCCAAATTTAAGCTCTTTAGGTTAAACAGAGGCTTATTTATTGCGTTTTCAATTTTTGGGTTGTATGGGAGGTGGGCGTGTCCGTGAGCGGATGACGTCCATTTAAAAATAAAAAATATCTTTGTGTTGATATAAAACACATACGTACCAAATTTTATTGTTATAGGCTTATTATGAGCTGAGTTATGCAGTTTTAAATTTTTTCGTTGTATGGGAGGTAAGCGTGTCCGTTGGCGGATTCCAAAAATATTCAATAGTGCAGATCCTTGGGTTCATGTGACTATGTGTATCAAGTTTGTGTGTACCAACACACAGACGGACGGACGGTCGGACGGACGGACATATATAGCTCGACTCACGTGGTGACGCTGATCAAGAATATATATACTTTTCTATACCGGACTCGCTTCGTTCTATGCGTTACAAACGTTTGCACAAAGTTAATATACCCTGACCTTTCAGGTTTAGGGTATAATGACTTTTTTTCTATAGGAATACCAAAATGGCGTCCGAATGCCAAAGAGAATGGTTGACGAGAACAGGGGCGGATCTGGAAAAAATCTTGGGGGGGTAAATTATGAAAGACACACATTTTCGATTTGAGAAAATTTTGTCTTTTTACAAATAGATAAATTGTACTTTTTTGAATGGAAATTATTGAATTGTTTAATAAGCATTTTTCCAGACACATACACTCACATTTCCGTATTTATTTATTTCACCCTTTTTCTGTAATAATATCTTAGCGAAAAGTAAATAAAAACTCTTAATTAAACTTATTTTAGAATTAAGGTTGATTTATTCAAATTTTTCACATTTATTCCATTATAAAAAATTGCACAATTATATTTTCAAGTATGTGCAATAAAAAAACATAGTTCTTTTCAATAAAAAAAAATTAATTAATTAAATTAAATTAAACAATACAAAATTAATACTCATTACACTGCGCGACGGATGTTCTGGTGCCGGAGATTTTTCAGCTGATTATAGACAATTGGGTTTTCTGATTTCAAATATGAACTCCGTTTTTCTCCATCAGCTCGAGTTTTTGAGTTATAGGCAAATACATGAAAATAAGTTCTTTTTCTGATAATTTTGCTAAATCTATTATATTGATCCACACCGAAAAAAATGTGCGGTGTTAATTCAAGTTTTTTCGTGAGTTGAAATAGTTTTTAAATAGTTAAATACGTTTTGTCGCAGTTAAACTTAAAATGGATTGTATCAATAGTTTTTTTCTTAACGCAAAGCTTTTTCTGCTTAAAACAATTAATTTTCAAAACTTGAATTAAATCTGCAGCAGCATCATATTAACTCTGCGTCTTGTCTGAAAATTTGTCATATTAACTCTGTTTAAACTTATTGCAACTATCACCTAATAAAATGTGTGGAGTTAATTCAAGTTTTTTTCGAGATTTAATCAAGTTCTTGCGAGTTAAATTCGTTTTGTCGCTTTAAAACTTAAAAGGAGTTATACCAATATTTTTATTTGTTAATATAAATCTTTTTCTGCTTAGAAAAAATTCATTCTCAAAACTGGAATTAAATTTGAAGCAGTTTCAAATCAACTCTTCATCTTCTCCATACATTTGTCATTTTAACTCTGTTAAAGCTTATTTCAACCATCTACGAATATCATATTTTGTATTTTAAAGCTTAAACGGAGTTTTGTTGAGCATGAAACGGAGTTCGGTTGAAAATTTTCCGTTTGTTTGTTTTAAAATTTTAAAAATTTTAAAAAATTTAATAAATTTGTGCGTGTTTAGGTATAAAATGGTAAATTTGGCATTTATTAATCAAATTAGGTTTCATCAAAAACCTTTAATTGAATGAAATAAAACAAAAATCTCATTGAAATAGTTCTGTTAACATTAATTTTTCTTTTCAAAGTTCTCTAATGTAAGCAAAAAATAAATAAAATAAATTGACTTAAAAAAACGAGTATTGATTTGACTCTTTTGTGGGTTGACTTTTTTATTTTTGTAAGCTTAATGCTACATTTAAATGAGTTAGTTCAAGTTTTTTCTTGAGTAAAATGAAAAATTTCAAAATTCTTCTCAAACAAAGTAAAATTTCGGAGTAATTTCAACGCACAAACGGAGTTAAATATAGTTTTTACAGCTTTAGCTAAATACCATGCATGAAAAGAGTTAAATTGAGCCCGAATAGTGCTTTTTTTACTCCGTTTTTTTTTTTTGGGTGCACCGATTTGTAGTACTATGACGGATTTCAACGAAAAAATACTAGACCTTTCAATTTTTGCAATTTCAGTAACAATATATTCGACAGTTTCGAAGAT
The DNA here is from genome assembly GCA_958299015.1 of Tetanocera ferruginea. NCBI lineage: Eukaryota > Metazoa > Arthropoda > Insecta > Diptera > Sciomyzidae > Tetanocera > Tetanocera ferruginea. Next base: position 16,744,620 of record OY282641.1, read on the forward strand.
ATAGAATTTTAATAAAATTTAACGTACAAGACTATTTTTTTTCAATTTCTTTACAAATATGCAAGATAATAAAAAAAACTCAAATGTTTATTAAAATTCCAGACCAAGTAAAAAAAAGTTTTTGTAAATTAGTTGAAAAATATCAAAGATACAAGGGTTTCAAAAGAGCAGCCCACGTAAAATTGTGAAATTTTTTTCGACCTTGAACGACGATATCTTCGAAACTGTCGAATATATTGTTATTGAATGTGCAAAAATTGAAAGGTCTAGTATTTCTTCATTGAAATTAGTCATAGTAATACAAATCGGTAGATTAAATTTAAATTATCAGAAAAAGAACTGATTTTCATGTTTTTGCCTATAGTTCATCAGCACCTTTTATAAACCTTAATTTGTTACTGTGTGTTATTAGATAGTCATTAGATAGAGAAAAAATTATATGACAAAATCATCCCAAAATTATCAATAACTTCGTAAATATTTATTTTAATGTCTCTTAGTATGCAATAATGCGAGTCCATTCAATCGTTCTTATTGCATAGTTGAGCGTAACCATGTTTTTAATCGTCGCAGTCTAGAAAAACTTCGCTCAGCTGTTGCTACACTGATAGGAAGCGTGGCAAAGATATCAAACTTTTTAGAAATTAGTGGGGAAATGTCTTTATTACAAAGAGTAAAAACGGTGTTGATATCATTAACCTTAGTTACGCTCGCCTATTTACACTGCCAAATTTGAAGTTAATGAAATAATTGAATTTGAATTAGTTCCTTACTAAACGTGGCAGGTTTATTTCATGTAAGTCGCTTGTGATAATTTGGTTGGTTTGTTGCAATTACAATTACTAGTACCGCCTGGGGTCGAAAATCGACCAATTTTTGTGTGCTTATTTAAAGTTGTATAAAATAGTCGGTGCACTCCTTCCCCGCACTCTAATTCATTTAAAAAAAAGAATTATCAAAATTGGTTGAAAAACACGGGAGAAAATGTTTCTTAACTGTCTTCCCTAAAGTCTTCCCTAAAGTAGGCTTGAAAAATTTCAGAATTCCAAACAATTTAGAATTGACTCAAACAAAAATAATTGTATGCAACAAATTATTTGCGCAGTTGATACAACTTTAGCAACATTAACCTAACATTTATTCGCTTCAAAACAGCCATGTTATATTTAAAACAAATATGACAAAAAGAATTACAGATGTATATAATATTTTCATAAGGACTATAGCTGAAATATTTCTAAAAATTAATTTAAGTGATGATGAAATAATTGAAGTTAAAACAAACTATTGGATTTTATAATGTTTGAACTTTATTTTTTTAAAATTTAAAAAGTGAAAACTGAAAGTAACAATACACGTATTGCTTTTTTATGGTAAAATTTGTTGGCACATAGGTTGCAAACAAGATTGGCAGGTTTTCAGTAAAAGTTTAGAAGAATAAAATATTTTAAGTGGCAACTCTGGTCTGCATTGCCAAAATCTTAGTTACGCTCATTACAAATCAAAATCAATGTTACTTGCTCAATGATTTCTTTCATATAAAGGGCATTTTTAAACTAATCGTTAAAATTTTGCAAATATATAATTATTATAAAGCAAACACTTACGCTGAGGTAGTGACTTCAAGTTTATTTTTAAATTTTTATTAGTAAGAAAAAAACGCATATTAAAAGTTGATTGTTTAAAAAATGGCTGTAAATTTGAGAAAATAACGAGCTGTAACTTTATTTTCAGGCTGATTTTTAAAAAAAGGCGAAGTTACACTACCTCGACTTAAGTTTTTGCTTTACATATAATTATATTTTGTTTTTTGCAGATGACTACAGATCGTGTTATTCTACAAGCAAAATGGTCCTACTCTTCTCGCATCGCTTCATAAAAATGTCGCCTACTTTACTAATATTTAAATAATTATTGAAATTAATAAAACAACTAGAGTTAACAATGTCTCTGACCATTTTTTTGTAGTATTCTTTTAAAACGCCTTCAGAATCGCTTATGTATACATAAAAGTACCCTTAAGCTGTGGGCACAATTATTTTTTTCAAATAAAGTATTAAAAAGTAAAGTGTTTAAAAGTTCTTGGGGGGTAATTACCCCCTTTACCCCCCCCCCCCCTTGTATCCGCGCCTGGACGAGAACGATAAACTTTAAAAAATTTTAAAAGGTTAATATCAAAAAGTAAATTCGTCATTATCAATTCTTCAAAATAAAGTATTAAAAAGTAAAGTGTTTAAAAGTTCTTGGGGGGGTTAATTACCCACTTTACCCCCCCCCCCCCTTGTATCCGCGCCTGGACGAGAACGCTAAAATTTTAAAAAATTTAAAAAGGTTAATATCAAAAAGTAAATTCGTCATTATCAATTCTTCAAAATAAAGCTCTGAGGCTACGATCCAAATTTTTTTTTAAGCTTATATCATAACGAAAAATTTATTACAAGAAGTTTCTTTGGTTTCTTAACATAAAACTGAATTTTAGAGTTGAATAAATTATTTTTTTCAAATTTTTATTAACACCGTCAGAAAGAGCACATTAGAATATATAGAGTGCGACAGTTTTCAAAACATAAAACATTATCAATAGTTCTAATACGCTGGTATGAAAAGTATCCGTTTTGACATTAAAGGGTTAATTGTTTTGAAGTTAAAACTTTTCTTTTTAAAACGAAAACGAAATAATTTTATTTTTGTTATTGTCATAGTTTTTAACCTGAATTGTATCTGCACAAATATTATCTAAAGAATTTTCTCGAAAACTAAACTCTGTATACGAGGCGAAAAATCTGTACAGTCCAACCAATGTGGCAACCCATACCTCAACGTAGCACCATTAACTTAATTTAGTTTTTCTCAACATAGGACTACGGTTAAATTTACGATTATTTTAAAAACTAGTGTAAAAGCCCGTCCTACAATGGGAAGGAACCATTAAGAGTACAAAATGCGACAAAAAATTTATTGAATTTATATACAAAGGTTTTTATTTGAAAACATGTTTATTAAATTATTTTGATAAAACTTCTTTATATACAACATTTCTAGTAAAAAAATTCTTAGAATTTTTAACCAATTAACATTGTCCCTTGCCATCTATAATGCTTAGTTTAACATCATCAGCCCGCTAAAACTGCCCATGACTAAATACCAGTTCTTTTAGAAAAACTCCTACTTTTTGCAATATTGAACCTTGCAATTTATTTATGGTCATTAAAAAGGTCAGTTTAACTGGAAATTGTCGCCTCCGGAGAGTGAAAGTCAAATCTGTGTTTGTCGGGTCAAAACAATTGTAGGTATGAAAATCATTTCATGTTCGCCAGTGCGCTTGTCAATACCTATACGATGATTAATTAAGTTTTTAGGTTTTTCAAAACTAACCACCTTCCATATCCTTCAGTGGCATTCCTGAAGGATAAAATTCATTCAAAAACTCGGCAGGGTAATTTTGTTTATCGTTATCATCACTGTCTTCAGTTTAATCCGAGCTCAGATCTCTCACTGTGTCACCAACTAAAATATTTAGAACTTGCTCGTTGACTTCGTTAACATCGGAATTTTTTGGGCACATGATAGCAATTTTGGAATAACGGTTGATGTTATTTAACCCTTTCAATGGATTTGTCCATTATATTGGACACTTCGGAAAAAAATTTTTTTTTTATTTTCCAACGTCTTTTCTAAAATCGAATAGGTTGGTACTATGAAATGAAGTTTTGCCAACATGAAAAAAATAATTTTAGGGAGATATATAACGTTTAACTTAGTTAGATTTTCGATTTTATGCCCAACAGAAGAGTTCAATTTTTTTATATCGCGTGTTAATAAATTTTGCAAACAAGAAGTGATATTGTGATTGGTGTGCAAAGTATAAATTTTTTTTTTATAATAACAATTGCATAAATAACGCATTTGCATTTGTCTCCGGTTGTTTTAGTTGAACTAAAATATTAAAATACAACGTTATCATGGTTTTGTTCATTATATTAGACAGCCTGCCAAAAGCAAAGCAGCTCATTAAAAAATCAGAGGGATATTTTTAAATCTTTTTATTGCTTAAATGATGGGAATATAAGCTCAAAAAAATTGTCCACGATTATGCTAGGCAAGCCATTGAAAGGGTTAATAAGCGAACCTTTACAAACAAAATGATCGGGAATTTCTATGATATCTTCATCCCCATTTCCTAACTTGAGTAGCTAATCACTAAAACTTCAGAAGACCGAACATTGTGATTTAATTCTAGCAATTCCAATTTACACCAACGTCACTGAAAGTAATAATTGCTGTTCATTTTATGCAGACCGAATAGGTTCTGGTTCTGTTAATTTAGAAGCACTGTAATAGCAAGACATGATGTTTGATGTATAGTAGTTGAGGAAAATGACGATAGTCTTCAAGTACAAAGATTTCCAATACATAATTTAAGAAGAGGTTCAGGTCCAGGCTGAACAGGTTTTAAAAGGTTTAGTAAGTACAAACATTTCAAATTGATAATTTTACAACAACAGATTCTGGTCCAGGCTGAACAGGTTTTAAAAAGTAGAGTACCTACAGAGATTTCAAATAGATAATTTTACAACAGGTTCTGGTCCAGGCCGAACAGGTTTTACGATATAGAGCAAATGGTTAAGTAAGTACCAACATTTCAAATGAATAATTTTACAACAGGTTCTGGTTCAGGCTGAACATGTTTTACGATATAGAGCACGGAGCAGGACGCTTGTCTTTTATATATTAAGATTATTGGACTTATTTAAAATTTCAATTTAGAACTGAACGTGAATGAGTTTTAAATCTTTTGTAATTTTGCGAAGATAAAAAAAACATGTATGTATGCATAAGACTTAAGTCAACTTTTCACATAACTCTAGAAAAATTATATTGTAAATAATATTAAAAATTTCAACTTATTTAAAATAAATTGTACAGTATTTGTCAGAAATTAATTAGTTTTAAGTAAATGTAAAACATGAGCTGAAGTTTTTAATTGGTTTGAATAAAATTACAGATAAAACAGAATTAAACAAGGAACAATTAAACAGTTTGACAGAATTTGATGCATAGAACCTAAAATTGTATACCAAATTACTATCGAATTTCGAGTAGAATTAATAAAAATTCAAGTTAGAAGAGAATTTCAAACTCAAAAAGAAAATCAAGTAAATCGTTTCCTGAAAGAAAGTGTTTTGTGTAAAATAGTTCTGTTCATGATCCAGATTCTTCTCCAGATTATTGTCCAGATTCTAGATGATATCTTTATAAATATGCAGAAAAAGTAAAATTTCCGCTATAGTGAAATTAAAATTTATGTTGAGTTGAGTAAAAGTTTTGACAAATTTACTTGGAAGGTATTTAAAGATATGTGCTGCTAAACACAAAATTTTCACACAAATTTAATTTACATTTAAAAAAGAGGTGTCATATTTTCATTTCTTCTATGCAACAAAATTTAAAGGAACAAGCCAGATTGAGCAAATTTATGTTTAAATATTGAAAGATACGCTTCAAGTGAATAGCATTTGTAAATGAAAAAAATAAATAATTCGACAAAAACAAAACATTGCTTAATCTTATTTGTTGAAAACATGCAAAATTTGACAATTAAAACGTTTAACGGTAAATAGTTCCTTAAAATTAACAGCTCAAAATTAGATTGTAAATAACAAAATTTAGATCTCTTGGTTCAGGAATAAGTATGTTTGTAAATAATACCGAAATAAATGAAAAATAAACTTAGAAAAATTAGCATATAAGACAAAAATTTCAAAGCCCAAAAGTGCGCTACAAAAATGAGTTTTTGATAAAATATAAGCAGACTTATAACAAACGGCAGCTTTCAATAATTATATATTTTCTAAAAACAAAAACAATATTTAATGAAATAAATATTGTATTCGTGTTGTGTCAACTGTCTTCCTTAAGTTTAGTAATTAAAATGCAAAAATTAAAAACAAGTTTAAAGAACAAAATTCAAAATTTTATGAAGAATGTTTCATATAATTCAAACAATTTTTTTTATTTATTTCAAGTAAATTAAATTTGTAATTGTAAATAGCTAATAAGTGAAAACATGTGAAAAATTTTTTAAAACCAAAAGGTTAACGGCAGTTTATTTAAATTAACTTTTTATTTGTAGCTTTCATGAGAAATATATATTGGAAAGAGATCATTAAGGGGCTTCTTAAGAAGCAATGATAAATGCAATTTTCTAAACATTTTACTATTATTTTTTTTAATTTTAATATATTTCTGAAATTTTAATTCATTTTAATACTGCTTCAATTAAAATATGCTTGAGCAAATTTTGTAAATTGTAATATCTTTTGTAAATATATGCTTAATTTTATAACAAGAAATCGTAAAAAAACTTAAATGTTGCTTATTAAAAATAATTCAAAATAATGTTAAACTGTATGCAAAAAATTAATTACTCTTAAAAACAATTAAAAACATAAATTAAAATTCCACACCATGTAACATAATGCATATAAAATTTTCAAAATAAAATATAAGATATAAAATTAGATAAGTTTAAAAAAAAAATTAACTAAAATATTGTGAAATATATTAAAAACATTGTTAATTTTGCAAACAAACAACATACGTACATAATTGTAATTAGTTTATAGCATTTAATGTAAGAAATAACTAATATATAAACATATATTTAGACAATGAATAATAAATACATTTAGTGTTCATATCTTATTTGCGAAATGTTAACAGAATAAATAATATATTATTAAATTAAGTATGTAAACAATATAAATAAAAGATCAAAAATAAATAAATTTTATGTTGCAATAAAATTAGAAATTTAGACTTAATTTACAAAATAATAGAAAGTTGTGACTGTCACCGAAATAAGCATCTTTTAGGTCTGATATTTCAAAATTCAAATTTTTTTTTTCAGGTTATATTTTCATTGCTCTAAAGAAATACTTTTCTTGAGGCAGAAAGTTGATAACATCATCTAGCCATCAAATAATCAACAAGTAAAAGTACTAAACCTTATTTTTTCCGTACTCAAAAAATAGAAAAATAAGACAATTAGTACTAAACTAAAGTCTCAATCCACCTGAGTTGATTAAGCCATGTCCGTCTGTTTGTCCGTCTGTCGATACGGTTACAGCCGTAATTTTGAAGCTATCGTAATAAAATTCAATGTTTGAGCTTTTTACTAAACAACAAAGATCAAGTTATAAAATGAGCGAAATCGGATGGAAATCACGCCTTCCTTCCATACAACCATAAAAACGAAAACTGTAAAACTTAAATATAAAGAGGCTTATATTTAAGCTACAAGACAGAAATTCGGTATTTGTATTTATTATGTCAAAACTAAAGTGCGTTAGAAAAATAGGCATATCCACGCACTAACACGTCTACCTCCCATACAACCTTAAAGTTGAAAACTTTATAAAGAGGCTTCTTTTGAAGCTACAATAATAACACTGTGTGTAATTTTTAAAGTCACGGCAAAATAACCATATACGGACACCACTACGTGATAAAAGACTAAAAAAAAAGACCCGTGTCTCCCAATTTTCCCCAAAGTCATGCACTTTTTGTTTTATGGGCCACGCCTACCTCCCATACAACACAAATAATGAAAACTCTATAAAGAGGCTAATATCAAAGTTACAAAACTGAAACTCGGTATTTGTGTGTTCTATGTCAAAACTTAGGTGTGTTAGAAAAATGGGTGTTATCCACCCACTAACACTCCCACCTCCCATACAACCCCAAAATTTAAAACTATAAAGAGACTAATATTAAAGTTACAAAACTGAAACTCGGTATTTGTGTGTTCTATGTCAAAACTTAGGAGTGTTAGAAAAATGGGCGTTATCCACCAACTAACACTCCCACCTCCCATACAACCCCACAATTGAAAACTCTATAAAGAGACTAATATTAAAGTTACAAAACTGAAACTCGGTATTTGTGTGTTCTATGTCAAAAATTAGGTGTGTTAGAAAAATGGGTGTTATCCACCCACTAACACTCCCACCTCCCATACAACCCCAAAATTTAAAACTATAAAGAGACTAATATCAAAGTTACAAAACTGAAACTCGGTATTTGTGTGTTCTATGTCAAAACTTAAGTGTGTTAGAAAAATGGGCCTTATCCATCCACTTACACGCCCACCTCCCATACAACCCCAAAATTGAAAACTCTATAAAGAGACTAATATTAAAGTTACAAAACTGAAACTCGGTATTTGTGTGTTCTATGTCAAAACTTAAGTGTGTTAGAAAAATGGGCCTTATCCACCCACTTACACGCCCACCTCCCATACAACCCCAAAATTGAAAACTCTATAAAGAGACTAATATTAAAGTTACAAAACTGAAACTCGGTATTTGTGTGTTCTATGTCAAAACTTAGGTGTGTTAGAAAAATGGGTGTTATCCACCCACTAACACGCCCACCTCCTATACAACCCCAAAATTTAATATTTTATAAAAAGGCTTATATTTATCACTACGTGATAAAAGACTAAAAAAAAAAGACCCGTGTCTCCCAATTTTCCCCAAAGTCATGCACTTTTTGTTTTATGGGCCCCCAAAGATTTGGGGCCTCGGTATCATTTTCGTAAAAATGTGATCATTTTCTCAGGCTCATATCTTGTAAACCGTTCAGAATTTCGATTTACTCTCAGAGGCAAAGTTGTAGCTCTTGTCATAAGGAACACAATTGCCAACATATAAAATCCAAAAAACTTCACCTTCCAGGTCAAAATCGCAAAAAACTTAAAAAATTTCGATTTTTTTTACCTTTTTTTCCCGTGTTCAGGTCCATAGGTAGCAAACCGTTCAAAATTCAAGGAAACAATCAACTACAAAAATGTACCTAAGATCTCAATAAACAAATTTCTAAAACATATAAACTTCCTAGAGATGATTCTTAACACAGTTTTTTAATTTCATTTGTTTTTTATTTACTTCAACATTGAGTTACTATGCTATCTATTACAAAAATATTAAAAAACTAGTAAGGTATATCTTCGACTTGGCCGAAGTTAAAATACCCCCACGACTGATTCTTAAGGGTTAAATAATCTTAAATTAGAGAGCTTTTTGTATGAGATTTTAGAAAATTTTGTTAGTTTTATGTGTCTAAAATACAAACATATCAAATTGTTTTTCTGAAGCATAAATATAAGCCTTTTTATAAAATATTAAATTTTGGGGTTGTATAGGAGGTGGGCGTTTTAGTGGGTGGATGACGCCCATTTTTCTAACACACCTAAGTTTTGACATAGAACACACAAATACCGAGTTTCAGTTTTGTAACTTTGATATTAGCCTCTTTATAGAGTTTTCATTATTTGTGTTGTATGGGAGGTAGGCGTGGCCCATAAAACAAAAAGTGCATGACTTTGGGGAAAATTGGGAGACACGGGTCTTTTTTTTAGTCTTTTATCACGTAGTGGTGTCCGTATATGGTTATTTTTTTTTGGTGTTGCACTGTGTAATATTAGGTAAGGGAGAGTGGGGTGTTGTGAGACAGGTTTAGTTTTTGGACGATAACTTCTTTAAAAATTAATATTTGTTTTTTCTACAAACATTTTTTATTTAGTTTATTCAATTGCCTTACATCCTGCAATCAAATTTTGTTTAAATTTAAAAATTTTAATAATTTTATTGAAGCTTGAAAAAAATATGGGATTTTTGGATTATAAAAATTTATGGGGTGTTGTGAGACACAACTATAAATATGAAAAAATGGCATTTTTTGTTTAAAAGTCTGTATTGAAATAGAAAAAAATAAAAATACAGACAAGAAAATTATTCGCTTTCATCTGATTCGGCTAATTCGCAGCGAGCACAGTGAAAATAACCGGTTTTCATTTAGGTTATATGAACAGTTTTGTTTTCGTCCAAACTTTTTGGCACGTTTGACCTGCAAATAATGCAAAAGTCAACATCTTCCTCATCTGATGACAAAATTCTTGCCAGCACGTATTTCGAATGACGAATACGCTTTGGTTATTCTTCCTTCAGCGATTTTTTGTTTTCGGTTTTTTCTTTCTTTTGGTTGGATTTTTTTCTCAATAAGCCACATTCTTGGAATAATTCCACATTCTTCATACATAGGCTTCAGGCCGCGCTTTGATTTTTTAAATAGGAGATCAAACTTCAGAGGACTTACCTTCTTTAGTGCACTTCTCAGCTCAGACGCCATGAAAAACCAATTTAATTTGTAAAATATTGGAAAAACTGGTTTCCTGCCGGTTTTGCCACTTTGCTATGCAACAAAATCGACTAGTTTATCATTTGAAGCCGATTTGAAAGAAATGTTATCTTCTACTTTTCCATATAGCGGGTTCGATACACTCTCGATTTATCATGATTAAATGATTTGCAAACAACCCGAAAACAATTATTTTCTATGCCAATTTCTTAATGGCTGCCACTAGGTGGATGGATGACCCATTTCTTTTTGGCTTTGTTGATACTTTATATGCATTACGTGGCATGATGGCTATAAAAATAATGAAATAAAAACAAAAATTAATTGTCTCACAACACCCCATATTTACTGTCTCACAACACCCCATATTCGACATTTTCAAAAGGCCATTGCGCCATCATCACATACAATATTTTTTGTAAATCACTTCGGTGGATTGAAAGGCCATGGAGATAGATCATATTAATAAATATTTACCTTTACTTTTAATTGGCAATTTTTCTGGAAAGTGCAGAAAGGCAAACTATACAAAAAATTTTTAAGAGCGCGATCAAAACTCAAAGTTGTTACAGACACTAGTAGGGGAATTCCCAAAAAATTAACGACAATAATCGTAATAACTTTAATAGAAAATGACAGTTGTTGTAAGCTAACGACAACGAAAGTCGATGTTTAGCCGTTTGGGAATGCCACTATAGGAATACATGTCAATGCGATGAGTGCACATAATAAGTGAGATCCCATTGAGAAAATATTTAACAGTTAATGTGAGCATTCATAACATTACCGCTATGTCAGATATTGACGTGTCTCACAACACCCCATGTCTCACAACACCCCACTCTCCCCTACTTATTCATTTTATAAGGCGTCGTCCACCCAAGAACATGCCGTCTACCCCCCATACAAACCCAAAATTTATAACTTTTTAAAGAGGGTTATCTTTACGCTGCAGGAATTCGCTGCATTTAAGACGTCATCAAAAAAGTAAAATCTTTAAAAATCTCATACAGAAAGAGCTACAATTTAAGATTTTTTACATTTACGAATCGGCCGTGGAGGTATTTTAACTTCAGCCAAGTCGAAGATATACCTTACTAGTTTTTTCATGTTGCTTGACAAAACTGCAACATGTCTAAGTGTTTCGTTAAGAAGAAACCATCTGAATAAAATTAATTTATGATGTTTTTGGTCTTGTAGCCAAAAAAATAGAAAGAATTGTTGAATTGAAGAAGTTTACTTACGTTTCAAACAAATATTATTTGAATGAGTCTGTTTTTAAAAAAAGGATGTTATTGCTTTTGTTAAATATTTCAATGGATTTTTTATTAAAATATTATTACAAATACATACATGTACATATATTTTTTGGATTTTCTACAGGAGCCACTTGCTCATATAAAAAATTGACGTCTATATGCTCTAGCTCGACTCCTTTCTTGCTGGGGTGCTGGATGCTGGATACTTATGAATGTAGTCATACGTGGAAATACTACTTTTTAGCTCTTGTTTCTGGAATGTATGTATGTAATGGTGGCAGTCCATTTTTCAATAATTTCCGACCATTCGGTGCTATCTGCTTCTAAAAACTTAATATTTTCCAATACTTCGGCTTCTAGTGAAATTTAAACGTGTAAAGAAAGATAATTACTTTTAAAATCACTTACTGCATCACAAAAAAGTACACCAGCGATGAGAAAGACACGAGAAGCAATACAATTTTGTTTTGAAGAAAGTATTGATTCTCATGCCTTTTTCATCGTTGGTGTACTACAGAGTGTGATTCAGAATAATTTTAATAATTGGAATAATGATTTCTCCCCGGGAATCGGAAAAGGGAGTTTTCATTTTTACGTAAGCAGATAAAAATATCAAATTTTTATATACACTCATGAATATTGACGGTTGATGAAGAAAATCGCGATAAAAAATTCCAAAATGTTTCTGAACCTTATCTTAAAAATGAAAAATTCTCTTTCCGATTCCCCGGGTAAAATCATTCAGAATTGGGCTGATTACTTACCATCACATGGAAAGATTTTCGTTGATGAAATATGTGACCGCCTGTTAATAACGCCTTCAATACTCAACGCTCTCCTTTTGCTATTAATAATTTGTCTTCACCGTAAGCGGCTTGAATAAGCATTTTTATATATACTTTATTAAATCTTAATTTAAGCAATGAAATAATTAAAAAGGTTAAATTAATAACAAATTACTTACGTTTAACAAATACACAGAATATACACAGAACTAAAGAACACAGAACTCAGCTTCTCCAACGCAATTAACACTTTGACAATGTATTTCATTCAACAACATTGCCACATTTCAAAGGACGTTGCCAAACTTCCAAACTTTTGTTTAAAATTTTGAACATTTATTGTTTAGATCAGGGGTGCGCAAACTAATACATACAAAGTTTTGTGTTTGTATTGCAAAGCTGTTGTTTTTCAAGTTAACACTGAACGAAAAGCACAAGTTAGTTCATTGTTAAAATCACAACATATGTTCAGGGTTGCCACAGCCTAAAATTTTCTTTTACCAAAACTCCCAAATATATTTCACATTTAAGAAAAAAATTTCACATCCACAAAAAAAATATTAAATATGTGTGATCAATCAAAAAAACGAAATATTTTTACTTTTTTGACATATGTTTCATTCAATAAAATTGTAATAACAAAAGCTGTGTTTTTGATGACTCCTCTAGATTTAGATTTCTTACTACAGATCAGTAAAAACTGTTTATTGAGGACATTTTTCTCTTTTTACCTCCTCTTATTTGATATTGCTCTTTGTTTTTTGAATCTGCTCTAAGTTACGCTTTCAGCTCTTTTGTACGCTTATATTTTTTGTTGTGTAAGTTAGAATAACATGTAAATAAATCAAGTATTTTGGTTCCTGTTGAAAAATTCGAAAAATTGAAAGAGCATTAAATAGATTTTTGGCTTACCTATTTCAACAGTTTAATGAAAACTAGTAATTTTTCTGGCTCATTTCTTAATTTGTTTGCTTTTGCCACTGAGAATTTGTCATCGAACACAACTTATATTGTTGTATACCAGTTTTCATGTATTCAGGTTTCAAATATTTTAAAACATGTAGCAGTTATCATGGTTAACCGAGAAATTTCCAATGATTTTTCTTAACAGTGTTTGGAACTTCAAATTCAACTTCTGAAAAGCGCTTTATTTTTGTTGCGATGATATTGAAGAAAACGAGTAATATTGAGTTTGAGTTTTACGGTGTTTGGTACTACCCCATTTTTATATTTTAAATACCTGTTTTCAGTGTTACTGTCTGAAGAATCTGAATCTTGTTTTTGTGCATGACACGTTACCGCGACTCTAATCCTTTAACACTAAAATGTAATTAAATTATTAAGTATTACGATGGTACAAATTTAAAAATGTTTTTTTCAATATGATGAAGGCCAATAATTTTAATACGTTTTTAAAACTAATTGGAGTTCGATAGTGGCCGAAATTCGACCGTTTCACTTTCATTCTCTCGATACAGAAGTAATATGAAAAACAAATTTTCTTCATAAAAATTTGGCAAAAAAATTTTTCAAAAAAAAATCGGTGCAAAATCCGCACTTTGATTCATTTAAAAGAATTTAATCAAAATCGGCTAGAATTACGTGTGAAAATGGTTTTTTTACTATTTTCCCTACGCCTATTTATTAGACCGGATCGAAATTTAGATTCCGCCGGTCGGGGTCTCAAAAGTTAGAGAACCTCATTAAAATGATTTCTGCATACTTGTTTTTAAATCGGAAAAAAACCGCCGAAGCAATTTTGATTCTCCTGAAGGTCTTTTTTGGTAAAAAAAAATGTTTTTTGCTTGTAACTTTTTATTTTTCACAGAACGCATACCCAAGTCTTCTTAAATGTTAAATTTCTTACTCATACTAACATTTTGACATAAAAAAATTGTTAAAATTTTGTTTCATTATAATTATTATTGACCATCAAAAATTTAACTTTTTGCTATTTTTAAAAAGGCATTTTTTTAAAACCGCTGTAAAAGACACATTTTTTATTAGATTTACGTGGAATTGTTATTGTTGGAAAGGTATTAAGTTCTTCTTTCTTCCTGTGTATCGCTTTAATCAAAGCTGTGTGCGAAAACTGACAGAATGTGAGAAATCGACTTTAGAAATCTGATAAAATAAAACATTTCTTATTCATACAAACAATTAATTTAATTTGTTCACTGCTTTATCGTCCAGTTTTTGATAATTTTTTTTTTTTTAATCACATAGCTTTGATTGAAACGATACACAGAACGAAAGAAGAGCTTAATACCTTTCCAACCATAACAATTCCACGTAAATGTAATAAAAAATGTGTCTTTTACAGCGGTTTTAAAATAATGCCTTTTTAAAAATAGCAAACAATTCAATTTTTGATGGTCAATAACAGTTATAATGAAACAAAATTTTAACAATTTTTTTATGTCAAAATGTTATTTTGAATAAGAAATTCAACATTTAAGAAGATTTGGGTATGCGTTCTGTGCAAAATAAAAAGTTATAAGCAAAAAAACATGTTTTTTTACCAAAAAGGACCTTCAGGAGAATCAAAATTGCTTCGGCGGTTTTTCTTTGATTTGAAAAAAAAGTATGCAGAAATCATTTTAATGAGTTCTTCTAACTTTTGAGTCCCCGATCGGTTGACATTTTTTGTATCCATATAAAAATGATCCGGTCTACTATTTATATATAGATAAAAAAAAAGAGACGATCATTTAAGGGCGGTAAGGTTTTTAACCATTTTTTTATATGAATGCTCAACGTCTCTAGAATATTGCGTCCAAATTTTAAGTCAATCCGAGTAAAACTAACGGAGGTACAAATTTGTAAGTAAGTGTACCTCGAACGTACAAAAGCTTAAAGCACTTTAAAGCAGTTTTCCCACAAGTTGTGTTTTCAAAGTCCGTTTTCACTGCCAGTCTTTTAGAAACTACTTGATCGATTCATTTCAAACTTGGTACACATTTTCTACATATATAATACTTTTCCCCAATGTTGACTAAATTTTAATGGTTTTTGATTTCAGATAATTTCCGACTGAGACATAGTGACCACCGCAAATTGCTATTTTTCCAAGACGCTCTGGGAAAAGCTCTGTCTGTCACCAGCTTGTTTTTCAATATATCCGGAAGAAAAAGAGTATTGTTAAAAGAACACTCAATAACGTACAAAATATTTAAATAAATTTGCTCAATCCATACTGTTAAAAAAATACACAAAAAAAATGTTTTTTACG
Organism: Tetanocera ferruginea; assembly: GCA_958299015.1. Taxonomy (NCBI): domain Eukaryota; kingdom Metazoa; phylum Arthropoda; class Insecta; order Diptera; family Sciomyzidae; genus Tetanocera; species Tetanocera ferruginea. Next base: position 16,760,096 of record OY282641.1, read on the forward strand.
TGTTTGAAACCCTTACTTCGCCCTTAAGCTTTTGGTAAATTTTCATAAAAATGTTTTTTGTTTTCACTAGAAATTTTACCAAAATGAAACATAATTTCACATTTTCACATCGAAAAAAAAGTTGACCAGTTTTGGTAAATTTTTCACATTCTGGCAACGCTGCATATGTTCAGTCGCTGTTTGAACTTCATGCTTAAAAGTTGCGGTCGCTTGCTACTGCGTTGACATATTCAATACTACAAGCTTCGTTAAAAAATTAAGTAAAATTCTACGAATTAATTAAATCCCTATTATTTAAAAACAAAAAATTATTACAGACAAACAGATCCAATGAACAAACGCATATTCATGCGTTTGAATGGTAGCTTGTCGTATTTAATAAGGCAACGCAGGAGCAAGCGACCGCAACCTCACAGCATGAAGTTCGGACAGCGACTGATCGTGTGCTGTGATAGTACGAATGTGAATAAATATTCAGTGTAACAGTGCGAGTCTCGACTGCAAAGCTTTTTTGGATGAAAGCTGTCGTATGCATGTGAAAGCTATCCGCCCATGGGCGGCCTTTTGCGCATGCCTGATTTAGATGCAAACAAATATTGTTTAGAGTCTGAAATAATAAGCATACTCTTTTAATGTTAAACAAAGCATGTTCGGATTCGAACAAGATTTATTTGCAACAATATTTCCGAACATATTTCGTTTGTATCTGAACAAATTGTTGCTAAAACTAAAGAGTGAATACAGAAAAAGTTTGTTGAAACTAAACATAACATATTTTTAATGAACTTTTTCTGCAAACTCTCTCTCAATTTAGGTGTCACAAAGATATTATCTTCCAGTCTGAACAAATTTTTGATAATTTTAAATAGAACTTTATTTGCAACATCATCCACAAACATATTTTGTTTGCCTCCAAACAAGTTAAAAGCCTCGATTTTTCTCCGTGTTGAGAAGTTGTAACCCGGATGTTGAGATTTTGCTAAACACTCATGGCGGCTAAAGCAGTACCAGGTAGCTATCTAAGAAAAAGTGGTCAAATATAAGTTGCGAGGCATTGCGGTGTTGAAGACAATATATAGTTTCAAGTTTTTTCGGAAAATATAGAATACTTTTAAGGTTAAGATTAGCAAGATAAGCTAATGTGACTAATTCGCTACCGATATTCCACTACATTACTTGGAGAAAAGCTGTACATTCAGTGTGAATATGTCTGGAAGTTTCTTCATCCTCAAGGCATTGGTCCTGAGTATAGTTTTTTAGTGCAAATCTGTCCTAAAGACTTCTTCTAAGAATCTTGAGATTTACGGAATGATGTTGTTTTGTAGTGTTACTTAAAGAGATTCTACTTACCAATATCACTAACGATTCCGGTGCTTTGAATTATGATACTGCTCCCTGTCTGGCCAGAGAGTCCACTTTCTCATTCCCCTCAAAGCCGGATTTGGCAGGAATCCACTATATATTAATTATAGTTTTTAATATTTAGAGCAAATAATTATAATGCACCTATTAAATTACATAAATACTAACATTGCACTAGCGCCAAAATCAGAAAAAATTTCTCTACACGAGAGCTCATTATAATTTTTATAGATTTAGGATAGATCTAAACACGAAAATTGCAAAAAAAAAAATGTTATGGTTACGTGTTTTTTCAAAGGTTTCTTTAAAGTTTTTCTCGCATATGTTTAAATACATCTTGTACACCACTTGTTCGATGCTAATAATCACGCCTATCAAACTAAGCCTAATAAAACTTCTAACTTTTTCTTTGTTTGTTCAAGAAATTTTTACATTTGGATGAGTAGTTTTTACATTATCATAATTTAAAAAATAAAAGCTTCAAAAAGTGGTTAATTTTACCATTTGATATTAAAACTTAATTTTTATAGAGAATATAAGCTATTGCCAAAGAAAAATTCGTGCCAAAATACGGTCAGGAGATGCATTTGAGTGAAGACACTGATATAGACATTGTACTGTTTTGTACATATTTGATTCAATTTTACACTGACTGATACATTAGGGGTATTCACGATGTTGTGTATTTTTGATTAATTCTTACAAAATTTACTATATTTACAACGCATTGTGAACAAACCTTCACTAAAGTCTGGGTAGTTCATCATTTAGCAGTACGAGAAAATAAAAGAATTGAAACGAAACACTGAATTAAATTAACTTTTATTAAATAAACACACAACCCAGCCAGTATCTTTATCCACGCTAAGTCAAAAAGCTTTTGTGATCAGTTGATGAAATATACAACGAAATTTACAAAGAATACAATAGGGTTTCGTCATTGTATTTTTGCTACAGGGTTGTATTTTAAACAATATACATTTTGTTTTTGTAATTTTACTTCAAATATCAAATTTATCAAAAATACACAATACAAGGGCAAATACACCACATCGTGAATACCCCCTATTGATACTGAAATAGTAATAAGTATTTGAAGTGCTACCCTTAGGTTTGGAAAAATATTTTCTCCATACAAGATTAAAAAGCTTAAAAGCTTTTATTGAATTTAAAATTTTATATCTTTTCTACTGCGAAGAAGCATATTGTGGTCACATTTTTCGACATGAAATTCTGTTCCATTTAAATCTGTATTATAAAACCCAGCCAAATTTGTACAATTCTTGTCTTGTTTGTTATCCGGATTATCCTTACTTAATAAATTTTCAACGTCCAGTAAATATTCAAATTTTGAATTTAGATCAGGGACTTAAATTCTCAAAAAAGATGTACCTTTCCAGGCACGAATGTACATAAAAATATTTACCATTGATTGATATTAAATTGATATTTAGCTATTATGCAAAAAAATTGTATTTAAAACATACCCAATAAACAATTTTGCTTGATATCCAGTGGATGGCAAACAGATCTCGAGCATTTTTATCCAGCGTAAATATCCATTTGATCACTACTGTCTGATAAAAAAAGGCATTCTCCAGGAAAAAGGTACATTAGTTCTCTAACATTTTCTCTACTTGACCTCCAATGGATTTCACCCTTTTTTCTTCATTTTAGTACTTTAGCTATCTAATATTTTCTCAGCGATATCTCCATTTACTCTCAAGATTGATATTGATTGTTTTGGAATCCAATTTGATTCTCCATTTTAGAACATTGGTTTTTCATTTTCTCAGTTTTTCTACATATTTTTTCAACTTATGTTTGGAATCCACTTAGAAAATTATTACAACAATCTGCAATCAATAGCTTTTTTTCTATTTATTAACATACTAAAGCGACTATATTTGAAAAAAGGGAGAAAAACTTAAAAAAAAAACGTAATAAAAAAGTACTCATACAAATTTTTTTACAGTGGCGCATGCTGTTATTGAATACTTAGTGGAAAAATTATTTAACCAAAAGCGGATTGTACCCAAAATGAAGCGATTGTACCACATGTACCTTTAAGGTCAAAAACGTCGGAAAATGGTACAGTTGTACCTACTTTTTCATCCCTGATTTAGATCTCTTAGTCGTGGAAATTGTGAACTTATTTTCTGCTGCAGACGACCAAGAACGCTTTTCATAACACGAGGTTTTTCGATTCCTGCGGAAAGGCCAACATCTCGCTATTTACATCTGCTAATTTTTGTAATAGTTCTACGTATACTTCCAGTTCATTGACCGTCCCCTCGCTACTCCACTGCATTATCATAAAAAATTAATATATTTATGATAAAAATAAAAAAAATTCAGCAAAATTGATTTCATAAGATTTCCAATATAATAATGAATATAAATAAATTATCAAATTTGACCAAGAAATAAATAGTAAAAGTAATTTAAAATTATTTTTTACTTTGTAGAGATTTTGAAGAAGGTTTTTTTTTTTTGTTAAACTAGTTGTTTTTCTAGTTGAGTCGGAAAAGGATATCTTATCTTATAACGTAGCACTTGTGTAAATTTGTACTTTTATCAACAAACTTTTGTTTATATCTCGGAATTCGTTCATTTATATATCTGTGTCGACAAGAAATAACCGCTTAAGTCGAGTTAGGACAAAGTTAGGTTATAACTTTCATTGCATTCCTCGCAACAAAATACATTAGAAAATAGTTAGAATATTTTCATGTTGAAAATTAAGTGTTTGAGACCGTCAAATCAGCAAAAGTCAGCATTCCCTGATTTTTGTAGCGAATTTAATCTTTAAATCTTTTTCATATCTAATCATCTTTAACATCTTCTGAAAAATTATTTTAGTTGAATCCAAGTAGTATTTTTGTATATTTGATGGCAACTTTATGTCGATAAATAAAGCATCCTGCTCTAGCAAAAATAAATTTCCCGTTTTTTCCTTTTTACATCTTAAGGTACAGTCCCATGGTCAAATAATAAACCAAAGTTCCTGTCCCGTTTAGTTGATCTATATGTAGTTTAGGTTCGGGCAGACATACATAGTTGAACATAATTTTATATTTTTTAAATGTTAATTTATTTAAAACACTTTATAACTGCAAGAAGTAGGCAGAATGAATGGAATCGACAAAATTACTTATGTAGATTTGCTTTCTATGACTTCGATTCACACAGTTTATGATATAAGAGACAGAATCTTATATATTAATACGTGAACATTAAAGTTTGTCGTATGCTTTTTTGGTATTAATTAAAACTCAAAATAAATGAAACTTATACCATTCACACGGTTATGTTACCCAGATGTGCAGAATGTATATATAAATGATATATCTGAGAGCGGGGTTTCCAATCTTCTGAGAAATTAAATTTTTGAGAAAAAACCTGCTCTTTGATTAATATGAAATTTGGTTGGGGGAGAGTTTTTGAGTTAGTCGAATTTGATTTTTTTTTTAAAAATAACAATTTCTTAAAAAATGTAGTTTTAACCATTCGTCAATTGTAAAGTTTTTAAAAAAATGTGTTTTGAATTCAAAACTTTGACTTTCCATGTCAATATCTTAATCGAATTTGAACGGTTTTTCAATTTTTCTAATTTTTTCTAAAAGTTTGTTAAATTTTCTTTCAAATGTGATAAGAATTACAGCAAAGTTCTAACCAAAAGTATTTTTAATGAATTTTCTTAATATTTTCGTTAGTTATTTAGCGTGTGCTTCAACCAAGTGCCAAGATAGAGAAAAAAACAGTCTCAAATTGAATGTTTTAAATTGGGCAGCCAATATTTTCGCTATCTGTGACAAGATTTTATTTATTTTGTTTCTGTATTTAAGTCTTTTCAGTTGACTTAAAAAACTTTTGAAAGTAATACTGTTTTTTTTTTCTTTATATTTAAATTATTCCTTTAAAGAAAAGGCCATAAAATTTGATTTATTCTTAAAATATGGGTTAAAAATGATTTTTGTTGTAAAAAACAAAAACTTAAAATTGCATTTTTGATTTTCTTTCAAAGTCTTTACCGGATTTTAGGTGAATTTATTTTGTCTTGACACTAAATTAATAAACTGTTCGTGCCATCAAAAAATCAAGGCTACCCCTATAATTTCTTTGACAAAATTAAATTTTTTTGAAATGATGTTTTTCTGTTTTTGAAAAAATAATAAAATAAAAAAATAATTTCTTTGAAGAAAATAACTTTATATCTCCAATCAATTAAGAGTTATAGCCTCGAACTTATTTTAATCATCTTGCATATAATTATAAATAGGCAATCAATAAATTGGTCGAATTTCGACCACAGGCGATACTAGTTATATATAAATAGGCGTAGGAAAAACAGCTAAGAACCATTTTCTATTTTTTAGAGATTTTTATTTCCCAAATTTTTTTGAAAAAAATTTGTTTTTGTAATTAATTTTGTAACGAATCTACAGAGAATGTATGTGAAATGGTCACAATTCGGCCACTGGTGACCTCTAGTTTTCATTTATATAGAAAATTATTTCCTTTCTCGGAAGTATCGAACTCAGAAGAGAAAAAAGCCTCTCAACTCTTTGCTACATCATCGAAAAACAATTATTTAGTACTAGTTTTTCGATGTGCCTTTTAAGATTATACTTCATAATTATTTATACTTCTTCCACATAGTTCTCGCGAATATTTAAGGTGGGCTTGTCATCTTTAAAGGAAAGCATAAATGTTCCATATTAAATGACAGAACTCTTGATAATTTTCAGGCAATTTCAAAATAAGTTTTGTCGATAGGAAATCACGAACAAATTTAAAGAGACTGTCACAATTAGGTGGAATGTCAAAAGAATAGTACCAATTTTTTTTTTATATATATGTATTTTACTCTTGAACACACCTGAAATAAATGGTTTTATGAAAAGTAAATTGAAAAAAAAAAAATTAAAATATCTATATTGAAACATCATAACAAATGAATACCATAATAAAAAAATGTTCAACACTGTAAAAAGTAAATCTTCATATCAGGTGAAAAACTGTCTTAAAATAAGCTGCAACAGCATTAAGACAGCTTTTGCTGAAATTACTTTTGTCTTTTTATACTGTAAAACAGCATTCAGTGATGTCTTACTTAAAGGCAGTTAAATGGTAAATGCAGCCTTACCTTCGCTGAATTTCAGCCCTTATCGTAAACAATCTGGCCTGAATAGCAATACAAGCTATCTTAAATTAAGACTCATTTGATGAATTGTAGACATTTATAATATAAAAACCAATTAATTTGTTTAAATTAAGCTAGCTTCTCTTAAAATCAACTTCCAAAAGCTGACTTCGAATATGCTTCTTTGGATTTTTAAGCATTTAAAATATTACAATTCAAACCATGCTTAAATTCAGGCACAAGTTGATTTAAAGGCAGTCTTTTAAATACGCTTTACTTTTTAGAGTGAATTTTCGACGTAATTTCTTTGTTTAAAGTCCATAGATATGTCTATACCAAATAATGACGGAGAATAAAAGAATCAATTATTTAGAAACAATAATATTAATGCCGTGCTTGTCATTTTCAAGCCGATCGTGTCCGTTGACTTCAAAGGTTCAGTTTCAGTGGGTTCGTCTCAATCAATGAGCAACGTGAACTCAAGAAAAAAAGGTTTTCGTAGAAGCTCTCTAAATATTTTGACTCCATTTACTTTCATTTTAAAATTCAAATAGTACACTTAGAAAATTATGGAATTTGGGCTGAGGTTGTTATATTAAAGTTGATGATATGGCTGCCGAATTGGAGTTCATATAACTCCAATACTGTTGTTATAGCTAAGAATTAGCTGCGAGTCTGATTTGAAAGCTTTCAAAACCAACATGGAGGTTGCAGTAACTTAAGAAAAAATATATGATATTTTTTTTTATTATATGAGATTTTAATTTTGATGCTATAGCACCAATACGTTTATAGCAACATTATTACGATTGTTGCAGACTCACAACGGTCATCACAACTTCGCTTCTGCTGTCACTGCTTCATTGCTATTGCTTCAATCGTAATATGGTTATAGCTACAAGGCTGATGCTACAGTAACTTCATAACAGCTTTGATAACCTCATAAAGGCTACTGCAGTTTCAACATTGCTGTCAAAACTATAATGCTATTGCAGCATATACCAATAGTGTTGCCTTTGCGTAAGATAAGCTACTAAAAAATAATCTGAAGATAGCATTCTTTTTAAAGTTGAAACATTTTACATACGTAAAAATATAACGTAAAAGTGAAGTAAATAAGGTTAGTATATAAGGTAATATATGTGTATATTTAAATAGTGGTATCCTCACAGATTTATCATTTGCGCAATTTAAAATAAAGCAAAAGTAACTTATGCTAATATTACACTGGCTTTTTCAGAATCTGAAAATACAAAGTGAGTAGCACACAAAATAAAGCGGTACATACTTCAATGCGTGTGTAGAAATAACATTAAGTGACAAAAAATCCTAAACGTTCACTTTTAAATACTAGAAAATTTCGAAAATTCTTCACTTTTTCAGCCGCTAGCGGCGTTTAATTATGACTACGCATTTTTTTTTGCTAAATGTTCATTTATTGTGTTTGGATATTTTTATTTTTTATTCATACCTTGAAAAAATGATTCACGAACTTAATTTATTAATTCAAGAATCTATAATATAACTTTAAATTATATACTACTTATTACTTGTAGGAAATCCTGTTTTAATTTCATGCCTTACGTACTTCTTTTGTTGACGCATGCAACACTGTGCATTCTTTGTTTTGTTTAGCAGCAGCAGATTAAAGTGAAGCAAAAGTTTTGTTTGGAAAGTGTTAATTTTACAAAGCGCAGTAAGTAAAAACAATACATTACATTGCATTAAGTTTAATTTTAATTTATTTAATAAGTTCACAGCAATTTGAAGGATAATTTAGTAATGGTAGAATATATACTCTGATTCAGTGAATTTGCCTTAAGTTTATCAAAGATTTCCCCTTCTTCGACAATCTAATGGAATATTCACTGTATCAGAGTATATTTTTTACCATAACTAATCTTCAAATTGTAGTATGTGCCAATTCTTACAAAATTCGAGACATGAATAGAAGTTTGCATGTATAATACATACACTAAAGTGCAGCTTTCATGCATCATTGCAGAGAGCGTCAACGGAGTCGCATTCGTACGCTAAGTATTTGCTGAAGGAGTTCCTAAACTTTCCTACGGGTATTTTGAGCCTAATGAGGCAGTCATTTCCAGTTATTTCCTTCGATACATAGTTATCCTTACCCCAATATGACAACTGAATCATATATGACCCACCTCAACTTTTTTATTGAACATTTTTTTTCTTTTTTTAGATACTAAGATTCCTTCCACAATGCCATTTTTTGTTACCTGCCATTTTAAGGGAATCCAAAAAATTTTTAAAAATCAGTCATGACGTTGCAAGTCTAACAGTGGAAGATTTTGTCGAATCTGGTACACCTACACCGTTTTTACAATACTAATTTTATAATAATAAAATTTAATAAATCTTGGGTTCTCCTGTAGCAAGCAATAATTTTGATATAAGGAATAAACAGATAACATTTTATGATTTAGCAAGCCTCTCTGTCATACCTGAGGAAATTTAAGTAGACTATGTAATCGAAAAAATTAAGTTACCGAGTTGGATATTGGGAATTTTACATGATGATGATGATGATGATAATGATAATGATGAACGCATAGAAGGTTTTACTTTATAAATATTTTGAAATTTATAGATTTTTTTATTCACATTAATGTCTGTAATTACTTTTATTACAAGATATTCCAGAAAAATTTGATTTAGAAATTCCGTCAACTTCAAAGCCACGAGAAAGCTCTCCTGAAGTAATTGTATTTCCAGTCACTGAACTGCATCATAAAAACCATTTCAACTTCTTTATTTTAGATGATGGCGTTTTATTTGACTTCCAGTACATCCAAAATAATATTGAGCCTTGGCAAAGAATACAGCCTAAATGGATAAACAGTAATTCAGAGAGAAGAAAAATATTAGGTGACAAAAATATTTCCACATTTGACTATCTTCAAAAATTTCCAATATTTAAAATTGGAAACGATAAAAAAGTACTAGATCTGGTAAACATAAATATAATTTATTATTCTGAAAAATGTATTCTTATTATTTTCTATTTTATATTCTATCAGTTTTCAATCGATGTAAAACTTCAGCATCCTGCGATTTTGGAAATTCAAGAAAATTGGGACTTTTATTATAAGAAACTTGTAATTTTTGCAGGCATTTCGAAAGATCCAGTCGTAAAATCTTATAATAAAATATTAGCTGCTTGCAAAACAGGTACATTTTTTCAAAGTTCTACAAGTTTACCCGGCTAATTTTTTTTATCCATTTCAGAGTACTCTAAAAAAATATTGGCGCTCTTAATACTACCTTATAAATTCTCTTCTTCGAGAACAACAAAAAGAACTTTAAATCAATCTTGTTATAAAATTACAAAAATTGAGAGCCAAGAGTACTTTGTTGCTTATTTCAAGGTAAATATTAGTTATTTTCTTAGTTTACATAAATTTATTAACATTATTTATTTTGTTAGACGGTTAAAGAAGCTGAGCAGTTTGAGCGCAAGCTCAAGAAAAACAACAGAGGAATCCAGCCAAGAGGCGTCATTGTTGGAAGCATTGAGAGTGAAGGAGTGGAAGCATACATAACATTGATTGATAAAAAATATCATTTTAAGAATCCACTGGAAGCGGTGAATGTTTGCTTTCATCTTTATTATGCATTGAATCTTTCATACCCAGTTGAAAGTTCATTAATATGGCTGTTTTTTCAAATTTATGTCTTTGGACTTTCGGTTGACTCAAAGAATTGTCAACAACCAACAATTTCAGCTGTTGATGCTGTCAACAACGATCTAAAGAATTTAACGTAAGACAGTATTTTTATGTTTAATATGACATAACAAACAATGAGGTTTTAATTATTATATATTTACTGACTCTCTTTTATAAGCTCAACTTTTTTATAACTCAACTCAGTCAAAATTAATTATATATGTTATATATGCTTGGAATCATTTGTTTCCTCTTTTCCATACAAAGTACATTTCAATACTTGTAATCCCGATCATTTAAGATTTGCTTGTGCAGATAATACTTGTGATAGAGTATTTTAAAATATAAATAAGCATATTCAGCACATACAAAGATTTCATTTTTCTCAAAGTAGTTCGATCAATCAGCATCCGTTTTTTGATGAAAGTTTATCGACTTTACAGATCCAAAAACAAATGCATTTCAATTATTCAATAAATGACATAATACAATCTAACAATGAAATACCTAATATAACAAAATCTTTTCTAAAGACAGTTTTAAATGCATTTTAAATGCAAAGAATTGGTAATTTGGGATTTTCAGGTGTTCTTTAAAAAACTATGCAATTAAAATTTATTTATTTAATCAACTACATTAATTTTTATTGATTTAATTTAAGAATATATTCAATATATATTTTATTATATTAAAAATTTGTGTAAAAAATAGATATTTATAATTTGAATTAAATGAAAAACTAATAAATCTGATTTTTAAACTATTTAGTTTTATTGAAGCATTTTCAAAAATATTGGTTTTCACAACATCGCTAGTCGGCTCTGATTCGGCCATTTATGAAGTTCTTGTAACCTCAATGAAAGTTACCAAAACCATACTCCACTGTCTCGGAACATGCATATAAAAGCTTTCACAGCCGTAAAGAAAGTTATGATAGCCTCATATTTATGTTGTTTTGAAAGCCGTAACTTAACGGCTGGGAAAAGCGAGTGTTTGATAACCTCGCCAGTTTTCTGAGTGTAGATATAGAAAATCAAGTTATATTAAATCGGTACTAGATAAGAACCAGTGGCTTGACTGTCAGAAATACTTGACTCATAACGTTCTTATACACACATCAATGTATTTGTCTACATACACTTCTATTAAAAAAATTAAGCTGACTTTTTAATGGTATTAATAATTTCGTTCACTTTTATTTTCGCTTTTATTCACAGTTTTTTTTTTTAAATTTTAAAACTTTTTCTGATTTTTTTTGTTTTTTCTTGTTATAAATTTTTGTTCTTTTCTTACTTAACATTCTATACAAAGTTCGTAATGGTTTTAACAATGTTTTATAATCAATAATTTCAAGTTTAGTTTTTCTCTTTATAATTACTCAAATAACAAGTTAATACTTAAAATAAAAAAAATTAAATTCAAGACTCTCTGCTTTTTGTTTTTTTTTTTATACACAAATATTTTAATTTTATAAGAAAAAATTAAACTTTGTTCAAACAACAAAGCTTGCTGGCATGTGAAAACACTAAAAAAGTTCTTTGCAGAAATAGATTTGTATACAAATGCGAGTACAAGTCATGAGAGTGTTTATAAATATTATAAAATAAATAATAATATAACAAATGCTATAAGAATTCTGCAAGAGCTTTAGAAGAAAACCTACAAATGAAGCTTTAGAGCAATACTTGAGCAATTAATAAATGCAAAGCTTTGTTGTGCATTTGACAAGAAAGTCTATGAAGAAGGAACTTTTACAATTTTGAGCATTTTGAGGTTTAGGGTTAAAATTCACAAAAAAAAAAGTACATCTATAAATAGTTTAGAAAAAAAAAAAATACAAAACTTTAAATATATATAATTTATAAATAATAATAAATCAGCATGCAAACTTAAGAACTAATTGATAATGTATTTGCAAAAAAAAACTTTTAATAATGATCGTTTAAAAATGAGATCAGTTTGTAGAGAACCTTGTGAATTCATGCGTATTTTTTCGGTTCTTAAAGCAAACCTGCTTTATATTGTCTGCTTTTGACACGTCTCTATCTAGGCGCAATTTACCATTGATTGGATGGTCTCCGTTCGGCACCAGGCGCTGCTGAGCCAGAGAAACGTGGCGATGATGCTGCATTCGTTGATGATGTTGCTGGCATCGTAGAGCAGCTAGCTTCGTTCGCCAGTAGCGTGTGTATAGCTACGAGTATCTTTTTGCGTGCTCCAAATGCCGTTATGCCCAATTCCATGAGATTGTCCTCAGTCAATGTAACGAACATTTCCAAATCGATTTCGTTCAAAACGAAAGTCTCTATATAAGTAGATGGGGAAAAGAACAAAAATGAAGTATTTAGTTAAAGAATCTTACTTTTTTCATTCCAACTTACCACAGTTTTGTCATATTACGTTAAATAAACTTACTTATGTAATGCTCCAGTCCGAGACTAGTCAGTAGTGAATGTATATCTTTGTGTTGGGACAATTGTAGGCGACGATTTGTTGGCGTTGAGTCGATAACACCTGTTGTTACACCCATATTATATGGTGACATGGGGCCACCAGCAGTACCGGCACGATTCCACTGTGACATATCATCTCCTGCCATCTCCATAGGTAATGGAGATGTCCGACTAAGTGCTAGACCCATCCAATTGGCATTCGGAGTACGCAATTCACCGCTTATCGGTGGCCGTTCCATGGCCTTGAAGCCCATGGCACGCTTCATGTCAAAGTCAAAGGTGCGATTATGCTGTGGAAAAAGGAAAGTATATTATTATAAGTTTAAGTGTGAAAACAAAGATACAAATATTATAAAGCAGTTATTATATAAATATACATTAATATTTGAGATTGAGTGACATCGGCATTTAAAAAGTTCTATAGACTTTTTAGGTTTCGAAAATCCTAATCAAAGTACAAAAAAAAAGCGTCCATCAGACATGGAAAGACCACTGTCGACACGCACCATCTTTTATTCGAGGATGACATTGAGCAACATTAGCACCGCAGTGAAAATTGGGAAGGACTTCTTCTGGATTTAAGATGAAATTCTGTAGTCACCTACAGAGAAATCTTGGTCAATTGCCCTAACGTGACCGGTCCTGTGACAGTTCTTATTTAACCTATTTCAGAACAGGTTTGATATAACTCAAAAAGAGAACTAAGTTTTTAAATGTGTTTTGCTATATTTACATATCTTATCGTTTCCAATATCTCAGTGGAAGTTTGCTAGACTGTCATGCGGAGGACGTGGGTTCGTATCCTGGCTGTGTAAGTATAAATAATTTTAATTTAATAATTTAAATTCTAATTCCGTTTCATTATTACCTTCAAATAAGTTTGCTTGAAATCTAATTTTTATAAAAAAATTATTTTTGCTGTTTTGTCGGCGATTTTACCCAGATCAGTCGAGCTCAGCTAAATATTTACTTCCAAAATAGTAATTTAACCCTACGGAAAAAATAACCGGATCAGATTCTATCACGTGATAGTTTCCAAAGTGATAGTGACCTGTCCCAATTCTGATACCAACAATAAGAAATCAACCGGTCCATTTTACCTGGCGTTGTACTTGACAGGGGTAAACTCACACCGGCTAGATATCTTTGAACCAATCTAAGAACCGGTTCAAAAATTTAACGGCCAATTGATACATCATAGATACCATAGATACCATAGATTATTAAGCATATCATAGGACAGGTTCGATATAACTCAGAACGGAAACAATAGTGAGAGTGACCTGCTTTGGTACCTATTACGTGAAAGGTTCTAAACCAATTCCTTTCTCATGATTGTCAGCATTAGAGAGTAAGGGTTTGTGTCGTGGTGGAAGGGGCGTTTGGTAGGATGCTTCTGGCAAGCGCATATTTCAAGTTCGGTGAACCCATTTAAATGTGTTTAACGTGCTTGGACGTGTTTGGCTACTACTCGAGTGAAGCATCCCTTATGTGGTTTAGTAAGGTATCCACTGGATATCACCATGTCAGGGGTGAGGTACTGACTGAAAAGATGCTCAGCAGGTGCATCAGTGCGACTGCGATAAGACCAACCTTTTTGGATTTGGGGGAGTCCCCTGAGCACAACTGTGTCCTTGGTTTAGTTAGATTGGTGCAAATTTTGAAGAAAACCGTGTTTTTCCAAATGGTCGATTTTGAGCTATTTTAAGCCTTTTGCCACATCTATTTCTAGAGATATCTCTCAAACAAGTTGTTCAATATTTACAACCAATAGAGAAAACTAAAGGTATTGAAATTCTTCGTCAATTGTTTTCATGTTACTTTCGGATCAGAGGATTAGTTTTTGTGTAATTTATCAATTTTTGAGAATTTGTTGTTTTTTTTTAAAAGAAAATTTGAAATTAAATTCATGGAACAAAATTTGCTTGTCTGTTCTGGCCTATTCTGGTAAAGGGTGTAAAAACTGTAAACTAATTTACATGTTAACTTTAAGCTAATGTAAACATGTAAACTACAGCAAATTTTTAAAATTTCTTAAAATGATGGAAAAGCTATAAAATTGTCATACCCTAAAATTAATTTGAACTTTTCGTAAGAAAACAATAATTTATGAAAAAAATTATTAATTACACAAGAACTACTCCTCGGACCCGAAAATAGTATAGGAACTGTTGACGTAGAATTTCATGACCTATTGTTTTCTTCATTGTTTGGTAAGACCGTGCAACTAGTTTGCCAGATATCTTTATAAATAGACATGGCAAAAGGCTTAGAATAGCTCAAAATCGACCATTTGAAAAAAACATGGTTTTCTCAAAATTTTGAGCCAATCTAACTAAACCCAGGACGCAGTTGTACTCAGGGGACTTCCCCAAATCCGAAAAAGTTGGTCTTATCGCAGAACCAAAATTGAACTACAACAGTGTAATTAATGAGTATGGTTCCAAAAAAATTACTGCCTACAAATTTTGAATTTGACTGCTAAGAGCACAATGAAAGGTAATTTCAAGGTCAAATTAAGTTATGAAAAAATTTGTATCTGTTTATTGTGCATTAAAAATGTGCGTGCAACTGAAGAGCCTAAAAGTGTTTTTTAAGGCCTATAGATTAATTTAGCTATGAACCTTTTAAGCCTGTTATGGGGCCTCAAAGGCTTATACCACTACCGACGACCATTTTTTAACAGATCTTATTTTTTAGCCTCAATCTAACGAAAAATGGGCGGGGAGCAAACAAAATCAGAAAAAGGCACATTTTATACGTTTCATGGGTGTTTTAATGGCCATGGATGTTCCAGTTCACGTGCTTCGAAAACTGGTTGACCGATTGCTCTGATAGGCGAGTGGGTTTAGCGTGTCAACTATACTCTGCCGGCGAGGTGTCGCAAGATAAATCTCAGAAGGATGAAACCATCGACACGAGACCTTACTTTGAAAATAAGGTTGCTTTGGCGTCTCAAGATCAGAGTCCAGAAGGCCAGTGCAAGCGGTGATTTCTACCAGCATAGAGATAGGTACAGAGTAAGTTTGAGAGAATACAAGGAGTTGTTAGATCGCATAACAGAACAGGATTGAAGTGATTTTGTGCGGAGGAATAGACATGACCTGCAGTGCATGGCAAATAAAAATTGTTGTGGCCAGGGTCTAACCCACCTCGTGGCCAAGTTCGTTTAATTGATGTTGGCGGTACCAGCCAAGGTGCTACTGTTTTAACAGAATGGTGGGATTGTGTCCTTGCTCTCATGAACTCATTTTTACGTGAACAGATGGTGAGGCCGTTTTGCTTTTTAGGGAAGTGGTTGATCCACGGCTGTAGATGTTGGTGAGATAGAGTATAGCATAATGCAGCTCAAAGGGGGAAAAAGTCTCGGCATGAATGGTAAATGGACTGGAGAGATGTCTTAAATAATTTGGAAGCTCGTTACTGAATGCTTGGAAGAATTGTATGCTAAGTGCTTGAGTGAAGGAATCTTCTCTGACAAATAGACGAGGGCGTAGGTTATCGTTCTCTTGATGTTACCTGATAGACTGTGGAAGTGTACTGGAGAGAGTCATGGTGCAATGGCTTCAGGAGTGCGAAGGTTCGAAGATTTTTAAGAGCCAGTTCTGGTTTCTAAAAGAGAATAGCGTCGATGATACCTGGCTGTACGTTAGAAGCAACGTAAATGAGAGTAACTGCAAATATATTTGGTTGGTCTAAGGTAGGCTAGAAGAGGTGGATTGCCGGGAAATTATGCTTTGGCAGAGCTATTTCTCGGGTAGGAAAGCATAAATACTTGGGAAGGAAAGCATGTTAACCAAACAGTAGAGATACATGTTGTCCGTGGTTGTCAGCAGAGTTCTATTTGTGGTCAATTTATATGGAACCTGATAATGGATCATCTGTTGCGGTGGCTTGAACATCTCTTCAAGTGCTATGCGTATGCTGATGACCTACTTGTATTGGTCGAAGGTAGTTCTCGTGCTGAGCTTGAAACTAAAGCGAGTGAGGTCATGACTGCCATTAGTACTGCGGGTGCACAGGTAGGTGTTGGCTTGGCAAGGGACAAAACGATGACGGTGTTGCTCAAGAGCAATCGAAGGTACTTTTGACAGTCCGGAGGGTGTGGGCCTCAGATACGTGAATGAAGTCAAATACCTGGGTATTCATATAAAAGAAACAACAAACTTGTTGGTGCACCTAGACAAGAGTGTCTGTTGACTGTGGACTATGGTAGGTCGAGTGCAAATAATTCTTGGCAGTTACTGAGGACTCATTAGGCGGGCTGGGCTGTCCATCTCATGTACGGTGGGCTGTTTGTTACTTGTGCAACTTATGCACCTGTGTGGGGTGGCATGGTCAAATAATTGCCTGATGAGTATTTTAAAAACAATAAAAAATGAGTTAAGGATTGTTTTCACCCTTATAATTTTGTGCTTTATATGGTGTTAATTGAAATGAGTTAGTTTTGATTAAATTCCTATAACTCGAAGTCTTCATTAGTTGAACTTCTTTTATGGATAATGGTGATTCGAGTTATGGAGATTTGACTGTAATTCATAATTGATTCATTTAATATTCAATCTACAGATAAATCTTACCTTCATGTCAAAGTGTAGATTGCGATAGCTTTCGGCGCTACCCGGACCACCCATTAGATGGCCAATGGGTCCAGAGGCACCCAATCCTAATAGAACACCATCGCTGGAACGACGTCCGATGCGACCGCAGCCAGCCTCGCTGCTATAAGTTGAATCGGGTGAGTAATGAGTGCGTGAGCTAGAAACAACACCAATGCCCGGTGGCACAGAACCAGCACTGGACGCAATGCCAGTTAAGCCAGCAACGGCAGCCGCTGCATTTGGATATGGCGGATATGATTGCTCCAATGAGTTAGTGCTGCTGCTGAAGCTCTGATAGCCGCTTGTATTGCTGCAGCTGTTGCGTGGAGAGAGCGACAGGCGCGGTGGCACTTGTTGTGGCTGTTGTTGTTGATGATTTTGTTGATGCTGCTGCTGCTGGTGTTGTTGCTGTTGCTGTTGTTGCTGGTGCATGTGTGTTGGTGTTAGCACTGGTGTTGGCACCGGCTGTAAATAATTGTTATTAACAGGCTGCCGTTGAAAGTTGTTGTTGTGCATTTGTATATATTTTTGCGTGGGCACACAAATACTTGTGGGCGTGGCTGGATAATTTGGATATTGTGGAGTGTTGTTGTTCATATTAGGCATATTTGGATTATTGTTGTTGTTATTCATGATATTTTGATTAGCCATATTTGAGTTGCTATTGTTGCTGTAGCTGGGTGACATTGTTGAGGTGCCTATAAGATTGGGTGTCTTTGGGCTATCAGGAAAGCCAGCTAATAAAGAGGTTAATGTTGAACGATTATTTGGACCCATTTCTTTATCCTTGGGTGAGAAATAGGTTTCCGGTACCTCCGGTTTGATCAGTGGCGTGCTTAAGCGCAAAATTTCATGCCGCGCCTCATAAATTTTATCTAAAGCCGTACAAATTAATTCAATCTTAATGCTTAAATTTAGTTTTTAGATACTTTACCAATAAATTTCTCCACACCCTTGATGACTATAGCCAAAGTACTCTGTCGTTGCTTTTGACGCAATGATATAAAAACGCCAAATTTCGTACTTAGCGACATTATTTCAGAAGCATCGTTTTGATTGTCCGGAAAGTCAAAAATCAAAGCAATTGGTAAGTTTCCCTGAAAAGGTGTTTTAAGATGAATGTGAGAGTTATGAGGCTAAGGTCTTATTACTGCAGTATTTGAACGAGTTAAAACTTACCAGCAATTGTTGTCGTGCCTTATAGACACCGTCTATAGTTCCTGTTATGGTCACTTGAGATTTCTTTATTGGTTTTACATTCATATCGGAGAGATCGGGAAAAATGATCTAGTAACAAAAACAGAGCAGTTCAATATACAATACTTAAATTTAACATGTTTTGTTTTCAGTAGGAATCAAGAAGAATTCGTTTTATAGCCTAGATTTAATACAACCTCGCAGAAGATAGAATAAAAATTATCGTTTGTATGCAATTTTTATAGCTTCACTATTCAACAAGTTAATTGGTGACCATAAGGTGATCATAAGGTGACCATAATTGGTGACCATAAGGTTTACAAAAGATAAAGCCTGAGAAATTCTGACCAACTTTACTAAGAAATATTGGCGAAAAAGTCAAAAAGACTCAAATTACAAGCCAATTAAATGAGGGCTAAAAACCTTCTTTGGCGGAAAAATTTTTTTACAAAATTTATAATGCAGTTTGATTTCCAATATCCGAAATAAGGTGAAACCATGCGATTCCCATTTTTTGTGTACATCTTAGATTTAATATAAGATAATTATATACAGCCGTTGACAACTAATTAGAAATGATTTTTTTATTATAAGACATCTGCCGATTTCTTCTTTAACTAAACAATTATTCATATTAACATGCTCATTTTTGCAACTATATGAATATATCTTAAAAACAAAAAACCTACTTGAAAAGTTTTTAATGGCACAGTTGTTTTAAAAGAAACCCGAATTCTAAAACCTTAAATAAATCTGTCACAACTAATTAGCAACGCTTACAAAATACATTAAATTCGGGAAAAACAAGTAGAAAATAATATTTTATTAGTAAAATAATAATCTGAGCAAAAAAATATTTTTCTCTTAATTCTTTTTATTACTGAGAAAAAAATATGACAATCAATTTATAGTATTTATTTTCGAGCCAAGAAATGAGGTGGACGTGGTCGTACGTGCTAAGTGTGTGGCGTGCGAACCAGCGTATCCCGAGTTCAAACCTCAGCTCAGGCAAAAGGTTTTCAATAGAAATAAATTTTACTGTTCGGCCGGCACCTCTTTGCAGACAGAGTTTTTGGCAACACAACCACACAATAGCAATTTTTTTTTGGATCTGTGAAGCAGGGTTTTCTTTCTATATGCTTTCGATATCTCTGAAACTAAATACTTGCCGAAGCAGAACTACTCCATCTCCTACCGACTTCTACCGCAAAAACGACCCATAGCAAGTAATTCAAAGTTATTTGGAGTTTTATATAAACTTGTGAAAGACATTAAAAATTGTTTTAAAAAAAAACGCACGATTTTAGTTCGAAAAATTGGCCATATTTCAATAATTTCTTTTGCGACTAAAATTTAAAAATTATAGATATGATTTATACCATATGTAACGTAGCGAGCATTTCAGTAGCCATTTACTATTATGAATTGCTTAAATCATAAAGCATTTTAAAATAAAATTTTATTAAAAACCAAATTTATCATGAGAAGTTTTAAATTCGCGGTTCACGCAATAGAGGTATTCATAATGTTGAAAAATTTAAGAGAACAAATTGGTGTCCCAGCGGCCATCTTACGATAGAATATCGCCCAACAATTCGAATTTTTATTATATTTTCAACTGGTCATATGTTATCAAATTTGTTTCATACCCATAGGGCAAACTGTGCTTGATATGGCCTTTATTATTATTATTATTATTTTTTTATTTGCTAAGCCTTGTTAGGCTTTTAAGCATTATACAAAACTTAAACATTTTTATAAATACAATTGAAATTGTACATACAATTTAAAATTTACGTTAAAACATGTACGTATAAATTATAAGATATTATAAGAATATTAATTATCAGATATTATATGGCCTCTATTAGATATGACAGCAGCACATGGCCCATATATCAAATATATATGTAAAAAATATAGATACAGTCGACGTGCAGTAATACGAATGATATAATGTCAAGCCCTTTCGTAAAATCGAAAATTTTTTTTTCAATGTTTTTTAAAAAATAAACAAATAAAAGGTAAAGTTTCGAGTTAGATCTATTTTATTTTCTTTGAAACTTTGCATTCGGGTGCATTTCTTTTGCCGTAATGGACATAGGTCTTGTCAAGAAACATTGTCCAATAGAGGACAATTTCATCTGCATTGAATACTGCTTTGAATACTACTTGCACGCGAAAGGTTGAATTCGTTCATGACATCATCCAATTTATTTATGAATGGATCAAGAAATGGATCACAAGATCTTTCGACAACTACAATTTTTCCCCAGATTGGTGTAGTAATCTACCTACATAACAGTTCTTGAACTTGGGAAACCATCCATCGCTGGCAAAAACTTTCCCTCATAATATTTCTTATGAAACAGGATTGAAGGATTTCCGTTGGAACAAAAACCATTGATAAAGTACTTTCTTCATTTTTAAAAACTCGCATTTTTTCATGGTGAAGCGGCATTTCCGAATGTTCTTAGAAGTGCTTAAGAGTTCACGTTTTTGTTTTTTATTGTACAAATGGTTGCTTGACAACCTGTTCTTAATTGATATCTTTTGCAAATAATTTCTTTATTTGCAATCTGGAATAACGCTCATTTTTTCTTGTAAAGAAATAAGCTTTTTTTTTAATTTATCCATTTTTTAACACAAAACTAAAATATTACAAAAAACACAAAATATGGATCCGCACGTAATAACAGATATCTAACAATAATGCGATTCCAATTCGCGAAAAATTAAATTAAACAAATTAGAAAAAAATAAGAAGAAAAGACAAAAGAAAACTAAAACAAAAAAAAAAAAATTCAAAAACTGCTTGTTCGAAAAAAACGTTATTCGTATTATCGAGCATCGAATTTTTTACTCATTCGTATTATAGAGTCTCTTATGAAAAAAATATTGCATTCGACTGTATATAAAATAATTTAATCCATATTCTATTGCTACGATGAGCGTTTTAAGGCGAAAAATCTACATTAGTATTGACTTCGAACATAGTTTTAGTACTTTTAACCTTAACTTATGGCGTTTTCATTTCTACCAAAAAATGTTGCCTTTTTTCGTGTTCGATTCTAAAATAAGTGCAAACGGGTGAGTAAATTCTGTGTTTGTTTCTTAAAATGTTGCACTCACACAAGGCAAAATAGGCGCATTTTCTGCCCTGCAAAGCTTTCTCTGGGGAGAATATTGCCCTGCATATCAGCTGTTCTTAAAACGGCAATATTATGAAATGTGTGCGTTAGACAAGGATAGTTACATTCGTCTTTTATGTGTTGATATTTTCTGAGTGTCTGAGAGTCTGAGGCAAAAACATGCACTTTTACAGGGTCACGGGCAACATTGAAAACATTTTGCACCGCGACAAGGCAACATTTTTTGGGAGAAACGAAAACGCCATTAACCTTAGCTAAAAAATACTTTTCGCTCAGCAAAATTTTTATGCTCTTGCATTGTTATATACACTAACTCAAATACTTAATTGTCCGTACACAAGGCATCTGAAAACTCATTCAAGTATATTTAAAAAATTGTTTAATTATTTGGTTTGAAATAAATTATTTTAGAATGCTTAATATTTGTTCTTTTTAAATAAAAAAATTTCAAAAGTATTTTTTCTTTTATTGTAATTGTTAAAATTGTATAAGGAATCATACAATAATATTTAAACTCAATTAATTGTCCGTACACAACCAGAGCGCTTTCAATTTGTTGTTGTTAAAACGGTACCTTAAATCAGTTAGTTTTATTTCTTAAGCTAATGCATTGTTCTTTAATTTTCACTCAGTTTGATTATTTTCGTCGGTGCGTTCACTATTAAAAAAACACAATGAGTACTAATCATAAAAAGATTCCGATTGATATAAAAAAATTAATTGTTTCATTACATAACGAGGGACAAACTTTGGCAGAAATATCGAACATTATTTCCCGACCACGTTCTTCAATCCAATACGTGATTCAAAACTTTAAGAAAACTGGAATGTTCGAGATAACCCCAGGTAGAGGCCGCAAAAAACTGTTGGACAAGCGGTTGGAGAGAAAGATCGAACGGATGGTTAAGGATACCCCCAAACTATTTACAGACGAAAGTAAGTACAACATTTTTGGGTCGGATGGCCGAAGATTTGTCTGGCGAAAAGCAAATACTGCTCTGCAGATCAAAAATTTGAAAGCTACACGGTTAAAAATCTTGGACTAAATTTTAAACTTTTTTGGATTAAAAAGAAATAATTGTTAATCCACAGAAAGTTTAAAATATTATAATCCAAAAAGGATACGATTTTAGTCCAAAAAAGTTTAAAATATTGTAATCCGAAAAGGATTACTATTAAATCCACAAAGGTTTAAACACTGCAAAGGTTTATACACTGCTAAATATTAATTTCGGATGCTTTAACAACATTCAGAATTATATTTAGCTTAAATTTCGTAGTATTAGTAGTTTTTAATCGTATGCCTGAATTACAATGCATACGAATATTTAAGGAATACTGTTGTTCAATGGTGAAACTAACATAGCAGCAGTGGCAGTTAGCAGTACTGCCGAGGTAAGGCCTATTTCTAAATTCACTGCCAACATGCAAATAATTAAACTACTAAGAAAAATTCCACATTCACTGCTTTTGATGCTGACGCTGAAACTGCTAAAATGTAATTTGCAGGCAGTAAAATACGAAACAGCTGATCACTGGCGCTGACACTGACACAGCTGCTACCACTGCGACTGCTGCATTGTAATTCAGCTATTGTAGTCCAAAAATAGTCTTAAACTTAAACTTTTTCGGATTAAAAAAAATTAAACTAAAATATGGAATAAAAAATAGTACTTTTAGGATTAAAAATTCCTTTAAACTAAAGTTTGGATTAAAAACTAGTCCAAAATTTTTAACCGTGTACTGTAAAGCATGGAGGCGGAAGCGTCATGGTTTGGGGCGCGATGTCAGTGGCGGCGTGGGAAATCTGGTTTTTGTGGAAACGACTATGGACAAAACACGTTATTTGAACATTTTAAAACAAAATTTGAAGTCGAGCGCAACGAACTTGGGTCTAGGTAACGATTTTCGGTTTGTGCAGGATAATGACCCTAAGCACGCATCCAAGATAGTGAGATCTAAACCCCATAGAGCATCCATGGGGTATTCTAGAACAAAAAATACGGCAACGCACCATAAGTAACAAACAAATGTTAAAAGATGTAATAAAAGATGAATGGAGGAAAATTGGCTCCGATATCACAAGCAAATTGGCCTATGAAACACCGTTTACTAGAGGTAATTTCGGCGAAGGGATATCACACTCGGTATTAGACTTCAATAAAAACCGTATTAAATAAGTTTTATGTTCAGTTTTTTGGATGTACGGAGAATTCTTTGATTTTGAATTTTGAAGTTTGGTTACATTTAATTAATTTACAATAAAATAAATTCGAGCAAACCCAATTTTTAGTTTTATTTATGAAGATAGAATGTAAAGCATTTAAAAGAATGTTATTTCGTTTAATCCGATGAAATATTTTCGCAAATACAGTCAAAATTCATGCGAGATTTCTTGTGTACGGAGAATTTTTTGAGATAGTGTATTAAAATAATAAAATTCAAACCTTTGTCTTAGTGCGCTCCATAATACTTAGAAGATTTGAATTATTTGTACCCTTAACAATTTCATGATGTTGTGGTGAGATTTCTAACTGCATGTTCACCAGTATTTGATTCTAAAATAAATAAAATTAAATGTTAAAACAAATATTAAACAAAAAGTTAAAAAACTCACTGCAATATTTTCACAAGTAAATTCAATGAGATGACGTGTAGCATCCTGCACATGTAAAGCCTCCTTTTCGGAACCCTTCACTAGCACCAGTGCTGAATGAAGCTTGGGGCGAGATGAGAAAATGACCTGCACATTATATTTCGCCTCAACAAGTTTAATGTATGGCGTCTCATGATCTGGTTGCGGACGTCCCGGTGCCATGATTGGCAACTCGAATGAGATCAGTAAAGGTGTCGAAAGGCGTACAAGCGAACGTGCACGTTCGACACCCTCCAGTGAACCGCACAGCGATACTTGATTTGATTTTTCAGATGGATTGGAACGATTGGAATCAGGAAAATGTATATGAGTGGCGGTATCTTCCATGATGCGTTTAATATTATTGCCACCGCGACCAATGATGTACGAGTGATCGGTATAAGAAACATCCATTTTCATGATGACACGAGTGCCCTGCAGAAGGAAGGTGATATTTTTTAAAATAGGTTAAACTTATTTTGAGATAATATAATGGAATAAAATAAAAAAAATGCATATGTAATTCTTTAGAATTTGTTACAAATTAGCTTTAAGCTTTAGAAAACATACCCTCGAGTCCAAGTTGGCTAAAATACGTTCCTTGGCGCGCTGCACTTCTTCAGGTTTGCCAACAATGCGCACGTGAGGATCTTTAGAGCATATAAAAAAAAAACATGAAATTAGTCTTATGAAACTTTTTACTTTTAAAGTTGGTTTTTATTATTACTTTTTACAAGCGTCAAAACATAGTCAATATAAAATAAATCCTTATATATAAAAAACATGTAAATTATAATTACTTTTCGGACGCACACATTTTTAGAGCTTTCTTTACATACCCTTTTTACTCTTTGCACCAATTTTCAAACGACAAGGCCAGCTTATATAAGTTTCAGTAGTTTTCATGACCTGACAAAGTAAATGTTTTGCAAATATAAATAAATCATACATACCTTTTACCAAATTTTGTATATATTTGTTAGTTTAAGTCTCTCGCTTACATTTTCAAAAAAATACTCAGCTCCGTTCATGCCATTGATGGCGCTATCCGCTGATAAATGAAGAAAATTTAGATAAAACAAAAAGCAAACAAAAATGGCAAAGAGATGAAAAGAATCATATTTGAAAACCAACAAACACCCTTTTCACCCAATAATTCCACACCTACCTTTAATCATATTTTCGAGTTTGTGACGATCAACCTTAAAACGTTCGGTATGCAAATCATCTGGATTTGGAACACCCAGCTTCAATGCAATCGCTCGTATGTCACTCCAATCGCTATCCGCAGATGAAATCTCACTTTGTGTCTCACTTGGCGCACCACTGGATGGTGCTTCGCTATGCTGTGCTGCGGCCGCATACAAAAGCTTGTTGAATGGTGTGCAGGACAGCATGTTTGGTTAAATTTTTTTTATCTTCTTCTTCTTCTTATGGTTGCGTCGTTTTCGTCGAAATAGCTGAAGACTTGTAGCTCAAGTGGTCGTGACGTTGAAAAAATCTTTATAGGTTTTGGTTGGCAAGAGTTGTGAATGGAAATGGCAAAA
Source organism: Tetanocera ferruginea (assembly GCA_958299015.1). Classification (NCBI taxonomy): domain Eukaryota; kingdom Metazoa; phylum Arthropoda; class Insecta; order Diptera; family Sciomyzidae; genus Tetanocera; species Tetanocera ferruginea. Next base: position 16,785,881 of record OY282641.1, read on the forward strand.
ATAATCTGCAAAGAAAAGAAGAACAAAATTGAATGAAAAAATTAAAATTAAGTAGAAGAGGAAAAAATTTATCAAGGAACCATTAGCTAAATCGTAATTCCGAAAATAGTGAACCTTTTAACCCTGGAAGGACATGCTTCGTCGAATCGTCGACTTACAGTATTTCTTCGATTTAGCTCAAAAATATTCAATTTTGTCAAACACCGATTTTTAAAAAAAAAAAAAATATATTTTTAGTTTGTTGAATAGTGTAAGAATAACGGGCAATGAGTATTTTTTACCTTGCCTTGCTCAAACATTTTTTTAGCTCCCTGAACTTGTAATTTTTAGTTGAACTTTTGATTGCTAGCTATTTAGAGGAGTGCATACTTAATTCATATTTTTTCCCCCAATTTTTCTAAGCAGTTAATATAAATGGATTGTACTGAAACAGGTATGTTTAAACAAATGTAAAGTGGTTTGGATGGTATTGTATTTATTTAAAATTAGTAATTGAATTTTACTGTAATTAAAATGGATGTTTTTTGAGGATTTTATTTTTTTTTTATTTTTGGATATCCGAAGAGTTTTGTAATTTGCAGCTGTCTGTGGCTGTAAATTTTTCTTCATAAACTTAGCACTACAAGTGTTAACATCTTAAAGAATATAAACTCGTTGTCCGCTTCGTTCCGAAAAATGCCCAATTTTTTAAAAACCATTTAAGCCCAAAACAACTGGTAAAACCTTAATAAAACCTAAAGTTTTCATGATATCGGCATGAAACTTGGTACATAAGTTTATCTCTTCTAGTTAAACGTCAAGTTTGAAACTTGAAAAAAACCGGATAAGAACTGCGCCTATCTCCCATATAAAGTGACGTCATAAACATGGTAAAACATTTATAAATCCCATAGTTTTTAAGATATCTACTTGAAACTTGACGCGAACATTTTTTTCTAAAAAGTCAATGTTAAAAACTATCAAAATTTGCTCTTACCTCCAATATAAATAACGCGACCCAACTGTGCTTATATTTTTATTGAAACAGTAGAAACCCAAAATTTAAAAAAAAAATATTTTTATCATATGCTGCGTTTTGTTGTTAGTCGTATTCTTCCTATTCTAAAAATAGCGATTCAAAATGAGTTCCGAATTAAAAAGGAATTGATTGTAGATGTATCTAAGGCGTGGTTTGGTAACTCCAATGATGGAAATAAAAGCCGCAGATTTTCGAGGACCCAAATTTAGCAGCAACCATTTCTAATAATAATAATTCTTGTAATGATACTTTCTTTAAGGTAATTTTAACAGGAATTATAATTTAAACAAAAAAATATAGGCTCACACAGTATTTTTTTTTGACAAAAATGACTTTAAACTCAAAAATGTAAGTTTATATTCATTACTAACAAAAAAATTATAATTTTGGCACTAAAATTTCTACTTCCGTAGAAATTATTAAATTGAGGAGTTTACATTAAAATCCAGATAAGTCACAGGAAAACAAAATTTTAGTAAGAAATGTCATTGTAATGACATTGTAATGTTACAATATATCGATCCACAAAACCCTCTTTGATAAAAATGATAACAATCTTAGAGAAAAATCCATTAAAAATCTCCTTTTCAATAAAAGCAGCGTGTCCACTGCAAATTTTCAATCAAAACCAGATAAGTCCAAGCACGTTTTTATTTGTGTAGTTTTCATTCAAAAACTTTTTATGTCAAAACGTTGGTATGAGTAATAAATTTAACATTTTAGCGGATTTTGATATACGTTCTGAATAAACATTTTTTTTACTGAAAAGGACCTTCAGAAGAATCAAAATTGCTTCGGCGGTTTTCTTCCGATTTAAAAAACAAAGTATGCAGAAATCATTTTAATGAGTTCCTCTAACTTTTGTGACCCCGAACGGCGGAATTTAAATTTTGATTCATATCTAATCTTCAAAACCAGACAAATCCAAATTTGAAATAGAAATTGAAAATACATAATATATCTGTTACTGTGGAGCATAATTTTGCATAATTGGTTTGGTTATAAAAAATGTTTGACAAAATTATGACGTTTTTTTTTCGATTTCCCAATAATTCCATCTGTGTGACTTAAATGGTTTTGAATTTAAACTCTTCAATTATATTTCTAGTATCGTTGGAAAGTCCATGAAAATATCTTTTTAAAATGTCTTTGAAAAACGTTATTTCGTTGCTAGAGCATTTTTAGTGCAACAATCTCCTATAACCTACAAATTAACCCATAGCTGCCCAAGGGGCCAATATAGACCCCCACTTGCAAGGTTTTTTTTGTTTTTTGCTTTTTTGTCCAAATAAATTGTTCTGGATACTCCACTGTGCGTCGCGTTGTCTGTCGGGAAAGTGCTGTCAAAGTTTGCCCGTGGACGAAATCGTTCAACGAAGACGTCGGAGTAATTATTTGTTCATATATTAAAGTAATTAGAGTATAACTTTTTTGTTTGTGGAAAATATAATTTTTTTGATGCATGCAAACATTTTTATTGGTAGATTATAAAGTTTTACGGTAAAAAATTAAGGTTTTGTAAAGTAAAAGTAAGTCGTTTGTTAACTGTTTTGTTTCTTGTTGCTTGCAATTTTACCAAATTTACAGATTGCAAAAAAATTATAATTTGGGTATGTTTTTTTTTAAAATCATGTAAATCAAGAGTAAATTCCTAAAATATTTCTTCTTATATCTGTTTGGGCCCGAGATATGAATTTTTGAAGTTTTAGTTCCAAAATGCTTGTTTTTCGGTTTTTTTATATTGGCAGCAGCGAGTAACTGTTTAAATATTTTTGAACAAAACCTTCATATTTGATCAAAAGTTTCACTAAATCTTAAAAAAAAATTTTTAAAGGGCAAAAGATAGCCAAAGACGTCTTCCAACGAAGACGGCCGAGTACAGTAAATAGGTAGAGGACGAGAAATTAAAGCAAATTTGAAACAAATTTCAGGTACAAATTTTCCAACATGAATCGTCAGGTTAAGGTAACGACATGATTTTCATATAAATTTTAACTGTATTTGTGAATTAATCACAATGAGAAATGTGGTTAAAATAATGAAATCTTTTAATCTTTATGTTTTTTTATGCTTCAATAAACTGCTAATAAACTAGTAAGGTATATCTTCGACTTGGCCGAAGTTAAAATACCCCCACGGCCGATTCTTAAGGGTGGAAGAATATTAAATGGGAGAGCTTTTTGTATGAGATTTTGAGAGATATTATTATTTGTATGTGTCTAAAAAACATACATATCAAATTGTTTTCCTGCAGCTTAAATATAAGCCTTTTTATAAAGTTTTAAATTTTGAGGTTGTATGGGAGGTGGGCGTGTTAGATTTTGTATGACGCCCATTTTTCTAGCATATCTCAGTTTTGACATTGAATACAAAAATACCGAGTTTCCGTCTTATAACTTTAATATTAGCCTCTTTATAGATTTTTCAATTTTGGGGTTGTATGGGAGGTGGGCGTGTTAGTAAGTGGATGACCCCCATTTTTTTAGCATACCTCAGTTTTGACATTGAATACTCAAACACCGAGTTTCCGTCTTGTAACTTTAATATTAGCCTCTTTATAGATTTTTCAATTTTGAGGTTGTATGGGAGGTGGGCGTGTTAATGGGTGGATGACGCCCAATTTTCTAACACACCTCAGTTTTGACATTAATTACTTAAAAACCGAGTTTCCATCTAGTAACTTTAATATTAGCCTCTTTATAGATTGTTAAATTTTGGGGTTGTATGGGAGGTGGGCGTGTTAGTGGGTGGATGGCGCCCTTTTTTCTAACACACCTAAGTTTTGACATTAAATACTCAAATACCGAGTTTTCGTCTTGTAACTTTAATATTAGCCTCTTTATAGATTTTTCAATTTTGGGGTTGTATGGGAGGTGGGCGTGTTAATGGGTGGATGACGCCCAATTTTATAACACACCTCAGTTTTGACATTAATTACACAAAAACCGAGTTTCCATCTTGTATCTTTAATATTAGCCTCTTTATAGATTGTTAAATTTTGGGGTTGTATGGGAGGTGGGCGTGTTAGTGGGTGGATGACGCCCATTTTTCTAACACACCTCAGTTTTGACATTGAATACAAAAATACCGAGTTTCCGTCTTATAACTTTAATATTAGCCTCTTTATAGATTTTTCAATTTTGGGGTTGTATGGGAGGTGGGCGTGTTAGTAAGTGGATGACGCCCATTTTTTTAACATACCTCAGTTTTGACATTGAATACTCAAACACCGAGTTTCCGTCTTGTAACTTTAATATTAGCCTCTTTATAGATTTTTCAATTTTGGGGTTGTATGGGAGGTGGGCGTGTTAATGGGTGGATGACGCCCAATTTTCTAACACACCTCAGTTTTGACATTAATTACTTAAAAACCGAGTTTCCATCTTGTAACTTTAATATTAGCCTCTTTATAGATTGTTAAATTTTGGGGTTGTATGGGAGGTGGGCGTGTTAGTGGGTGGATGGCGCCCATTTTTCTAACACACCTCAGTTTTGACATTGAATACACAAATACCGAGTTTCCGTCTTATAACTTTAATATTAGCCTCTTTATAGATTTTTCAATTTTGGGGTTGTATGGGAGGTGGGCGTGTTAGTAAGTGGATGACGCCCATTTTTTTAACACACCTAAGTTTTGACATTAAATACTCAAATACCGAGTTTCCGTCTTGTAACTTTAACATTAGCCTCTTTATAGATTTTTCAATTTTGGGGTTGTATGGGAGGTGGGCGTGTTAGTGAGTGGATGACGCCCATTTTTCTAAAACATCTCAGTTTTGATATAGAATACACATATACTAAATTTCAGTATTGTAGCATAAATATTAGCTTCTTTGTAGAGTTTTCAATTTTTGAGTTGTATGGGAGGTAGGCGTGGTTTTCATCCGATTAAGCCCATTCTCGAACTTGATCTTAGTTTTTTTAAAAAAAGCTTAAATATCGAATTTCATTACGATAGCTTCAAAACTGCGGCTGTAATCGTGTCGACAGACAGACGGACAGACGGACAGACGGACAGACGGACAGACGGACAGACGGACAGACGGACAGACAGACGGACATGGCTAAATCAACTCAGGTGGTGATGCTGAGCAAGAATATATATACTTTTCCATACCTACCACGCCTCCTTTTGGGCGTTACACACGTCGTGACAAAATTAATATACCCCTTACGCAGTACGCGTGGGGGTATAAAAATTACTAATTTTCGAAAGCGTCTAATACAAGGACCGAACCTGGACTCACATGAGTTTGAGGAACAAAAATTGTTTGACAACAAACACACTTAGGGAAAAAATATTGGATTCATAGAAAAAAATATATACAATTTATCCAAAAACGTGTTTTTTTGGCCTAGCAACGCATTTGCATAAAAAAAATAAAAATTCATCAGTATTCAAAAGCATGCAATATATGAGTCTTATTTGAACTTCCAAAATCACCTAACTATTAAGCCATACTTTAACATTTTCAACCCTTAACCGGTACATCTCAAACAGTACATGTGGTTCTAGGGACCACGCCAATTTAAAATGAAATAAAAAACATAAATTTAGTTATAAATGTATGTTTCTTTTTTAAGAATGCCAAAAAAAAGTATTTTTTGTTATTTAGACCGAATATTGTGAATTTTGTTGTTGTTTATATTTTGTTTTTGATTATTTCAAAAATGAAATAATCATAGAGATATAAACTTTTACTTTTTAAGCGTGGTCCCACAGACCAAGTGTACCAGTTAAGGGTTAAATTAAGCAGAACGCAGACAACAATCATGCCTTATTTTAACAAATGCTTGTGTGTACTAGATCAATCAGGTTAACGATGCGTCGATCAAGTTATTAACATGTGGTTGACTCTCCGAACTAAATATAAGAGCTTTCTCCTGGAGTGCACTTAATGGAACAGAAAAAAAACCATAACTTGGATATATTAAAAAAAAGAAACATGAAGCATGTTATTACAAAATCTGCAACCATTAAGGAAATAAGCATATGTACTTCCCATAAAAGATATATAATATTACACTTGGGAAAAATGTATCGACGTTATCAACTCAACTATTGAGTAAATTAAAAAAAAACACCGATTAATTCTATAAATTGAAAACATTACTACACTCTGCTTCAAAATCTGAAGTTTTGGAGAGGAATTTTTTTTGAGAAAGTTTATTGATATTTTAAGAGCCTCAAAGCCTTCATCGGCCCTACCTTGGTCCCACTATTATATCAAAGGCAACAACTGGAGATTTATATACTTACTTTAAAAAAGTCATAAATTGCGAATTTGTTTGTACATCGAAAAGAGATGTTAAACCAACTGTTATTTTTAAACTATTCTGCTGAATGGTAACAGGATTTTTAAAACTCATCGGTCTATAATCAATAAATTTATACAAAAAAAAAAAAAAACAAATTGGCCATTTTAGCCCTTGCAAGGATTTTGACCGAGCTTTTTATGATCAATTGTAGTTGTGTGTGTTATGAAATGTTTGCACACAATTGACCGAGAACTGGACCTACTTGTTTTATGCCGACTCCGAACGGCTAAAGTTAATGTTCTCAATAAGCTCTACATGGCGTTACTTAGTCTCTGAGGTCTGCAAAGAGGTGATGACCGATCAGAAAAAATTTTTTATTGATAAAACTTTTTCGCCGCGGCTGGGGATCGAACCCGGGCTCCAAGCATGCTAAGCCACACACTTGACCTGCATGCCACGGTCACCACTCAATTAATTTATACCGTAAAGTAAAACATAGAGCTATATTTTCTTTCATACTGAAAAGTCTCGAATTGCAAAGCCGTTCTTAAGGGGGGGACATGACATTGGCCTTTTTTGAAATCGACTTTTTTTTAAGTGAAACTTCTTTGGCGGCGAGTGAATTTTCAAGGTTTCTTATTCGTGACGCTCGGCTAATGTTTTCAATTCATATGAAAATTTTCAAAAAATGATAGCCGCTGGCGAGAATTGAACCCTGACCATCGTTGCTCAAGAGTCGGAATATATACCTTTACGCCACGTAGGCACATGATAAACAGGCAAACAAAATGTTATTAAAACTGAACGAGTAACATTCTTTCCTTAACATTAATTTTCATCCGAAAAGTATGCACGGAAAATTTATTTTTTTAAGCTTCAAACGAAAATATTTCTTAAGAGTTTGGTACAAAGGACTTCAGTCAAAAAATTGGATTTTGGGTTTTTGATTGGGTTCTAATCAATAATTTTTCCTCTTTCGATTGCTGTCAACAACTTGGGTGTATTTTAACTGCACCCCATTGTAATTGGTTGGTCCAAAGGAATTAAGTCATGAAATTTTATTATGTGTTTGGTACAAAAGACTTAAGTCTTTTTGTGCAACGCATTTGAAAAAATTTTTTAGCTAAAAATATTTAAGTCCACAACAATACATGTTTCAAAATACATTTTTGTTGCATTGGAATGCATTTGGTAGATCACAATTGCGTTTTAAAAGCAGATTTTCTCTGAAGTGTCAATAAATGTCAGCAATATTTTCTAGTCATCCGAATTCGGTGATTTGAACAGCTATTCAGTTTTGTGGAAATATACACAAAAGAATACAATTAATATTTCTTAGCAAAAAATGAGTCCGCTGTAGAATACGTTTCGTCACCCACAACGCACAATTTTAATATTGACTCTGATGACAGCATAAATGATAAGGACTTCATTCCTAAATGCAGCAATAGTCATAGTGGAAGCGTCAGCGCAAGTAGTGTGGAGACATCCTTATCTATGCCATCAGCAAATGTCAAAAAAGTGGTGTAAGCGTTCTAGGACAGAGAGAACATCAAAAATGCAAAATGGGTAAAGCTACATTACTACAGAGCAAGGGAGCTACAAATCTTAAAACCGAATAGGAAAAAATGCAGCGCGTTTCTCAAGGATGAGATAAGACAAATAATTTTTGAAGAGTACTGGTCGCTAGGGACGTATGCAAAAAGTGTTTCCTTTATTGCAAGCCATATTCATGCGAAGGATACACATGTTTCTCGGAAAAGGAAAGTTGGGAGTCTGAAAAAAGGGACGGTTTCATACGAGTACTTTTTAGCAGTAAATGGGGAAGGAGTGGCTGTATGTAACGGGTGCTTCCGTAGTACTTTAGATGAAAAAGAGAAATTTATATCGAACGCTTTAAAAAAATAAAATGCACCTCAGGTATAACGACGGATGATAGACGAGGTAAAAAAATACCCGCGCACAAAAAGTCTGAAGAGGTAATTAATATAGTCCAAGCTCATATATTATCATTTCCGAGTTACCAATATTCCATGAATTTATATAAATTTAGTTACTGAAATCAATGAGGATATAGATCCAGATTAAGAGGATTCAGAAGTTGATTATGATGCAGCAATTTCAATATATATTTTTATCTCTTATGTTACGTTGCTGAAAATTCTTAGATGAATAATAAAACGTATTATAATTTGTTTTTTTACTTGATCTTTGTTTTATTTCCTGACTTAAGTCTTTTTGCTTTTCGAAATTTATAAAAAATGTTTGGCAAAAGGACTAAAGTCATCGGAAACTTGGTGAATAGAAAATTAATCCTCCAATTTTTTTAGTGAAAGTATTTATCTTTATTAATATGTTAATTTTGCATCATTGCTTATTAAAAAGTATTTCACCCTGATTTGCAATTAATAAAACAATCTTAAATTTCAATTTACTCAAAACTACATTTTCTGACTTAAGTCCTTTGTACCAAACTCTAAAGATTTAGGCATGGAGAAACATACAGCGAGAAAAATTTCTACTGCCTGTTTGCCGCATAATGAGCTTAAAGCTTAATTTGGTTCGTTGGTTGTGATCAAAAACTTGACAGATGATTGACAACATGCCAAAAACAGTTAATTCAATATAATAATAAAAGCAAAAAGTGTTAAAAGTGCAAAGTTGCCGAGAATAGTTTTTGCCATGCCAAAAAACGTCTCAGAGCTAAGAAAAATAGCTAAAACTGGAGCAGAACGCGTTAGTGAAAGAGCGAATTAGAGCTCTTAAGAATGCAGCCACAGCTGGGTCAGCAACTAATGATGAAGATAAGGTGATTGCAACATCGCCTGAGTTCAAAAATGCATTTTTACGAAGCATCAGTGTCTTGTGGTGAATCTACAAAGAACCAATCCCCAGAAAAACACACTGATGTTTTGTAAAAATGTATTTTGAAACTCATCCATCATCTCAACAAAATTTTATAGCCACCCAAGTTGATCACACAACAATCAACGTTCGCTGCTTTACGAGACCCTCACTCAACATAGCAATTATTATGATCAGGAAGCAGGAGGTAATAATCAACAAGATTTGCCTCTGCTTCAAAGGCATCTTCAACTAGTACTATGCAAATGCAATCTAGCATTCAAAAAATGACAAAGTTGAGAAGACATTCGAAAGTAACTAAGACACCAACTGAACTAAAACAAGTACCGAAAATAACAGTTATTTTACAATTTTCAAATGAAAAAAATTGTTGAAAGACTTTTTCAAATATACCATTATGTTACAAATGTCCTCAGCCTCGCGAATATTAAGTGCCTTTTAAATGTAAGACTGATTCTTAAGAAGTAAAAATTTAAGTGTTATTTTTTGCCATGTATTTTTTCTAGGAAAAATAAAGGTAACTTTTGACTTTTATTTTATCGGTCAAAAATAGCAGTTACTTTGTGGCTTTAATTTTTTCGTTAAAAAATATAAAGCAATTTGTGTTTTTTTAAAGGTCGCTTGATGGATTGAACTGTTTGTTGATAATGGTATCAACATTTTTTTAAGTCGGTTAAATGACTTGAACAGATATAAATTACCTGATATTTTTGGCCGAAAAAATCAACGGCAGAGAATAACTGTTATTTTTGACCGATAAAATAAAAGTCAAAAGTAACTGTTATTTTTGCCCAAAAAAAAGTATAAGGCACAAAATACCTTTTATTTTTGTCGGCAAAAATAAAAATTAAGGGATAAAAGTTAATATGCGACAAAAACCATAGCCGGTACGGTCCCTGGATGCAAATAATGAATCAACAGATTATTATTCCATTTGGTATTGATTGAATTTCTTTCCAGATACTTTCTCTCTCTATTTCACACTAAAATCTCTCTTATTTCTTACTGATAAAGAAGTTTCACTTCTGCCACGTGTACGTTGCTACACGTGAGTTTTTTTTATAATTTTGTATTTTAGTAAATATTCTTAAGATTCTAAGAAAAAGTTCTTGGAAAAATTCCTACGGGTTCAAAAGTTACTTAAGCCGGATAAGTGAGAGCGATTTTTTCTTTTTCAACCTTATTTTCTTTGTTCACAAACTTTGAACGCGTTAATTTCGAAACCATGTTTTTCGTACTGGTTGCGGCACTAGCGGGTTCATTTTTTGACGAAATTTTTTTTTTGTATTTTTTGAAACTTCATTCGCTATCAAATGACACCAGTTTTTTTAAAATTTTTTTCGATTTTTTAAGAATTTTTAAAGTCAATATTTTTTTTGAAAAAACATACTTTCAAATTTGGAATATCACCAATAATTGATAAAAAATTTAAAAAAAAGGTCCAGTCATACGATAAAAAATTTTGTTAAGATTTGAAAAAGTCATTTTTTTCCATATATTTTTTGGATTTTTTTTTCTTGTAACTTATTCAATTCTTACAATAATAAAAACAAAATTTTGGAAAAAAATTTAAATTGTTTTTGACAGAGTTATGAATTTTTTAAAAAAGGTCTGTTTTCTCTGTCGCGAATGTTATGTCCACCTCAATTAAAAAACAGCTCAATGTAGACTTGCAATTATAAAATCATTATAATTCATCACACAAACACGTGGATAGCTTGTTATAGCAGGTAATATATTTTCAGGAGTTGATTGAAGATATTCTTATTAATTAATTTGATACTGCATTTAATGATTTTTTAAAATATGGCACATTATATTGACTGTTCCTGAATGTTCGAAAATTAAATGCTTTAACACATAAAGCCACATAAATTGGATTGAAACCTAAGAATGAAGTCGGAAGTCCCACCATGTTGGCTTTTGAATACACTTCCGTTTGATTTACATTTTTTTTCCTTCGAACTTACCTAACTAAGGCAGCTTTTATTTTATTATTTAATCCAAAGTTTGCGAAAATCCAAGTGTTCCGTGTTCCGTCTATAAATCAACAAATCCAGATGTTTAAACTTGAGAAATTCACTGAATTATTTTGTTTTTGTAAAACTGCATGTCAGCGTGGTGTTAGCGAGTTAGAAGCACTATAAAAAAATAACTTTAGTTAATAAGAACTAAATTTGTTTAACAAAATGTATTGCTATTGAAATAAAAAGTGTTTTTTTTTTTTTGCAATCTACTAAAATCCTTTTAAAGCACACTTTTTCTTTCAACAATTCGTTCTAAGTTTTAAATTAAATTATTTCTTGTCTTTGATTTGAGGATCCCTGCGGTGCACCCGACTCTCCTTGGTCAAAATATCAAATCGCTTGTTATTTAATGGAAAATTCAAATGCAACTAAAATTGTCACAAAGTTTTACATCAAAACTTTGAAACAAAATAAACTACTTCTTAAAGAAACGGTACTCAAATGGCAAGGAAAGCAAAAAAAAAAACTATAGTTTGGAGTTTAAGCATGATGAGCAGGAATCCCCAAAGTGACTCAAACGGTTTTTTGTTATTTTCTTCATAAAGTTCAGTGAACCCTGTTAAAGAAAAATATAGCAAAATCATCGATTAATGAAGTAGTAAAAGAGACATAGCGAATAAGAGACGAATAAGAGAGAGCCACACATGGTAAGTAATAAGATTTGAAAGCATTTTATTTTTGTTGCTAATATTTATGAATTTATTACTAAAAGCTGCTCCGAGGCAGCAACTTTGTTTATAAACATATGTTTAATTGTCATAATTTTAATGCCAGGTTGAAAGTGTTGCAGTTTTAATATGTTTACAAATAATCTCTCCCAGTTCGTCAGCTAATGTTGCTAGCTGTCATGTTGTTTTATTTTATGTAATAGAATATAAATAATTAACAAAAACATTGAACTCAATATTTCAAAATAATGTATGTGTCTTCAGTATAAAACAGTGCTAAAAATGAACTCATGAACTAGTAAAAAAATCTTTAAATTCTCTGCTAGTACAAGTAAAATTTAACAAATTAAGAAAACTAAGAAAAAGAGAGTATGTAACAATGTTGCTTTGTTGTTTTACACGAAGATTGCTAATAATTCTTTAAAAAAAATTTGTTTCTTCTATATTGAAACATGTTGTTAACATTAGCAGCATTTTCAAGTTATGCAAAACACATATGAGAGCACTTGATAGAGCGCGAGAGGTTTAGAGCGTTATCACCAGGGCTGCCGTTTTATAGTTTTTACTAGAAGCAAAATTTGACTTTTAAAAAAAAATTGTAAAACCACGTTGATAGTTTTCTATATCATATTTTATTAATACATTTTTTTTTAACTTTAAATAAATATTAGTCTAGTGACACTCAAGGCAATAAATAAGAATAATGCTAGTCAGTTTATATAAAATTGAATTATTAGAATTACAATTATTATAATAAGGATTAAGTATCAAAAGCGATAATTTTGAATTTTGGCCTCCATGAAACAATTTTGAGAATTTTTTTAAAAACATAGCTTTTTTGGGTGGTATAACAATATTTATGGTATAAATATCGCATATGGGCATTTCCATAGAAAGGTCTACCGGGACCGACAAAAAAAAATATTAAATAAACAAATAATTTTTTTGTTATTATTTTAAAAAAATGCTTGAATTTTTAGAATTTACTGCATTTACAATTTATTTCAGTTTTTATTCTGAGCAAATTGGCCTGATATCTGAGAAATATGTTTTTCTTGCTTTTAGCTGCTTTTAAGAACTTTTTCTCTTTTGTATTTTTCGTTTATTTATCAACGTAATGTTTGCACTCTTCTTACAAAATCCATTTATAAACTACAAATAAAAAATAAAAAATACCAAACAAAGCACGATTTACGGTAAATTTTTTATATTGCTTTAATTACTATTCGAATGTCGCGTTCTTGTACCTTAATCATCATTTGTTATCAGAACTTCGTGATCGTTCTAAGCAAGTGTCTGAAAATTGTAACTTAAATCAAATTTGGTCGCCTCACTATAAAAAAAAAGTTACTGCAGGTAAAAATCATACTAAACATTTAATATTGATTTTCAAAGTGTGTCGCGATCATGCGCCGTTTTTTAAATACACTTTGTACGGGAAGTATGGAAAAGTTTAATTCGATTTTGCTGAATTTTTAACTAACTGTTGATAGTTCAAATTAAAGCTCATGAGCTAATTCTCAAGTCATTGCATTGATTTTTATTAGATTTTTAATAAATTTTCCAATTTGAGACCGTCAATTTGTATGGGAGGTATTCGTGATTTTCGTCCTATTTGGATTATTTTCGAACATGATCTCTATTTTTACGATATAAGCTTAAATATCAAATTTCATTACGATAACATATTAATAACGGCTGTAAACATGTCAACTGATAAGGGGACATCCAAAAACAGGGACGCCATGGTTAAAACAACTTAGAAGGTGATACTGCAGGATAATATATGCACTTTTCTATATCTGCCATGCCTCCTTATGGGCGTTAAAAACGTCGTCATAAAGTAAATAACCACATGCGTAGTACAGGTGGGGTTACAAAAAATATCATCAAAAAATGTCGCGTGCTAGATGTCGCGTTCGCGATCAGGCTTAAGCTTAAACGTCGTCATAAAGTAAATAACCACATGCGTAGTACAGGTGGGGTTACAAAAAATATCATCAAAAAATGTCGCGTGCTAGATGTCGCGTTCGCGATCAGGCTTAAGCTTAATAAAAAAAACTAATAGAAATATGTTAAACATATAAAAATATGTATCGTTTTATTAATTTCACACTATATTACATAAAATTTGAATTTTTCAAGCTAAAAAATTTTATATATCTGCTAATATCTAGTGTCCGACCGATTATTCGGCTTCGACTTCGGTAATCGGCATAATCGGCCAATATTTGGACCTTCCACATTGGCTTCGTCTTTGGCTTAGATAGCCGATTATTTGTGCCGAATGTTTTTGCTTTGCTATACAGTTTTTTTTATAAGTTTTTAGAATTTTTTGAATTATTCAGTGAACTCCGTTCATAATTCCACATTTGGAACATTTTCCATTGTTTGTTTTGTTTTCTCTCCTTTTCTGTTCTTTCATGAGTTGGTGTTCACTCGTTGAAAATTTTATTTAAATGATAAATAATTTCTTATGAATTGGTTCGTTTTCATACCAAAAGAACCAATTTGGTCTTCGTTTTGGTTTTTTCCTTACATTTGGTCCAGTCGTTCAGGCGTTATTGAGCCATGTATATTATATTTCTTTAAGCGCCCTCATGTAATAAAATGCATGAATTTTAAAATGCTATATCTTTTTATGAACCATAAAAATCACTTTAATTTTTATATCATCAGAATGCTTCTATTACGTTGTCCCTTTAACATTAATTTCAAATTTGTTCACCCGTGCTCATTGGAGATATTTGACCGCAAAGTTGGGGCAAATTTGAGATTTCTTATTTTTCAAAGCGATGTAACCCAAAAAGTTTATGATCTAGTCACTTTTAAAAATTTATATTTTAAAAGTGACTTTAATTTATATATTACTTAGACGTACCTAATACCAAAAAAAATAGGTCTGCCACTAACTTCTTTATATTAAAATTTTTTTTTTAAAGTTACCAGAAATAACGATTATTTTCGGAAACTTTAACTTTTTTTTAAATTAAGTAACATCCCAATTCATTTTTCTGATATTCAAGATAATAACCTAAGGTATATTTAATATTATGTTTATTCATTTGTTGCTGTATGTTTAATATGAGCTGAGATATGATCATTACCGCAAACTCTATAAAATACGAAAATCGCTCGTGGTTGCATGATAATCATGGTCTCCATTTTGTAAATACAACAAAAACATTTTTTAAAGAAGTTCTAAGGTGCCGAAATATTACGAAAGTAATGGTTAAAAAAAATTTTTAAAATGGTTGACCGACCGAAGTTGCTATTTTGTGATCAATCTCGGCGGAATGACCCAGTTAGTATCAGTTAGTAGCTTTTCTCGACTGGGTGGAAAATTGATAACATTTGTTTTCTACATTATCCTGACGTCAATAAATAAATTAAAGAAACATCCGAATTTTGTAGAAAAACTCTTACATTTAATTCGAATTTAATGATTTCATTACGTTTTTTGTACTGAAATTGTAAATGAATATATAACAAAAGCAAAGAATAAATTTTTATAATTTTTTTGACTTTAAAACATTTCTTTGTTACTCGGCTTCGGCTTTGGCCTTCGGCCGATTATTTACATTTTGTCGAAGAATCGGCTTCGGCTTCAGTAAAACTTTACATTCGGTCGGACACTAATAATGAATCTCAAAGACTGACATGCTATTCGAAAGGTAATTTAACGCCTTTTCAATGATATATAATTAGCATGATGCCAAAAAAACAACTTTTTTTAACTTTAAGATACAAATGTGTAACAATACTCATTGAAGAGAGTATAGATTTAGCTTCATTTCGTAGTACTCCAAAATATCCTTGCATACAGGGTGCCTGATAACTAGATGTTTGAAAAAATCTCTTTTGTTTGGAGGTGTTGTGTTTTTAATCTTTTTATCCATTTTCCTCGTAGAAAATCAAACATTTTATAATTTTGTATTATTCAAAAGGATATCTTCTTTACAAAATAATGCTCTATACTGCAAGTTTTAAAATAGAAATTATAAAAATAGTTCTCTTAAAAAATGCAATAAAATTGCACTTTTATATTTAAAATGCCATGAATATGAGAAGGAATCAGAAAGAGTCGTCTAAGCAACATTTGTTAAGCTAATAGATATCTAAATTTTCACCGAGTGGCTTTACGATATTTGCAATGGTTTTGCAGAAAAATGAGCTAAAAAAAAAGTTCAGTACAAAAAAAGTATGTTTTTGACCCTTTTTCTGCATCAAATGCCAACCTAGCCGCTCCATGCCTACAAAAATTAATCATAAATTAATTTTTATTGATGGATTTTTAAAAAATTCACCGAGTGGCTTTAAGTTTTTCCTTACCATTGTTGAGAAATTAACCTTAATATGAAGTAAGGTTTGGAAAAAAAAATTAAAAACAACTAGAAAAACAATTGTTTTTTGCTCAACATTAGGCATAGAGTAGAATCAAAGTTGGATTAAATGTTGTTTTAGGCCTATAGGGACAACGCTCAATGTGTATATTTATGTAAACGTGATCAAATAAAATCTTATGTGGAATTTAAATTTTTAATATTGTCTGTTTTTAACTTCAGTTTTTAAACCGTTTAAATGCAGTTACGTTTGTTATATAAATATGCTTTAATTTTGGCTTAAGAATCAACAATAAAAAAATATTTAAGTAGACTACTTGATGATGTCTATTAAATTTTTAATAACATAAACTATAAGGATATTTTTGCAATGACAAAAAGAAATTAGGATATGTCTCATTACAAGGAAATATATGCTAGGTGTCAACAAATCAAAGTAGCGTTCGATTTGGTAGAAAATTACCTAAAAAACATTAGTTTCAACGTGGGCACAAAATTGGTGAGAAAATACTTTGACTGCAATGCAAAATGGAATGAACTGGAATGCATGAAACGTTTAGCTGAAAATGAAGATGCAGCTCTTAAAAAAGACGTGCGAAAGAAATTATTTTGAAAGCTTTTAATGTGCGGAATCATAGCGTAGAAAACAACTTATAAAAAAAACTTTTAAATTTTCTTTGTTATACATAGATTTTTTTTTAAAAAACACCTACCTTAAACATTTTTTCTTAAATATCTCTTTTGTTTAAAAATCATTTTTAACAAAAAAAAACGTTGTTGAAAAGGTGATGAAATCTTCTATTTGGTCAGCAAATAAATTTAGTAGAAACAGCTTCAGAAGATGTCGCTTTTCTTATTTTTTTAAAAGGATCAGCATTTTTGACATCAAAAAGTCAGAATTGACATTTAAAATGTCTTACCAAAATATGGGCTTTACAGTCAATTTTCAACTTTTAGAAGTTTTTAATATAAATTGGTTAGTTTAAATATTCAAATTGAGCTCTATCGGAAGTAACCTTTAAAAAGCTTCTAAATTACCACGAATAAAAATGACAGTCAAGTCCTTGAACAAACATTGCTACAACTATATATCTTCACCATCTTAAACAGTAAAAAAAAACTTTTTCTAAAAAACGCTGTTTTGGCATCATGCTATATATAATACAAATATAATTTACAAAATGTTTTTAAATTAATAAGCGAATATATATAGATTTGAATTTTTTAATTAAAAGAAACGTTATTTTCTAAAAATATACGTTTTACGATACTAAAAATATATATATTTTTTGAAAAGCTAAAAGTTTTACCATTTCTTCGAAAGATACAAATATGTATATATTTTTATTAACTGATCGACTAAAAATTACAAATTTTTTTCACTAGCTCAAAAATCCCGTTAATTCAAAAAATAAATATTACAGCTACAATGTTGCCTTAAAAACAATTATTTATTGTAATGGCGATATTCGAAATGAATAAAATTAACAATTTTCCGTACAAGGCCAAAACATTGTATCATAAAAAACACCACAAAAAGGCAAGTAAATTATATATGTAATATACCAAATGAAAGATAAATTATCAAGCTTTATTAATTTATAGTAATAACGTTAATTTTTAAGAAAATAAAGGTTTTGTGTAAGAAAATATTTTTTATTGCAAAGAAAGACCTATAAAATACAAAGTACTGAATAAATTTAATAAATTTAAAAAAATTTTTCTAAAAGCCTTATATATAATCTTTTAAATAATACTTTAATCATTAAAATCGGTTTTATATTTATAATAATATTGCCAATTTTCTTCATAGACCTTATAGCAAAAAAAAAAGTTTTTAAATCGATAACTCGTTAACAAAACGATAAATTAACTTTTCCTTTGGCTATTCCTATTTTTATTAAGAGAACTCTTCGAATCTATCGTCTAATCGCGGCGCCCCGGAAATCGAAATCTCTCCTCGAAATTTATCGAAACAGCAACAAAACAGCAAAATAAAAATTCTTTGAATTAAATTTTGAATAAAATAATATATTATGAAGTAAAATAATTTTCCATAAAGTTTGGTAACCCTTTTAATACATCAATTTCTTGGATGATGTTTTATAAAAATCTGTCGGAGAGCGATAATTAAAGTTCGCAACATGGTGAGAAAAATGTTAGAAAGTTGTTGTTTGCAACATTTGCAGACTCATGTTGAATGCATGCTTTGAGTTTAAAACACGTTTTTAAACACACTCATAAACATAACCAATAAAAATATTATAGCTGTTGTTGTTACTTTCTTACTTACCTCATGAAAATTATTTGATATTTATTTTTATCAATTGTAATAGTCAATATTAGAATTTATTTATTTAGAATTTATTATTATTTATCACAAATTAAAAAGAGGTAATTTTGAAAAACACGTCATGCAATTATTTTAAACAAAGAAAAGTTTTAACGAAAATTAAAAAAAAAGAAATACCTTGAAACGCGAAATTTTTATACAACTAGCTTACAATTTTGACATTTATGTAACTTTGAAACTAATTTTTGATTAATTTGTCGTTTAATTAAAATAGTTTTGAGGTGCAAGAGAGGGAGGCCAATAATTAGTTTTAAGGCAAAAATAAGTTCCTTTAAATTTAATGAGACGGAATTGTAGTCAAGGTCGCGTGGGTCGTCAGTCAATGAATAGATAGATATAAGAAAGCTTTTATATATGCGTCGATTTTTGTTGTAAATAATTTTTATAAATTAAGTTGTTTGTTTTGTTAGTTTTAAAACACACTAAAATTAAATTTTTTTTTTTTTGTATAAATTTCTTTTATCTCGGCTTAGTTAACTAATTGATTGATTAAATTTGAGCAGCTTAGAACAACACAGGTGAGTGATGGATGAATGCGTAAATGTTCCGTACAGCAACGTGCGTAGCTTATCACTGAAATCGAAAAAGAGTAAACAAAAGTAACAACAATAGCAAAAAACTTGTTTGTTGCTAAAAAAGCCGTTATATTGTGCAAGTTACAGTGGGTCAGATATTATGTTATAGCGAGCAAAATTTTTTTGTCATTTTATCACATAAAATATCACTTATAAAAATCATTTATTACCTAAAGAAAGCCTTATTTTAACCCATAATTTCATTAAATAATTTATGTATGTACTTTTCTGAGTATGTAGAGTGTAGTTTGCTAAAAACTCAGACGCTTTTCTTCGCACAACAGTTTCTGCTTCCAATAAAACAGATAACTTTTAACATCTAAAACAGTTATAGTTGTACTTAAACATGCGAAATTGAACTTAAGTCATTTCTGGCCACGCATAAATCATAAAAATAAGCACTAAAACTTTAAGTCAACAGCGTAACTTTGACTGTCATCGCCGCCTCATTGGCGTCATGTAGTCAGCGTTGCCCACCAGCAGAAGATATTCAATTCAAGGAAGTCAGAAATCAAGTGATGCCAACCGAAACACTTTGAATGGAATCGCACTTTGTTTGCACAAACTTTGAAGTGAGGCAGACGTAAAGGTATTCCATTCCATTCGCCTTCCTCCATCCACTTGACCACATCAGCAAAAATATTCGCCCGGAAGCAGAAAGCTCAATGCTTACAAAAGCTGAGAATGAATGCAAGACGGGGTAGTAAAACTGCGAAAAAGTTATGTACTCAAGTGAATCATTTATCATTTGGTGCTTTGGAGCAAATTTATTGATAGGAATATAATGGTGGAGAAAAAAAAGAAATAACCGACGAAAGCATTAAAAGCCAAGTTGCATGTTTCAAACTTTTTATTTCGTCTCAAACAAAAGCAATAATTTTCAGAAGAAACATTTAACTAGCATAATTTTAAATATGTTAAATAATACAACCTATTTATTACTTGTTTGAGGGTACGTTTTTGTAAGACTTTTGGAGAGGAATTCCTTTAATGAAGAGTTTTAGAAGTAGAGAGCAAAAAATTGAGATATATTCTTAGTATTTCTTTGTCGATAAGGTATAACAGATAAAGTCATGTTAAAAGTTTTCAAGAGAGCATCTTAAAGGTAAAAATCGCTGCCTTAAATCAGGGAACCTTGACTTCTGCTGACCTCAAACACTTCATTTTCAACGTACATTGTACGTTTTTGTAGTAGTAGTACAACCATAAAAATTTGCGTACTAGTGTATTTTGTTGTGAGGAATGCAATGAAAGTAATCACCTTACTTTGTCCTAACTCGACTTGAGTGGTTATTCCTTACCGACTTAGATTTGTATTTGCTTCCCTAGCAAAAAAAACTCACTGAAGCCTCTTTAAGACTTGAATTTCTAAAAATAATCAGGCTAAAAACGAACATTTAAAAAAACTAAAAAATTTCTGGTGATAATTAAGTAAAAAAAACTAAAAAATTAGAACTTTTGCTCACAACATTCATATTTTCTCACAACATTGCTGTTTTCAGGCCTCTGTCATGACTGTTAGGCCTGAATAACAACCGACTGCCATTTCATTTTTTGTTTTGTTATAGTGTCAAAGTGCTAAAGTTTAGTTTAAAGTGAAAATAACATCAAACTGGATTTGTGTTTTTCGAAGTGGAAACACTTCGAATTAAATACTTTCGTGTTTGGTGCCAAATTATTCCGAAATATATTTGAATCGAAGTGGTTTTATTTGATTTTATGTTGTTTTTTAGCTCAGTATATATCATTTTAAAGCGTTACCGAGTACGCAGAATACCAATTTCTAAGACCGGTAACGAGTTTCCGTAACAATATTCCTAGTACCGGTAACACACAGAATGGATCTGTTATTCTAAATTTTACGTAGATATAAAAATATTTTAAATTTTTGGGCAGCTTTTTATATTGAATCCAGCTGTTTAAAATTTTTATTTTAACATTAAATTTGTAGCCCATTGGCTCGAAAAGCCCCCATATTGTTAGATTCACGCAAATACTTGAAATTTAAGTATGATATTAGTGGTGACCGTGGCATGCAGGTTAAGTGTGTAGCTTAGCACGCCCGGAGCCCAAGTTCGAATCCCAGTCGCGGTAAAAGTTTTTAAAAAAAATTTTTCTGATCGGTCACCACCTCTCTGCAGACAATGGTAA
Organism: Tetanocera ferruginea; assembly: GCA_958299015.1. Taxonomy (NCBI): domain Eukaryota; kingdom Metazoa; phylum Arthropoda; class Insecta; order Diptera; family Sciomyzidae; genus Tetanocera; species Tetanocera ferruginea. Next base: position 16,807,140 of record OY282641.1, read on the forward strand.
ACCTCAGAGAGTAAATAATGCCATGTAAAGCTTCTTGAGGACATGAACTTTATCCGTTCGAAGTTGGCATAAAACATGTAGGTCCAGTTTTCAGTCAATTGTGTGCAAAAATTTCATAACACACACAACTCAATTGATTATAAGAAGCTTGGTCAAAGTCCTTTTAAGAGCTGAAATGGCCAATTTTTTTTTTTGTGTTTCTTATTAGATATTCAACTTGAAATTTGAAATTTTGGACGCCATATTGTATTCGAAATGTAAAATTTAAAAATGTTTGCATCGAATTCGAACTCAGCAACCTCAAAACATTCTAAGCAATCATTTTAGAATATAAGCTACTAAAAAGGGTAAAATTTCCCACTGTGCAAGAGAGAAAAATGAATTTTTTTGTATGTTAAAACTTTCCTGTAGTCCAAGATTTCATTGATGAAAAATTTTAGATGATTTCTTAAAGAAACTTGCTGCTTTAGAACAACTGAAAAATAAAAATTGTATGCATTGAAAACTTGGTCAACCGGTTTTTGATACCGTTCACGCACGATTTTGGGAATTTTATATGAAATTTTCTCCAACGAAGTGTATGGCCGAATCGTCAAACATTCTTTAAGCTTTGGACTGCTGGGTTGTTTCGAGTAATTTCGGATTTTCTGCTAATTTTTTCAAATGTTCGTGAATCCAACATTTTATGGTATTTTACTAACCATTTTATATCAGGGTCATGGCCGGAATTTTCCTTTGGGTCGATAACAATAATATATTTATAACCAGTAGCTATTGCCATAAAAAAAATAATATGAAATTGACATATGAGATATTATTAAATATATACAAAATACCATGATATAATAACTCCAAGGTAGTATTGACTTTTCTGTTGGAAACGGACTTCTGTCAAAAAATATAACAAGAAAGAGTGCGTTCACAATGCGTCATTGCATACAATTTATTTTCACTGGTCACATTCAGCGTACTCAACAGTTGGCAACTGTTAAGTTAAAACTTTATGCACATAAATATGAAGTTGCGCATTAAAATGCGTTTAAAAATAGTACATTTTAATAAGTCGGTAAAAAGCTTGACATTTCATAAACTTGACAACTATTCTGAAACTTCAATACCGATATCAGCGCTCCCCGATGTGTTCCTGTCACAACAGTTGACACAGCTGAATGTATCCAACGCATATAACAACGAACAGCTGTTTTTGACAAGAGTTCGTTTACTTGTAGCTGAGAGAATCAACACTCGTCAATACTACCTGGTAAAATTATTATATCATGACAAAATACTATGATTTCCAAATATTTTTAAGCACGCAAAATAAAAACAAAAATAAAATGATATAATCGTCATTCTTATTTTGTCAGTCGTTAAAAAATATTGACACAGATTTTTTAAAACATTGTTTAAAGTTGCACCCAATTTTTTATCTTAAGTTGTTCAATTTCTACTTAACGGTGGACATGACATTGGCCGTTTTTTGAAATCGGGTTTTTTTATAATTTTGTATTTTGGTAAATATTCTTAGAATTCTAAGAAAAAAAAATTAATGAAAAAACTTCCTACGGGTTCAAAAGTTACAGCCAGATTAGTGAGTGCAAGTTTTTATTTTTCCTTGCATATTTCTTTGTTCACAAACTTTAAACGCGTTTATCTCTTAACTATGTTTTCGTATTGGTTGCGGTACTAGCGGGTTCATATTTTGACATTTTATTTTTAATTTTTTTAAACTCGATTCGATGTCGTATGACACGAGATTTCTTTTAATTTTTTTTTCGATTTTCGAACAGTATCGGCCATTCTCTATGCAGATCGCGATATATTAATTGGTCGTCATTCAACTAGCTGGAATATTTACGTAAGGATCTCGGTATTAAACCATACAAAATACAATGCTGGGGCGAGTTGTCTTACCACTCGTTTGTTCGGTTCTTAGAAAAGTCGTAGAAAATTTGAATGAAGATCCACTTTTTTATCAAAAATTGTCGAAGCTCGTTTTTGGCACAATGGGTACGTCAACAATCGGATTTGTTCAAGTGGGTCCGAAGAGCAGCCGGAGGCAGTTCAAGTCCTGCAAATGCATCCTGAAAAATGCACTGTTTGATTCAATTGATATTATCGCAATATTAAATTAATTGTTTTCCAAGATATGGCCAGTGCCCTTGGCAATAGATTTTCAAAATTAATGCCTTACTTTGGTACGATACTGTTTGACTTTTTAAGAACTTAAATTTACTTATCTGCAACCCATAGTACTAATGTATAAACACTTAATTTGCGGTCAAATTCAATTCATTTTCATTGGTCTGAAGCGAGACCGACCTGAAATCTTTTGTTTGTTTGTCAAATCATGGCTCATGACAACCTATGTTTTTTTAGTAGGGATGTATGATTAAACCAAGTTTTGAATACACATGCGTACAACCCTTCTCCTTTTCACTGGCTAGGGACAGGCTGGTGACTTCCACCATCGTTACCAGGTGGAATTGGAGCATGGTACTGTACAATGAATACCAACTTGTTTGAACCTTAAATGGAAGTATTGGACTTGGTTGATATGTAGTACTAACAAAACGATGCCACATGCCACACGACACGCAATACCGTAGACCTATTGAGAGGCGACTTTGGTAAGGGATTAATCTCTCCTTTTGGAGCAGTCAAATGGACGCCAAGATCATGACATGTATGCATGCGCGCGCATACATACTAAAAACATTAAAAAGAAATAAAAATACCACAAATTTTATGAATGAAATTGAAATGTTATTTATTCCTTTTATGCATAAAGTTATAGAAAAAAGCTTTTTGTCAAAAACTCATGTCAATTGGTTAAGGTTTAATAGCTTTTTTACTAAATTTAATTTTGAATTTGTATGCGCGCGCATACATAGGACCGATGAGGGTTAAAATGTATAACAAGAACTTAATGTTTTATCTTTCTTTTTTTTTTTATTCTAACAAATAATTTCCATATTTTTTAGCTAAACATGAAATACCTTGAGGGTACAACCCAAAAGTTGAACTACATGCTACATGTTTTGCATAAGCAGACTTCTTGCTTGACACTCTATTACTACTCCTCTAAAACAGTAGTCCTCCCTGCTATCTTAACATTTATCCCTTTAACGCTCTTACCCATTAGCAAATGAAGTTAATTTAATTTTAATCGATTTATAAGCTTAACTTGCAGCCAATGATCCTTGTAAGCATCCTGCCTGCAATCCTTCGTACATTGTGCAGCAATGTTACCAGATGATCATAAATTATGTGTGAAACTTGAAAATTCTATGTGTTCGCACAAATTTTATTGCTGTTAAGTGCAGTCGCTGTGCTGTGGTAATATTTATTTGGATACGAATGGCAGGAAAAACGCTTTTCCGCCTTATTAAGAACGCAATTTTGCATGGGATTTTATTTAAGGGGTTGGGTTAGAAAATACTAAAGCTACCGCTATTCAACTGGTTTTGAGTGTATTTATGTTAGAATGCGAAAAACTGTGGGATGCTCAACAAAGTTAATATTTAGAGTAGGTGAGAAAAGCTGTGGATTTATATATTATTGCTTTTGCCATGAATATTTTTAAATAATAGTTTGTCCTTTTTTGACATGAAAATTGATTATAAGGACTTTAATATGTAGCTTACAGAGTTAATACTTGGTGTAAAAAATGTGCTGTTTTTGTTCTGAAACTCTTGCCTATCTAACTGCGTTTTTTAAACCTCAAGTTTTCATTTTAACAAAAATTGTGAAAAAGCTCATAAAACTGAACTATTATTGCAAATAATTTTTCTGTATTTAACCCTAATCTTCCTTGATTTTTCTTTTAAATTGCTTTAAAAAAATCAACATATTTGCTATTTATCACTTTTATATGTTGTTGTTGTTGTTTAGTAAAACGTACAAATTCGATTGAATACATGCGCATTTTTGACAGAGAACGTGCTTTCTGCCCAACACGTTGACAATCAAATTTAAGTGCAAGCAAATTTCATTTCGTCCTTAATATACCTACAATTGCACAACTCTTTATAAAATACAATAAAATAAAAGAAAGTCGGTTGGTACTTGAATGAATGCGAACAATTTTATGCGCTTTATTGCTGTCAAAATGAGATTAACTCCTTGTTGCTGAAGCAAATTCCGTTTTGATTTTTTATTATTTTTTTTTTTTTTTGTTTTTTTGTAAGGGTCTTCCTTTAATTCTGCTTGGTATGCTGCCTGAAAATATGCCGCAATTTTCTCTTTTTTTTTATATTACATTTTCTACCTTTTTACATTTTTGCTGCTGCTTATAATGTGACAAAATTGATTTGATTTGACGATTTAGACTTTGCATGGCTTTTTCGTCCTTGTAACCGTCAACTTATATAACTGCTGTTGTATTGACAAGCTGACATTTTAACACACCTTCACTCGAGCAGCAGCAGCATCTGGTGTCTGATTGGAGGCAGGCTGGGGTTGTGGGCTGCTTTCAACCGTTCAAACTAAGTGGCTGCTTGACATGATGTTTCTGTTTATTTTTCTTTTTTCTCAGCCTTGTTGCGACAGCAGCTGCGAATGAAGATTACTTTTAGTCATTTTAGTCCTTATTTTGTTGTTCTGTATGTGTTAGTGCGGGTGTTGTTGTAGGGCAATTGCGGTAAATTAGGTTTCTTCTACCTTCTTCAAATGCCACAATTGAATTTTGATTTGAGTGGGTTTTCTTACACAATCAGCATCACTTCCAGCACCTTATCTCAAGCACCTCTGTTCGAAGAAAAAAAAGTTCATTCATTCGCAATTCTGTGAATTGCTTTATTTTAGTGATTTGCAAAAGTTGTGTTTTAAAAATTTAAGCACATGTTGTTACTTCAAAAGTTCTTTTAAAACTTTTATGCGCAACACGTTTCAAATTGCTTGCAGCTTTTAAGTTTGCACTCAACTGAGTTTTTTGTGCCTTTATAAAGTGTTTAACTTGATTTATATAACTCACAAATATGTGAAACATGATGAAATTTTTAAGCTTTTTCAAATAGAATGAACTCTAAAGACCACAACTACACACATTAAATAACTCTTCAGAGAAATTTTCGAGTCAAAATCTTCTTAATTTAATGAAATGCGACCAGACTGACAGCACAGAGGGCTAGACTGAACACTTAATACATTAAAAAATAGTCTAGTGAGCTAAAATATTAATTCAAAGAGTGAAGAAAAAGCATTTAAAAATTAAAAAATACTAAGAGTTCACATGTAAAAAACAGATTGGAGAGTTAAGAGATTAGAGTTAAGGCTTAAGAGCTAAAAGTTAATAATTAAGAGATAAGAGTTAAGAGTTCAAAGTTAAGAATAAAGAGCAAAAATTAAGAGTTAAGAGTTAGGAGTTAAGAGTTAAGAGTTAAGAGTTAAGAGTTAAGAGTTAAGAGTTAAGAGTTAAGAGTTAAGAGTTAAGAGTTAAGAGTTAAGAGTTAAGAGTTAAGAGTTAAGAGTTAAGAGTTAAAAGTTAAGAGTTAAGAGTTAAGAGTTAAGAGTTAAGAGTTAAGAGTTAAGAGTTAAGAGTTAAGAGTTAAGAGTTAAGAGTTAAAAGTTAAGAGTTAAGAGTTAAGAGTTAAGAGTTAAGAGTTAAGAGTTAAGAGTTAAGAGTTAAGAGTTAAGAGTTAAGAGTTAAGAGTTAAGAGTTAAGAGTTAAGAGTTAAGAGTTAAGAGTTAAGAGTTAAGAGTTAAGAGTTAAGAGTTAAGAGTTAAGAGTTAAGAGTTAAGAGTTAAGAGTTAAGAGTTAAGAGTTAAGAGTTAAGAGTTAAGAGTTAAGAGTTAAGAGTTAAGAGTTAAGAGTTAAGAGTTAAGAGTTAAGAGTTAAGAGTTAAGAGTTAAGAGTTAAGAGTTAAGAGTTAAGAGTTAAGAGTTAAGAGTTAAGAGTTAAGAGTTAAGAGTTAAGAGTTAAGAGTTAAGAGTTAAGAGTTAAGAGTTAAGAGTTAAGAGTTAAGAGTTAAGAGTTAAGAGTTAAGAGTTAAGAGTTAAGAGTTAAGAGTTAAGAGTTAAGAGTTAAGAGTTAAGAGTTAAGAGTTAAGAGTTAAGAGTTAAGAGTTAAGAGTTAAGAGTTAAGAGTTAAGAGTTAAGAGTTAAGAGTTAAGAGTTAAGAGTTAAGAGTTAAGAGTTAAGAGTTAAGAGTTAAGAGTTAAGAGTTAAGAGTTAAGAGTTAAGAGTTAAGAGTTAAGAGTTAAGAGTTAAGAGTTAAGAGTTAAGAGTTAAGAGTTAAGAGTTAAGAGTTAAGAGTTAAGAGTTAAGAGTTAAGAGTTAAGAAATAAGAGTTAAGAGTTAAGAGTTAAGAGTTAAGAGTTAAGAGTTAAGAGTTAAGAGTTAAGAGTTAAGAGTTAAGAGTTAATAGTTAATAGTTAATAGTTAAGAGTTAAGAGTTAATAGTTAATAGTTAATAGTTAAGAGTTAAGAGTTAAGAGTTAAGAGTTAAGAGTTAAGAGTTAAGAGTTAAGAGTAAAGAGTTAAGAGTTAAGAGTTAAGAAATAAGAGTTAAGAGTTAAGAGTTAAGAGGTAAGAGTTAAGAGTTAAGAGTTAAGAGTTAAGAGTTAAGAGTTAAGAGTTAAGAGTTAAGAGTTAAGAGTTAAGAGTTAAGAGTTAAGAGTTAAGAGTTAAGAGTTAAGAGTTAAGAGTTAAGAGTTAAGAGTTAAGAGTTAAGAGTTAAGAGTTAAGAGTTAAGAGTTAAGAGTTAAGAGTTAAGAGTTAAGAGTTAAGAGTTAAGAGTTAAGAGTTAAGAGTTAAGAGTTAAGAGTTAAGAGTTAAGAGTTAAGAGTTAAGAGTTAAGAGTTAAGAGTTAAGAGTTAAGAGTTAAGAGTAAAGAGTTAAGAGTTAAGAGTTAAGAGTTAAGAGTTAAGAGTTAAGAGTTAAGAGTTAAGAGTTAAGAGTTAAGAGTTAAGAGTTAAGAGTTAAGAGTTAAGAGTTAAGAGTTAAGAGTTAAGAGTTAAGAGTTAAGAGTTAAGAGTTAAGAGTTAAGAGTTAAGAGTTAAGAGTTAAGAGTTAAGAGTTAAGAGTTAAGAGTTAAGAGTTAAGAGTTAAGAGTTAAGAGTTAAGAGTTAAGAGTTAAGAGTTAAGAGTTAAGAGTTAAGAGTTAAGAGTTAAGAGTTAAGAGTTAAGAGTTAAGAGTTAAGAGTTAAGAGTTAAGAGTTAAGAGTTAAGAGTTAAGAGTTAAGAGTTAAGAGTTAAGAGTTAAGAGTTAAGAGTTAAGAGTTAAGAGTTAAGAGTTAAGAGTTAAGAGTTAAGAGTTAAGAGTTAAGAGTTAAGAGTTAAGAGTTAAGAGTTAAGAGTTAAGAGTTAAGAGTTAAGAGTTAAGAGTTAAGAGTTAAGAGTTAAGAGTTAAGAGTTAAGAGTTAAGAGTTAAGAGTTAAGAGTTAAGAGTTAAGAGTTAAGAGTTAAGAGTTAAGAGTTAAGAGTTAAGAGTTAAGAGTTAAGAGTTAAGAGTTAAGAGTTAAGAGTTAAGAGTTAAGAGTTAAGAGTTAAGAGTTAAGAGTTAAGAGTTAAGAGTTAAGAGTTAAGAGTTAAGAGTTAAGAGTTAAGAGTTAAGAGTTAAGAGTTAAGAGTTAAGAGTTAAGAGTTAAGAGTTAAGAGTTAATAGTTAATAGTTAATAGTTAAGAGTTAAGAGTTAAGAGTTAAGAGTTAAGAGTTAAGAGTTAAGAGTTAAGAGTTAAGAGTTAAGAGTTAAGAGTTAAGAGTTAAGAGTTAAGAGTTAAGAGTTAAGAGTTAAGAGTTAAGAGTTAAGAGTTAAGAGTTAAGAGTTAAGAGTTAAGAGTTAAGAGTTAAGAGTTAAGAGTTAAGAGTTAAGAGTTAAGAGTTAAGAGTTAAGAGTTAAGAGTTAAGAGTTAAGAGTTAAGAGTTAAGAGTTAAGAGTTAAGAGTTAAGAGTTAAGAGTTAATAGTTAATAGTTAATAGTTAAGAGTTAAGAGTTAAGAGTTAAGAGTTAAGAGTTAAGAGTTAAGAGTTAAGAGTTAAGAGTTAAGAGTTAAGAGTTAAGAGTTAAGAGTTAAGAGTTAAGAGTTAAGAGTTAAGAGTTAAGAGTTAAGAGTTAAGAGTTAAGAGTTAAGAGTTAAGAGTTAAGAGTTAAGAGTTAAGAGTTGAGAGTTAAGAGTTAAGAGTTAAGAGTTAAGAGTTAAGAGTTAAGAGTTAAGAGTTAAGAGTTAAGAGTTAAGAGTTAAGAGTTAAGAGTTAAGAGTTAAGAGTTAAGAGTTAAGAGTTAAGAGTGTTCGACATCTACATCGACATCATACGTCATCTTGATATTGATCTTAATCTTGATCTTGATCTTGATATTGATCTTGATCTTGATCTTGATCTTGATCTTGATCTTGATCTTGATCTTGATCTTGATCTTGATTTTGATTTTGATTTTGATTTTGATTTTGATTTTGATTTTGATTTGAATTTTGATTTTGATTTTGATTTTGATTTTGATTTTGATTTTGATTTTGATTTTGATTTTGATTTTGATTTTGATTTTGATTTTGATTTTGATTTTGATTTTGATTTTGATTTTGATTTTGATTTTGATTTTGATTTTGATTTTGATTTTGATTTTGATTTTGATTTTGATTTTGATTTTGATTTTGATTTTGATTTTGATTTTGATTTTGATTTTGATTTTGATTTTGATTTTGATTTTGATTTTGATTTTGATTTTGATTTTGATTTTGATTTTGATTTTGATTTTGATTTTGATTTTGATTTTGATTTTGATTTTGATTTTGATTTTGATTTTGATTTTGATTTTGATTTTGATTTTGATTTTGATTTTGATTTTGATTTTGATTTTGATTTTGATTTTGATTTTGATTTTGATTCTGGTTTTGATTTTGATTTTGATTTTGATTTTGATTTTGATTTTGATTTTGATTTTGATTTTGATTTTGATTTTGATTTTGATTTTGATTTTGATTTTGATTTTGATTTTGATTTTGATTTTGATTTTGATTTTGATTTTGATTTTGATTTTGATTTTGATTTTGATTTTGATTTTGATTTTGATTTTGATTTTGATTTTGATTTTGATTTTGATTTTGATTTTGATTTTGATTTTGATTTTGATTTTGATTTTGATTTTGATTTTGATTTTGATTTTGATTTTGATTTTGATTTTGATTTTGATTTTGATTTTGATTTTGATTTTGATTTTGATTTTGATTTTGATTTTGATTTTGATTTTGATTTTGATTTTGATTTTGATTTTGATTTTGATTTTGATTTTGATTTTGATTTTGATTTTGATTTTGATTTTGATTTTGATTTTGATTTTGATTTTGATTTTGATTTTGATTTTGATTTTGATTTTGATTTTGATTTTGATTTTGATTTTGATTTTGATTTTGATTTTGATTTTGATTTTGATTTTGATTTTGATTTTGATTTTGATTTTGATTTTGATTTTGATTTTGATTTTGATTTTGATTTTGATTTTGATTTTGATTTTGATTTTGATTTTGATTTTGATTTTGATTTTGATTTTGATTTTGATTTTGATTTTGATTTTGATTTTGATTTTGATTTTGATTTTGATTTTGATTTTGATTTTGATTTTGATTTTGATTTTGATTTTGATTTTGATTTTGATTTTGATTTTGATTTTGATTTTGATTTTGATTTTGATTTTGATTTTGATTTTGATTTTGATTTTGATTTTGATTTTGACTCTGACTCTGACTCTGACTCTGACTCTGAGTTACTTTCAGGTTTTAATTTTTTCACGCAAAATTTAAGATTAATTATTCCAAGAAGAGGCCCACTGTGCTGTGAGAGTTTTAATTAAATTTCTACAGGAACTTAACAAGATGGACTCTATAGGGGACATTCATGCATCACAATTCGGCATACTTGCTAAATACTGTAAATATTACATTCAGAGTTGTCTGTAAATATTTTCAGCTTATGTTATGACGGAAATATTTCGACAACAAAGTCCAGAGAGCTGAATATATAAATGGTGGTCTCTGCAGCCTTAAGGCATGATGTATGTTCATCCTGCATGCAGCATTATTTCTGGCAAGCAAAAAACAGTAAAACTTCATATTTAAATTATACTCAAACAAAACATAAATTTTTGTCTTTTGCTTTGAAGGAAGTCGAGTCGCCATGCCGGCTATACTTATGCCATCTACTGAATTATATAAAATTGTGTTGATCATTATAATTACAATATTTTATTTGTTTATTTTTAGGTTTATTTTTATTTAGTCTCATTTTACTGTCGCCAACGCCCAGCATATCCTTTTTCAGCACATCATATAAAAAAAAAACAACACACAAAGTCATTCGCCATGCAAAGTTTGTTAGCCTCGGACTTGTCACAGGACATTCTCTGATGCTCTCTAGCTAGCAGTTGGTTATAATGATGACATTATTGGCACGAAATGTTGTGCTCATTTATTTCGAACACTTAATGACTTCGGGGGCTATAGTACACACACACATACAAACTTTCATATGTGAGAGCCTGTCTTGGAGTGTAATGTCCTTATAAAGGTTTATTTGCCAAGAGCTAAAATGTAGCACTAGCTAATACAAAAAAGAACTATAATAAAACAGTACATTAAAAATAAGCAGCAACATATCTGAAATTAGCCGAAAAAAAACTAGCTCACAATAATTGCCATTTTTATTTCTTTACCAACACTTGTTTTTGCACTCTTCGTAACTCAAGCATGCTAAACATACATACAAGTGTATGAACGAAGGAACACACTCGCTAATGGATACGTTATTCAAGGTAGGCAAGTCCGATAAATGCGAATTAGTGGAAAACTTTCCTAGATTATAATAATGTTATGACAAACAAAACGAACCAACTGGAAAAGCTTTAAACGCTTAGCAATATTAGAATTCAAAATTGAAATTCATCTCCTTTAAAATTGACTTGACTTAAGTTCTAACTTAAACATAACTAAAATTAATCTATGACTCTAACACTCTAACTCTCACTTTGATATTCAGAGTCACTTGACATGACTTGACTTGACTTGACTTGACTTGACTTGACTCAAATCGACTTGGCTTGGCTTTTAGATTTAAGATTTAAGATTTAAGATTTAAGATTTAAGATTTAAGATTTAAGATTTAAGATTTAAGATTTAAGATTTAAGATTTAAGATTTAAGATTTAAGATTTAAGATTTAAGATTTAAGATTTAAGATTTAAGATTTAAGATTTAAGATTTAAGATTTAAGATTTAAGATTTAAGATTTAAGATTTAAGATTTAAGATTTAAGATTTAAGATTTAAGATTTAAGATTTAAGATTTAAGATTTAAGATTTAAGATTTAAGATTTAAGATTTAAGATTTAAGATTTAAGATTTAAGATTTAAGATTTAAGATTTAAGATTTAAGATTTAAGATTTAAGATTTAAGATTTAAGATTTAAGATTTAAGATTTAAGATTTAATATTTAAGATTTAAGATTTAAGATTTAAGATTTAAGATTTAAGATTTAAGATTTAAGATTTAAGATTTAAGATTTGAGATTTAAGATTTCTCGTTTATACAATATTAAATATTGTTTACATTCGACTAAAATAAGTTAATTTTAACGCTCTCTGTTATTTATTAACACAACTGACAAAAATTCTCTCGCCCTCTGTTGACATGCTAGGCAAGTTATTGCATAGTAGAGACACAAACCTGCCTTGGTTCTGTTTAATTAGTGTTTCAAATTAAATCCACTAGTCTTAATTTCAAGAACTATGTAAACTGTTATATTTTATGGAGTTGCCGTGAGGGGAAATTGAGCAAAAATCTGCTTCTTCCCTAAATAAAACCATTTCACCATAACTGAAAGTTTGTTTAAATGGGGTTAGAAATTCACCATTTGTGAACATTGTCAACCTGTTGCTTTCTACCAGTGCGTGCCCAAAGGACTTCCGCCCAACATAAGGATGCCTCGTTTTTATTCGTTTGAACTTCGGCGCTTGTATTTATGTCAATTCCACTTTCAACTCCAAATAAGTTGACACTCTCTTGTTCTTAAGATATTCACCACTTTGCAGATTTAGAAGAGCATTAGGCGGATGTGTGCTCCTTGCATTTTCGTCCTTGCATGTACTTCCTGCCGAACATCAGTTGATGCCGAGTGCTCAGTGCATTCAGACGCGCATTAATATTGCCATTCGTAGTGAGATAACGTTACTTTTTTGCGTACATTTCATCGTGCCAGCAGCTCATTTACAAAGTCAGTCAACAGTACAAAAAAAAAAAAAAAATAAATTAAAATCACGCGACCTCGGTTTAAAACTTTTTCGAACAAAGTTAAATTATTTTTAATTATTTTTTTTTCTAGCTAACAGTGGACTTCAGTTGTTCGTCGTGTTGTTTGTTGTTGCCAATAGTCACGTGTCAGCCAATGCGTGACATTTTGGTCATTTACAAACGCGGCTTCATTCCATGAGTTTTTTTTCTTTCATACATTTGTTTCTGTTTAACCGATTTATTTTGAAAGCAAAGCTTTAATGCGCTTCAATGAATTTTTTGAATGTCGCATTTCCGCTGCCAACATTGTTGCCGGCTGTTTGTTTGAATTTCTAAAAATTGCGCGCATTTTCGTGTGCTAACGTGTTTTATATTGTATGCTAGTGTTTTTTTCCCGCATAATAGAAAGGAACAATTTCATTCGTGATAGTTTTTTTAAACTTTTTTTTCAATTTCTGAATGAATAGGATTTGTGCCACATGTTAACGGTTTGATGCCCTGACGTTGAAAAAAATTGAAAAATAAAATAAAATAGAAATAAAATTCTAGCCAAACGGATGCAGTTTTGTGTGCCGTTAGAGAATTTGTCAAAATATAGTGCAGTGAAATTTAAAGCAGCGGAAACGGAAGTGAATTGAAAATTTGGCAGAGGCAGCATTTCTGTTGGAATATACATATTTTTGAAGTTGGTAAGCAAAATGAGCCACATAACATAACTATTTATGAGTTTTCTGTGAAGTTTTTAGTTTAAAGTTCAAGTTTTATGAAAGTCTTTTGTGCAATACTTTGTGGAAAATATTGAAAATCTTGTTCCTTTAAGTTCCTTTAAGCTTAGTTGGAAATATTTGAAATTAATTAGTTTTGAGCTATTGCTTCCGCATTTCGGAAGTTTAAGGCTCAAAAGTGGTTCATTTGAAATTTTTTTATTTTAAAAGCTAAAAGAATTTTCAGAATAACACTAAAAAAAATATCTTATTGCAGTTAATTGGTGGGACATAACATTCGCGGCAGAGAAAACAGAACTTTTTTTAAAAATTCACAACTCAGTCAAAAACAAACATTTTCCATTTTTTTATTGTAGAGAATTGAACAAATTACAAGAAAAAAATTCAAAAAAATATATTATTTTCACTCCAACATGGTTTTATAGAGCTCCAAGCTGGCGGCAGAGAAAAAAACGGGGCCTCGTGGTTGCAGCGCTGGGAGTCGCAAAAATTGTCCGATCTGGAAAAAAATGAATTTATTTCAATCTTAACAAAATTGGTTATTGTATGACGGGAGCTTTTCGAAAATAATATTGTCTTTAAAAATACATAAAAATAAAAAAAAAATTTAAAAAAGCTCGTGTTATACGATAGCGAATCAAGTTATGCAGAAAAGAATAAAAAAATACAAAAAAAAAGAAACAGTTTCGATAGTATCGTAAGTATAGACGTAGAATTCCGTTTAAGTTGTAACCTCTTCTACTTTGTCTCTTTGGTCCGATTGTTTTGTTCATTTTGCACGTATTTTTATTGATCTTCCAAAAATTAAAAATAAATGAATAACATTCAATTATGGACTACTTATCGATGCCAAAACAAAGAAAAAGTTATATAGTAAGTATGATTAAATAAGCAAGCAAAAAGAAACAAGCAAAATGTTAAATTTTTTCGAACATTTCGTTAAATTTGACAGGTTGAGTTCATTGACTTAGTTGAAAAGAAGGCGAAGCAAATGCACTATCCATTGGTGCCACTTTCTTCTCTGCCCGATATATAGTTTGCGAGCTACAGTCAGTTTAACTACTTATTTCAAATTAAAATTAAGACCCCGATTTTTTAAAAATCGCAATGTGACTATATTTCACGCTGAGCACATGTCCTCTCCTCTCGTCGCTGTCTGATATTTAGTTTGCTAGCTACACTTTCGTCTCTGTTCGATATAGAGTTTGCGAACTACACTCGCTAATGCTAGTGGGATGTGGAATCCAAATTAATTTGCATTAAAAACAATAATTAAAATTTTACGCCATCTATTGGATAAAAGCATAAAACAAAATATGATCTAACTCGTTTTTTTCATAAGAGTTAAATCTAACCGGATCACATAGCCATTTCGTTAAGTTTGACCGTTTGAGTTGTTTGACTGAGTTGAAAAGAGGTTGTGATTGCCATCTTGTGTTAAAATAGAGAACTCAGTACACTAAAGAAGTAGTGCAAACAAGAACCCAATGAGTGGAGTAAAGAACCAATGCTGCAAATCAGTTCGTATAAAACAAAAACAACGAAACAAAAACAAAGAAAGCAACAGACACAACATAAGCAACTAATGATTGAGTTTATTACATAAGCTCGTGAATTTTTCTTCTAACATTTTGCTATTTTGTGACTTTAATATAATAGTGACAAAATCCAAAATAATATATTCATTCAGCGCAGCATATATCTGATATTTTAGTATATATATTTTCTTTGAACAATGAGTATTAAAGGCTGTAGGTATACCCAAAAGTATTGGTCAAAAAACGTTTCATGGTCTTGATAAAATGTAATAAAACGACCTCATACAAACCGCGCTGTAAGACGTAATTCTACGGCAAAAATTCTCAGAGTATTCTCATCTGCAATGTGCAATCACAAAGATGCAATTCACGGTCAGTGTTGGCGGAGTAAATTTATTTTTATATCCAAAATACAAAATAAAAATAGCCAAATTGTAAAAATAATAGCCAAAAGATAAATTAATTGTATTAGAAAAAAGAAACAGGACTAACATTCATACCTTTTTAACTAACTAGTTTTTTGTACAACGTAGTACCGTTTTTTACTGGAAACAGATTTATAAACATGGTTGTTTTAAAATATTTTATAAAAAGTTATATGTTAAAAATATAAGAGCATATTTTAAAAATATTAAGGGCATATATCCTTTAAATAGACGAACCTTTAATATAGAAGGACGTTAGCTCATTTATTTTTTACTTGATAAAAGTAGAAAAAACTTTATAAAAATAAGGTTTGCATTTTCGGAAGTAAAAAAAGTATTACATTTTTTTTTTAATTTCGAACCCAGGATTTGACGTATCAAACCTATTCAGTCAAGTCTGCCATGGTTTAGAAATGGGAGATAGATAAGTAAGTGAGAAAGTGAAATCAAGTAGAACAAGTGAAGAATGTTTTATGTGTGGCGGACTGCAACATCAACTTGCTTTTCCATGCTGACTTGCTTAATTTTACTTTTGAAAACAAACCACAATTACTTTCAATGATCAAAATTATATACATTGTTGCTACTCTCATGTGGCACATGATTATAGATGTCAAATTATTGGATATTCTTGCGCTCGGCTGCACGATTAGCATCACTGGCAAGTCGTGTTCAAATGAAGAGAGAATTCACCCTCACGTGAATATTTTAAATCATTTCCCTGCAAACATTTGGAAGACGATTGGCAGAGAAGTGGATTTTGCGATGCACCAGTAATTCGCCCAAGTGTTTTTTGGGAAAATACATCGCTTTTCAAATGCTCAAGCTATGAATGCGCTAGTCACGAAAATTTTCAAAATCATCCTTCACTAATTTCAGCGATTTTTGGAAGATGGATTTTTGAAAAATGTTCAAAATCGATCATGGGAATATGAAGCAGGCTCTGAAAAATCGTAAAATCAATTATGAAGTTGAACTAGTATAGTTTCGAAGCAACGTCACACTATATCGAAGCGAAATATAAACAAATTCACAAAAAAATTCATTGTAATCGGACAGAACAACGATGCTTTGAAACAAATTGCTGAAGACTTTTAAATGGACTTCGTTTGACACCCTTTTCGGCGAATTTCTTGTTACTCCTCTATGCGGTTCATTGACGAATCTTCCCGGCGAATCGGCCTAAGCATCTTACAATAGAAGGCAATTGCTTGATCTTCCCAGCAATTCGTTGGGGATTCTCTGGCAATTGAAAATTTTATATGTAAAATAAAAAATTAATTTTCGCCGGAATGCAAAAACATGGCCGATTAAAAAAATATTTGAAAATAGCCAAATGAAAAATAAAATCGCCAAATAGCCAAAACTCATCACGAGCAACAAAAATAGACACTTTTGGCTAAAAATAGCCAAAACGGCAACAGTGTTCACGGTGCCAGTACATTTCATGAGCCAGCTGATTAAGTTTCTGGCTAAATAATCTTTAAGCACATAATTGAAATATTTACATATTTCATATTTATTGTAATTTAGGTATCACTTTAATTATTAACTCTTAATTTTCTTTCACTATCTTACTTTTAAAAAAAATTTTTTTTCCTTATTTGCCTAAACTTAACCCTCTTGCAATTTAATTTTTTTTCATTTAGTCATTTGTGTACTGTTGCTGATGAAAATCAAAAAACGCTGATTTAAATATTGGGCAAACAACGCTGTGACTTGAAAATTGTAGATTTCACTGCACGTAGCTTAACCTTTGTGTTGACAGCAAGTCTACATTCCTTTGATGGACAATTACCGGTGATCTGCCAGTCTTTCTTAAATTTTGCAAGTTAAATTCAATTAAAACTTATATCAAGTATCTTAGTATACCCTCTACAGAAACTTGTGGCATTCCTGCAAATACTTGCGTTGTTCATTTGACCTCCTTTTGTGAAATATTCTATCAATATTTTATTCATAATTATTTCAAGTTTGCGAAGAATATGCAACATAATAAAGAAAACAAACTTAAGAAACGAAGAACCAGAAAATCGTTGTTATTGCCTGAAATAGATTTGTTATAATGTAGAGATGAAATTATAACAACTAATTTTGTTGGTGACAAACAAATGGTTAGGGGCGCATTCTACAGGAAACCAATTTCTGTTGGGTAATAGCCGATACACATTGACTGCAACCTGCGTCCACCGACAAAACGAAAACTAGTCGTCAGAGAGAATTGTTGCAGTGTTCCCGACGACTTGATTATAATGATTGCAGCAGCAACAATCTGTATTTTTATATTTCTGAAAATTTTTTTTAATATATTAACTCGCTTTCAAACTATATTAATCAAAACAATAATCACAAGACTCACAAAACGAAAAACGTACAGCTAGCTTGAATATAATTAAAAAAAAAAAAGTAAACAAACTTCAGAGTACTCTTTTGTCGGCTGTCAAATTAGAAATAGATTGAAGTCTGCGGCTGCAACATTTGTCGTCGAATCCTCTCTTTGTCGTGC
This sequence comes from Tetanocera ferruginea, assembly GCA_958299015.1. Taxonomy (NCBI): domain Eukaryota; kingdom Metazoa; phylum Arthropoda; class Insecta; order Diptera; family Sciomyzidae; genus Tetanocera; species Tetanocera ferruginea. The sequence continues at coordinate 16,824,552 of OY282641.1, forward strand.
TGCAGGCAAAAATTACACTTACATAAGAAGACATGCGTTCTATTTCTTGACGTTTGCTGTTCGTCGCAGATTGCAGTCAATGTGTATCGGCTATAAAGATCTCGTTGGCGACTTGGTTTGAACTCTTTTGGAAAGTACGACTTATTTTTCTTCATGGTACCAAAAACTGATAATTGTAATTCCATCATGAGACGAGCACGAGGGTACGGACAACACTTTTGCCTTTATTGACAAGATGGACTTCCGGCTTCCAGTTTAAAACTGGCCCCCTTAATCGTATATGAAGTTTTCATCAAACTTTGATGCCATATTAAGCGGTCTTGTTTGGCATTTTAATGGTGAATTTGAACTCAACGAGTGAACTTAATATCCCAAACTGAACTACAGATTTGAAACTACTTTGTAAACCATGTTAATTAAGTGGCTCGCTGGTGAGCCACGTGTGTGAAAAAGGGTTAAAGTACACAGTTTACTTTCAGGTATTTTAAAATACACTTACAACGTTTACCTTGTTTATAAAACTCAAAACATATATTTAGGAGATGTTTTCAATATGTCGTCATCAATACTTGTATGTCCTTACTGATAAACATCAAATAAATTTTGTGTGCATACCTTAAGGCTGACAATTTTTCATATAAAAAAGCACTGTAGTAGTAAGAATGAACAGTTTGAGCGATATTAGATTGTATGAGCGAAACAGGTTCTGGGTCAGGCAGAACATGTTTTAAAAATCATAGCAATAACAACTATGAACAGTTTGAGCGATATAGATCATGGAGCTTGCCTTTTATATATTAAAATTAATTTACCTAATCATCTTCATTTTCTGACATTTTCGTGGAAAATGGCTACTGTTCAAGCAGTTGCAAAAGTTTGTAGTAAAGTACTTACATCGCTCATATTTCATCATGACTTCCTCTTCTGGAAGCTAGCAATTTTTAATTCGATTTCGGCAAATTGTTCCAACAGATAAAATCCTTTGAGTTCTAAAGTACACTATAGTGTATACCAAAGAAGTAGTGTAATAGTTATCAAAGAAATCACCTCAATTATGATAGTGTGGTACTTCACGAAGCAATATTAACAACATACAAAATTAATTAGGTGTAAATTTTGGCGTGAAATTACTTTTGTTTTTGACAAGCAAATATTGTAAAATTTTTCTGTTTTTAAGCTTCAAGAATTTCACATGTAATACTAAGTTGGACAATACCGTGGTTTAAAATGTGTTATTAGTTCAGTGCCTGGTTTTACAATTTTAAATTTTAAAATTGACTACAAAAACATTGCAACCACTTCATTGTTTCTCATTGTGGCAAAGTTTTTGGTTTTTTCTGCAAAATTTTTGTTAATAGCGCGAAAACGATTTAATGAAATAACAATAATATGCACGAAACATAGACAGACACATGCACACATAAACACAATGTACTATAAGCCATAGTCCGTCCACACACACAGTCATTTACAATGTAAAAGGACTAAAAGACTGTCTTAGCTACAACACTAGCATTAGTGAAAATTTTCAACAAAACAACGAAAAGCAAAGAGAACGATGCATGAAAAGAAAACGTTAAAGTGCCAAAAAAACTTAGCAGCGAGCTGCTAAAATTGCAGCTACTCGTTACTAGAGGGCAGCGAGACAGGCAGGAAATGCAGTTTATTGTAACAGTCGTACGCTATACCGCACATTTTGTTGTTGTTGGTTTTATGAGCTTGTTGTTGTTGCTACTACGTTTTGTATTTCAAAGCGGTTTCATGCTGCTTAATTTTTTTGTTGTCTTTTTGCTGTTATTCTTGTTTCTTTTGTTTTTGACACAACTTTTACACCCATTTTTAGTAGCTGAAAACTCCTCCTTTAAATAATGCTTTTTACAAAAATGTTGCATCTATACAAGTGTGTTTGTGTGTGTAAATGTGTAAATTGGCGCTGCTGTTGTTGAGGCAAAAGCTTAGGAAAAGTTAACATATCTTCAAAAAAAAACAAAAAAAAAATTGTATTAAATTTATTATTATAAGCTTGTCTCTTGAGTTTTTTATTTATTTTATTTTTATTTTTTCTTATTCAAAAATTGGCATAAATTGTTTTTGTTAACATATACATTTAAGTTTAGCAAAAACTTTTATTTTAATAAATTTTTAAGTTTTGCTTTCATCTGCAACTTTTAGCTTTTAATAACCAGATTTATATATATCTCACATAACACTCGGCAAGTTATGTCGTGTTTTTAAAGAAAACATTGAAAAGAATTTATTTTTTACTGAAACTTTTTGCTTTTATAAAACTCGCGTGTTGTAAGTTTAAAGTTACAAAAGTTGCACTTAATGGCAAAACTTTTACAAGCTGAATGAATTCTGTCGTTTTCTCTTTCTGCATAAAATTGAGAATATATTAAAAATGTTGCCGACAAATTTTGTTGCAATGACAAATTATTACGATTGCATGTTCTTAGTTTATGGCATGAATTGTTTTGGAAAATTTTCTGCATTTAATCAATCAAAAGCATAAAACATGCATGTCAGAATATGAAAATTTGTCAGCTATAACTTCACTGAAAAATTATTTTGCAGTAGAAAGGATAAAAATCAATTTGACTTAGATAATAAGGTGCAAATAATACTTATAAAAATATGAATATGAATATGAATATGAATATGAATATGAATATGAATATGAATATAAATATGAATATGAATATGAATATGAATATGAATATGAATATGAATATGAATATGAATATGAATATGAATATGAATATGAATATGAATATGAATATGAATATGAATATGAATATGAATATGAATATGAATATGAATATGAATATGAATATGAATATGAATATGAATATGAATATGAATATGAATATGAATATGAATATGAATATGAATATGAATATGAATATGAATATGAATATGAATATGAATATGAATATGAATATGAATATGAATATGAATATGAATATGAATATGAATATGAATATGAATATGAATATGAATATGAATATGAATATGAATATGAATATGAATATGAATATGAATATGAATATGAATATGAATATGAATATGAATATGAATATGAATATGAATATGAATATGAATATGAATATGAATATGAATATGAATATGAATATGAATATGAATATGAATATGAATATGAATATGAATATGAATATGAATATGAATATGAATATGAATATGAATATGAATATGAATATGAATATGAATATGAATATGAATATGAATATGAATATGAATATGAATATGAATATGAATATGAATATGAATATGAATATGAATATGAATATGAATATGAATATGAATATGAATATGAATATGAATATGAATATGAATATGAATATGAATATGAATATGAATATGAATATGAATATGAATATGAATATGAATATGAATATGAATATGAATATGAATATGAATATGAATATGAATATGAATATGAATATGAATATGAATATGAATATGAATATGAATATGAATATGAATATGAATATGAATATGAATATGAATATGAATATGAATATGAATATGAATATGAATATGAATATGAATATGAATATGAATATGAATATGAATATGAATATGAATATGAATATGAATATGAATATGAATATGAATATGAATATGAATATGAATATGAATATGAATATGAATATGAATATGAATATGAATATGAATATGAATATGAATATGAATATGAATATGAATATGAATATGAATATGAATATGAATATGAATATGAATATGAATATGAATATGAATATGAATATGAATATGAATATGAATATGAATATGAATATGAATATGAATATGAATATGAATATGAATATGAATATGAATATGAATATGAATATGAATATGAATATGAATATGAATATGAATATGAATATGAATATGAATATGAATATGAATATGAATATGAATATGAATATGAATATGAATATGAATATGAATATGAATATGAATATGAATATGAATATGAATATGAATATGAATATGAATATGAATATGAATATGAATATGAATATGAATATGAATATGAATATGAATATGAATATGAATATGAATATGAATATGAATATGAATATGAATATGAATATGAATATGAATATGAATATGAATATGAATATGAATATGAATATGAATATGAATATGAATATGAATATGAATATGAATATGAATATGAATATGAATATGAATATGAATATGAATATGAATATGAATATGAATATGAATATGAATATGAATATGAATATGAATATGAATATGAATATGAATATGAATATGAATATGAATATGAATATGAATATGAATATGAATATGAATATGAATATGAATATGAATATGAATATGAATATGAATATGAATATGAATATGAATATGAATATGAATATGAATATGAATATGAATATGAATATGAATATGAATATGAATATGAATATGAATATGAATATGAATATGAATATGAATATGAATATGAATATGAATATGAATATGAATATGAATATGAATATGAATATGAATATGAATATGAATATGAATATGAATATGAATATGAATATGAATATGAATATGAATATGAATATGAATATGAATATGAATATGAATATGAATATGAATATGAATATGAATATGAATATGAATATGAATATGAATATGAATATGAATATGAATATGAATATGAATATGAATATGAATATGAATATGAATATGAATATGAATATGAATATGAATATGAATATGAATATGAATATGAATATGAATATGAATATGAATATGAATATGAATATGAATATGAATATGAATATGAATATGAATATGAATATGAATATGAATATGAATATGAATATGAATATGAATATGAATATGAATATGAATATGAATATGAATATGAATATGAATATGAATATGAATATGAATATGAATATGAATATGAATATGAATATGAATATGAATATGAATATGAATATGAATATGAATATGAATATGAATATGAATATGAATATGAATATGAATATGAATATGAATATGAATATGAATATGAATATGAATATGAATATGAATATGAATATGAATATGAATATGAATATGAATATGAATATGAATATGAATATGAATATGAATATGAATATGAATATGAATATGAATATGAATATGAATATGAATATGAATATGAATATGAATATGAATATGAATATGAATATGAATATGAATATGAATATGAATATGAATATGAATATGAATATGAATATGAATATGAATATGAATATGAATATGAATATGAATATGAATATGAATATGAATATGAATATGAATATGAATATGAATATGAATATGAATATGAATATGAATATGAATATGAATATGAATATGAATATGAATATGAATATGAATATGAATATGAATATGAATATGAATATGAATATGAATATGAATATGAATATGAATATGAATATGAATATGAATATGAATATGAATATGAATATGAATATGAATATGAATATGAATATGAATATGAATATGAATATGAATATGAATATGAATATGAATATGAATATGAATATGAATATGAATATGAATATGAATATGAATATGAATATGAATATGAATATGAATATGAATATGAATATGAATATGAATATGAATATGAATATGAATATGAATATGAATATGAATATGAATATGAATATGAATATGAATATGAATATGAATATGAATATGAATATGAATATGAATATGAATATGAATATGAATATGAATATGAATATGAATATGAATATGAATATGAATATGAATATGAATATGAATATGAATATGAATATGAATATGAATATGAATATGAATATGAATATGAATATGAATATGAATATGAATATGAATATGAATATGAATATGAATATGAATATGAATATGAATATGAATATGAATATGAATATGAATATGAATATGAATATGAATATGAATATGAATATGAATATGAATATGAATATGAATATGAATATGAATATGAATATGAATATGAATATGAATATGAATATGAATATGAATATGAATATGAATATGAATATGAATATGAATATGAATATGAATATGAATATGAATATGAATATGAATATGAATATGAATATGAATATGAATATGAATATGAATATGAATATGAATATGAATATGAATATGAATATGAATATGAATATGAATATGAATATGAATATGAATATGAATATGAATATGAATATGAATATGAATATGAATATGAATATGAATATGAATATGAATATGAATATGAATATGAATATGAATATGAATATGAATATGAATATGAATATGAATATGAATATGAATATGAATATGAATATGAATATGAATATGAATATGAATATGAATATGAATATGAATATGAATATGAATATGAATATGAATATGAATATGAATATGAATATGAATATGAATATGAATATGAATATGAATATGAATATGAATATGAATATGAATATGAATATGAATATGAATATGAATATGAATATGAATATGAATATGAATATGAATATGAATATGAATATGAATATGAATATGAATATGAATATGAATATGAATATGAATATGAATATGAATATGAATATGAATATGAATATGAATATGAATATGAATATGAATATGAATATGAATATGAATATGAATATGAATATGAATATGAATATGAATATGAATATGAATATGAATATGAATATGAATATGAATATGAATATGAATATGAATATGAATATGAATATGAATATGAATATGAATATGAATATGAATATGAATATGAATATGAATATGAATATGAATATGAATATGAATATGAATATGAATATGAATATGAATATGAATATGAATATGAATATGAATATGAATATGAATATGAATATGAATATGAATATGAATATGAATATGAATATGAATATGAATATGAATATGAATATGAATATGAATATGAATATGAATATGAATATGAATATGAATATGAATATGAATATGAATATGAATATGAATATGAATATGAATATGAATATGAATATGAATATGAATATGAATATGAATATGAATATGAATATGAATATGAATATGAATACGAATATGAATATGAATATGAAAAATTGTTTTAATTGCATTTAAACCAGGATCAAAAAAGCGTATTAATACAAAAATAGGATTTTTTTTTAAGTTCTGAGATACTCAGAAGACTTATGCCTAAAATACGTGAATGCTATTCAGAAGAAAATGAATATAATTTTCACGAAAATAACACGTGTAGTTGAGGTTCCTGATTTAAAAAACGAACTAAACGGAGTTTAAACTCCCGTGAACACTAGACCGTATCGAAAAAAAAACTCCGCCGCACACCAGCTAATCTAAAGCGTTATTGAAAGCAAGTTTCGAAAAAAAAAATTTTTTATTTTGACCGACCGTAGGGGTCGCGCTTTGACATATTTCTTCATAACTTCGTTATTTACCGTCCTCCTTTCAATAATGCTTCAGATTAGCTGGTGTGCGGCGACATTTATTTTTATCGCCTATAAGGCGAGACGGTCTAGTGAACACGTGTATTTCTAACTCGTGAATGTAGAGCTGTTGCTGTACCTGAAATATTTTAATAAATTTTTAATATAAGAGGAAAAGCTTTTTTAGGCTTTACGAAGAAGCTTTTAAGGTTATCAATGCAACTAAAATTCGAAAGCACGTTTTAAATATTTTTAAAATCTCGTTGCAAGCAAAAAGCTTTTGAAAGCTTTGAAAATGGGTTGCTTATTTATTTAATTTGTTTGTTTTATTTTTCAAAATAAAAACTGATATTTTCAGTTATGCATTGAAAAAGTTGGAAACTTTTTACTGTTAACTGTAAAATGCTAAGTTTTTGAGACAGTTATGAATGCAGTGCAGTTACGAGTGTGGTTGTGATCTTTTGTTAAAATGAAATGATCAAAAAAGCTTCTAAAAGCTTTTTAATATCACTTTTTGTTGGCCTATCAATTTAGGTTTTTATAAGCTTAGATTTACAAAAACTTGCATGTTATTCTAAACTGTCTTCGCTGCACTTTGTTTGACGATTACGATCCAAATAAAAAAATCTAATTTTTGTGTGACTGTTTGTTTGTAAAATAGTGTGTGTTGACAAGAAAGTCTTAGGTTACTGGGCTTTGATATTTTAACTTCTGCTGATATTTTATTTACACCTCATCATTGTACTACTGAATAAATCCTTAACAACAATGAGCTCTAAAGCGTTAGTAAAGCTTTTCTTTAAAACGTTATACAGAAGGATTTTGGCATGGCCGTTGCAAAGTATTCTCCTCTTTGTACTGTGAGTAGAGCTGCTATCTGTTGCTACCTGCGGATTACAAACGGATTAAGCTTAGCTTAGTTTTATAAGTTCTTTTCTCCCAGGCAAAGATTTACTTCTGAATCAAACTATATCTAAAAGCTCATTTTGATAAAACTACAGAAACAAGTTTTGTAATTTAAGTAAAACAATTTTAAAATATGCATATTGCAAAGCAAAATTGTTTATCAAGAGTATATTTCAAGCTTGCAAATGAAAGCTATCAAACTTTAAACAAATATTGAGAGACTCTTACACACACCTCTAACACTCGTTTTCACAAGTAAACTACTTGTCTTTTTCTAGTGTTAAAAGTTGTTGAGATCAGCTTCAGTTTGATTCAGTTATTTATGATTTTATGCTGAAATACAGAATATTATATTTATAGAAAGAAAAAAAGCTAAGAACTTTATTGTTATATTATGTTTCATGCTAGAGTTTTTGGTATAAGTAAAAGTTTGTGGCATATCAAACTGAAAAGTTTTAAAGCTTATTAAATAAAGTTGAACGTAGAATACAACTCAGACATTTATTTGGAAGTATTTTTTTCTGGGTCGAAAAGCTTCTGATTTTTAACTATTAACTGAAAATATTAGTTATTTTCAAATTAAATATGGATTTTAAATCAATTTGAATGAAAAGAAAACATCATTATAAACATTATCATAAGCCTTATTAACTAACACTATCTATCAAAATATGAAACAAATTGCATCATAATGCTTTTTTTAAGCAAACCTTTCACTCTAGGAAGCTAGCATAACATCTTAAAATGCCGTGATATAAAAAAAAAAATTTTGTTTTTTCAGCTTACAGTAAAAAATTTGCATAACTGTTTAGTAAAACAAAAGAGAATTGAACAACAGGTCAAGCATAAGTGACCCATTTATAATGGCATATATTGCCTTCAACTCGAAGGCTATCTGTCACTCATAGTCATGGTCAGCGAGTTTGAGGCTAAAGCTTAAAAAAAGTTTGTTTAAAAAAGTAAAATGCAAATAAATTTTACTTTCTATCATAGGTCAAAGTGGATAACTGTATAACAAAAACAAAAAATATAAATGTTTATAAAAGTTTTGTATGCAGCATACAAAAATATTAGAAAAAAATATGCAAAAGTTAATAAGTAAACTTTTAAAGTTTGAAAAAATAAAATATAAACAAAATTTAACTGTTATCAATTGATTTAACTATAAGGCCAAGTTTAATATAAACGGAGCGGATGGGGTGGCAGCGTTACAAGAACGGACACTAACAAAGTTGAACCAATTGGCAAATATTGGCAAAATATTCTGTAGATGTATGCAAAATTCTATTTGCCAAGGGCAGCTAGTAGCAGACCAATCCACAAACACATAGATATACCAACACACTCATGCCAAGACGCACACACTTTCATGAACAACACAAACACAAACATATAAATTACATGCATTGCCATGCAAAGTAAACTTCTTGCGAGTAGCACAACATTTTTTGTTTTCTTCTTCTCTACCTTCCTTCCAACCGTTCTGCTTACTTTGCTCTATGGCTAGCATCACTTGCCTGTGTCCTTGCAGTAGGAATTTGTTCCCAAGTTTGCTCGAGTTCTACTCATATATCACTAAACAAATAAATTTGCTTATGAAAATGTTTTCAATTGCAAGAGATTTGCAGCTGCAACGCAGAAGCGTTGCAAAAACATTGCTGAAAAAGCTTATTTGTTAGAATACACCTGAGGATACAACAGAACGTAGCATATTTCCGGCAAGAACAGCAAATCTAATACCGGAAAACGATATCGATTTAGTGTGTGCGTGTGTTCGTTCGAGTGTATGTGCATGTTATGCATCATAACCAAGTTTTTGTTATAGTTGGCGATATTGTTTACAGAAGATTATTAAGTTCACAAAAGGATTTATTTAAAGATTGCTATGTGTTGGCAGACGGGCAGAGAAAGAAGTTATTTTTTTTACTCCAAAAAATTTCATTTTGGCTGAATTAATTGAGGTATCAGTTTGAAATTGTTGGCATTTATGTAGCAAAATATTAGCCTAGTATTTATTTTCAAGTAATTTGCTTAATGAAGTATGACTTTCTTCATTGACGTACAGACTTATTTCTCTTTGATCTCCAAACAATTTAAAATCATTGTATTTTTTGAAAAAATTGTTAGCCTAGAACTCAGAACAGTTTGACGATTGAATGACGTAAGTTATTTTCGTTTCGCAAAATTTTCAATCTATCTAAGCAGGCATCATGAGTCTTTTATGATCCTTTAAGACTCGTATCCAAGAGTTTAAATACTTATGATAAGCTCATGTAAGACTCACATCCTTTCCTGACTATGGTTTTTATAAGCGTATGAAATATGAGTACTGTTACAACCAGAATTATATGTGTTTTAGCAGTCTTATAAGAGTCATATTCAGAGTCTGTTATGACATTTCTCGAACACAAGTGATGACGTTTCTTAATTTACAAATCTTTACAGACTCAAAATAATATGCTCACATTTTATATTTCCTTAAATCTTATTATCCCTTCTGGAAGGACACACATATCTGAGTGAGAAATATTCATATTCATATTCATATTCATATTCATATTCATATTCATATTCATATTCATATTCATATTCATATTCATATTCATATTCATATTCATATTCATATTCATATTCATATTCATATTCATATTCATATTCATATTCATATTCATATTCATATTCATATTCATATTCATATTCATATTCATATTCATATTCATATTCATATTCATATTCATATTCATATTCATATTCATATTCATATTCATATTCATATTCATATTCATATTCATATTCATATTCATATTCATATTCATATTCATATTCATATTCATATTCATATTCATATTCATATTCATATTCATATTCATATTCATATTCATATTCATATTCATATTCATATTCATATTCATATTCATATTCATATTCATATTCATATTCATATTCATATTCATATTCATATTCATATTCATATTCATATTCATATTCATATTCATATTCATATTCATATTCATATTCATATTCATATTCATATTCATATTCATATTCATATTCATATTCATATTCATATTCATATTCATATTCATATTCATATTCATATTCATATTCATATTCATATTCATATTCATATTCATATTCATATTCATATTCATATTCATATTCATATTCATATTCATATTCATATTCATATTCATATTCATATTCATATTCATATTCATATTCATATTCATATTCATATTCATATTCATATTCATATTCATATTCATATTCATATTCATATTCATATTCATATTCATATTCATATTCATATTCATATTCATATTCATATTCATATTCATATTCATATTCATATTCATATTCATATTCATATTCATATTCATATTCATATTCATATTCATATTCATATTCATATTCATATTCATATTCATATTCATATTCATATTCATATTCATATTCATATTCATATTCATATTCATATTCATATTCATATTCATATTCATATTCATATTCATATTCATATTCATATTCATATTCATATTCATATTCATATTCATATTCATATTCATATTCATATTCATATTCATATTCATATTCATATTCATATTCATATTCATATTCATATTCATATTCATATTCATATTCATATTCATATTCATATTCATATTCATATTCATATTCATATTCATATTCATATTCATATTCATATTCATATTCATATTCATATTCATATTCATATTCATATTCATATTCATATTCATATTCATATTCATATTCATATTCATATTCATATTCATATTCATATTCATATTCATATTCATATTCATATTCATATTCATATTCATATTTACGTTTATTTTCATTTTGATTCTAAATTTCATGCTTAGCATTGCCACTTAGAGTTCTAGGCACTGTCTGAGTGTTTTCGGCATTGGCTTTACCGTAATGATGGCCTTAACTGCCAAACATTAAGGCTTCATAAACTACAATCTTTTACAAAAAACGACAAGTTCTGCATTTCATTGACTGTCTTCAACGCTCTCATGCTTTCATTGTTGTTTTTGCATAGATATCGTTATTTAGTTTTGATTATTTCTCCCAAAGGATATGGCCACTTCCGTTTTCTTTTGTTTTACTTACTTTTCTCTTTTTAGATACGTGCATCTTTTGGCTGATCCTTTGTGTGACATTTTGAATTCTTCTTCCATCTATTTTGTTTCACATTATTTTCTTGGCCTCACTCATTTCTAAAATTTTGCTGCAAGCTTTTTATGCTAGATTTTATTTTTATATAGCTCGGCGTTTAATTTTATTTTGAATTCTGTAGCAACATCATTGAAATCCTGTTTGGTATCCTTGTGTTGCCTGCTGGCTGCCTGACTAACAATACTCTATGTCTAGCTTTAAAGTGTCAAACTTTCACAGCTCCTCGTGGTTTCGGTTCGTTGACAGTATAGAACTTTGTCTGCTCTGGTATTTATTTGAAATTATTTTTTGTTTGTTATTCAAATTCTTTGAATATTATTGCAAAAACTTTATTTTATTATGCCTCTCATAAGTTTCGATACTTTTGTTTTATGTGTGTTTTCATATTGTTTGCATATCTATAAAATGCGGTGAACTTGTTTTTCTATCTTTGTCTCAACACAGCGAATTTGGAAGCGGCCAAGAGTGTTAATTTATAAATTTTGGAGCAGTTGGTATATTATTGCAGGATATCAAGCTCTAATTTGAGAATTATTTTTATATGAACTTCAATAGTAGTCGTAACATTAATGGTATATTAATAAAAAAAAAATTTTTTCAAATTTTTTATAATATTTTAATACTAGTAAAGATCTTTGCTATCTGCTTTTGATCTCTATAATTTTTACTTTAAATAATAAATTGAAGTTCATCCGCCTTGTTCAGTTATTATTAGAGAGTTCCGTTTTATGCTTCTTGGAATCAATTGCATCATGTTACCTGTTAGCTATTTTAAACTTTATGCTTTTTGAAACTTGAATATTACTAAAGCTGCAATGCTTACCTATATCCTCTTAGCCAACTCCCTTGTGTATTCTTTCGATCCAACTATGTCTTCGTCATGCTCACATGTGCGGCAGCAACATATTCTGTGATAAATAATAAATCTTCGTTGCAAGACAATCGACTTGATGTCTTGCATACATCTAGGATGCATGCAGCACGCAAAAATAGTTACGCCCACACAATACATTCGTGTGCATATACATAAATGCCATGCCCGCACACATGCACTCACACACACATACACAATCACACACTAACACCCACAAATTGTTGCATTGCTAGAAAAATCTCAAGTTATTTACAACACGTTTGAAATTTTCATTTTCAAAGCTGATGACGATGAAACTGTAAACCATAAAAGAAAAATATCTAAAACAATTTTCCGGCAATTTTCATTTTCTGAAAATGCAACATTGATTTATTTCATGCAAATATAGAAACTAAAAACCAGGACATACATAGACAACAACACTCAGTTAAAAGGTTAGTAATTGTTAATTAACAAATTATTTGTTAGTTTACCTTTTGCTCTCTTTCAATTAAAGTTAACGTCGAAAAAAAACAGCAACAAAAAAAAAACTAAAAACTAAAAACTAAAAACTAAAAACTAAAAACTAAAAACTAAAAACTAAAAACTAAAAACTAAAAACTAAAAACTAAAAACTAAAAACTAAAAACTAAAAACTAAAAACTAAAAACTAAAAACTAAAAACTAAAAACTAAAAACTAAAAACTAAAAACTAAAAACTAAAAACTAAAAACTAAAAACTAAAAACTAAAAACTAAAAACTAAAAACTAAAAACTAAAAACTAAAAACTAAAAACTAAAAACTAAAAACTAAAAACTAAAAACTAAAAACTAAAAACTAAAAACTAAAAACTAAAAACTAAAAACTAAAAACTAAAAACTAAAAACTAAAAACTAAAAACTAAAAACTAAAAACTAAAAACTAAAAACTAAAAACTAAAAACTAAAAACTAAAAACTAAAAACTAAAAACTAAAAACTAAAAACTAAAAACTAAAAACTAAAAACTAAAAACTAAAAACTAAAAACTAAAAACTAAAAACTAAAAACTAAAAACTAAAAACTAAAAACTAAAAACTAAAAACTAAAAACGAAAAACTAAAAACTAAAAACTAAAAACTAAAAACTAAAAACTAAAAACTAAAAACTAAAAACTAAAAACTTAAAACTAAAAACTAAAAACTAAAAACTAAAAACTAAAAACTAAAAACTAAAAACTAAAAACTAAAAACTAAAAACTAAAAACTAAAAACTAAAAACTAAAAACTAAAAACTAAAAACTAAAAACTAAAAACTAAAAACTAAAAACTAAAAACTAAAAACTAAAAACTAAAAACTAAAAACTAAAAACTAAAAACTAAAAACTAAAAACTAAAAACTAAAAACTAAAAACTAAAAACTAAAAACTAAAAACTAAAAACTAAAAACTAAAAACTAAAAACTAAAAACTAAAAACTAAAAACTAAAAACTAAAAACTAAAAACTAAAAACTAAAAACTAAAAACTAAAAACTAAAAACTAAAAACTAAAAACTAAAAACTAAAAACTAAAAACTAAAAACTAAAAACTAAAAACTAAAAACTAAAAACTAAAAACTAAAAACTAAAAACTAAAAACTAAAAACTAAAAACTAAAAACTAAAAACTAAAAACTAAAAACTAAAAACTAAAAACTAAAAACTAAAAACTAAAAACTAAAAACTAAAAACTAAAAACTAAAAACTAAAAACTAAAAACTAAAAACTAAAAACTAAAAACTAAAAACTAAAAACTAAAAACTAAAAACTAAAAACTAAAAACTAAAAACTAAAAACTAAAAACTAAAAACTAAAAACTAAAAACTAAAAACTAAAAACTAAAAACTAAAAACTAAAAACTAAAAACTAAAAACTAAAAACTAAAAACTAAAAACTAAAAACTAAAAACTAAAAACTAAAAACTAAAAACTAAAAACTAAAAACTAAAAACTAAAAACTAAAAACTAAAAACTAAAAACTAAAAACTAAAAACTAAAAACTAAAAACTAAAAACTAAAAACTAAAAACTAAAAACTAAAAACTAAAAACTAAAAACTAAATACTTAGGTTAAGAAACTTCTAGCAAAAAACGAAGAGCCAAAAATGAAATCATTATCAAAAACCTACTTCATATTTTCTTATAGTCAAAATAATGCTAGTTGGATCTTTCAATTACTTTAAGAAAAATTTAAAACGGAATTCCACCTACTCTCTGTTTCTTTAAATATAACTGTACCAACCATATTTCATGACTGTACGTGCCCGCATATCTAAATTTACTTGAAGAGAACGAGAGAAAAACAATGAAAATAAATTGTAACGAATTGCAAGATGTTGTTGCATACATTCAGGATGCATTATTTTTCTTCAAAACTCAGTGAAGATGTTTGTGTTGTTTGCATACATTTACGTACTCCATACACGGAGGCATATAATATGTGTTGAGTCAGTTTGGCGTCGGAAAAGACAAACTTAGTCGCGTCTATCACTACAGATATCATTTGTTATAATGTCGGTATGTCGGAGATGACAAGAGACTAGCAGGTAAATGCTGCTTAAAAGCAGAGCAGAGCAAAGAATATAGCAAAAAATGTAATAAAATATTTCTACAAAAACTATTGTATATAAATAAACTGTACATGAAATGAATAATATATGTACAGAATATATGTAGAATTGTAAGTTGATATGAAGCAGCTCAATAATTAATAGTCTGTAGCAAATGAACTGCAGCACAGATGAAATGTTTTAAAAAAAGGAATGATGAAAAGTGACTTTATTTAGTTTAATTTGAATGGAGTTTTAAAGGCTGGTCAGAGTTGAGTAAGTATTATTTAAATAATGGCTTCATGCAGCTAAAAAACTTATCTGATATTTTGCCACCAAAAACCCTTTAACCGCTCAAACATTTCAAAAAGTACTGAAAATAGCTGTTCAATATTTTTGCTGAATTTGAGTTTAATCCACATTATGTGGCTAAAGCTTAGACTAATCTAGTTTACGACGGAGATAATTTTACAATCTGTTGTGAAGTTGAAGAGGAAAAAAAAATAAAAATACAAACTTCCGCTTCTTAATGCAAAGAAAAGCAAACACAAAACTAAACAAAAAAGAAAAAAAAAACTATAATGTTAAAATAAGTCAAGGCAAAAATATATATAAGCAAGTGAAAACCACATGCCTGCAGCTTGGTTACTACATTCAAGTTTGGAAATTCTTGAGTTAACAAAATTAAAAAAAAAAAAAAAAAATAAATTAAAAAATTTATAAGAGAAACTCAAAGCAACGGAATGTTGTTTAGTGACTTGAGTGGGTGGAGTATGTGATATTTTGGATGTGATGCAGCAGGCAGACAGACAGATAGACAATATTTGTAAGGCAAAAGCAACTCAGTTAATGCAACACAGCATAGAATACAGCGCTTTGGTATCTAAATTATGGTTAAAAAAGAAAAAAAAAATTAAAATAAACAAGTAAAGAAAGTCTAAAATCGGTCTAGGCCGAATATGAAATACCCTAAACCTACTTTAAAAAAAAAAAAATAATATTATTGAAAATATGGGTGTGTCCTTGGGCGGATAAAGCCTACATTTTATATGCATTTAAATGTTGATGTTAATGCTTTTATTGTGCTTTCGCTAAGAGAGGTGGGCGTGTTCATGAACAGAACACTCCCAATTTTTGAACACACCTTAGTTTTGGAATAAAATACATACATACCAAATTTCATCTCTCTATGACCTTAATTATTGAGTTTTAAACTTTTTGAGTTGTATCGGAGGTAGGCGTCTCCGTGGGCGGATGATCTTCATTTTTGTGTTAAGACATCTTTGTGTTAATAAAAAACGCAAACATATGGGCATTTGCACCAAAAAGTCAATCAAGACGAAAAATTTAAAAGTTCTTGATAACAATGTTTGATGTCTTATTCACATAAGGAAATAATCAAATTTAAGTAATACCCCTTGTTTTTGCATATCTCAGTGCGAAATCTTCGGATGCAGAGAGCTCAAATATGAAATATTGCTTATTTTCATATTTCTTTGGTATGTCCTGTCTTTATAACAGTTATTAAAAAGAAACATAATGCATTGACTTTTGCTTGCTCAAATCTTTTTAGGAGTATAAAGAACGAAAAAACAAAATCATAAGTAGCAACGCAATGAAAGACAACGGTAAATTTTTGATTTGCTTTTTCGTTTAGTTCGTTGTCACGTTCGACATGCAAAAATAGCATTTTTAATCAGTGCGTCGGAAGAACATGCAGTAAGCTGACAAAATAATTATGTTAATTGAGTTTATTCATGCGACTTTAACAAAAAAGTGACCGGTAAAAAAATAAAAAATTTGTGTTGCTTTAACATGTATAAAGTTGGTCATGAACGACATGGTAAATGAGAAATTCAAAATTAGTTTTTTTTTTCCTTACATAGTAGACCGGATCGAAATTTAGATTCCGCTGGTCGGGGTCTCAAAAGTTATGGGAACTCATTAAAATGATTTCTGTATACTTTTTTTTCAAATCAAGCAAAAAACATGTTTTTATTACCAAAAAGGACCTTCAGGAGTATCAAAATTGCTTGGGCGGTTTTTCTCTGATTTGAAAATAAAGTATGCAGAAATCATTTTAATGAGTTCCCATAACTTTTGAGACCCCGACCGGTTGACATTTTTTTTTATCCATATAAGAATGATCCGGCCTATTACACAGATCAATTATTAATAAAACGCACTTAACAAATTCTTATTTTAAATCTAGATGAGCACAAACAACGATGAAAAAAACAAAAATAGATGTTTATTATACTGACACAAAACCATACTAATGAAATTTGTAAAATTTTTTGTTATTGTGTTTAAATAAATATTTTTGTTGACTTATGCATAGTTTCTTTATTTGTATTTCATTATACAGCAGAAAAAACATCTATGGTGATCGAAAAAGTGTCACGTGCGACATGCCATGTGCGCCATGCCATGTGCGTCATGTCACGTGCGACATGACACGTGCAACATGTCACGTGCGACCATCTCTTTTAATGAACACAAATAAAAATATAAATCCTTTATGTATACATTGTAGCCATTTTTAAGGAACATCAATGCACAACACTAAAAAAATTACAAAAAAACATTGCTTCCCATTTCGCTGAAATCCGCGTTTGAATTTTTTGACACGAAAACCACTTCTTTTTTTGGTCACGTGCGACCACCTTGGTTTTTTGCTAGTATCTTGAGAACTAAAAATGACCCAAAAATTGACAATACCAATAATTAAAGGGCTAATTGAGAGCTATAAAAGGCTCGCCTTTTGTTTTTTTAAATTTGTTTTATTATGACATTTTTTTCACTTGAAATGTGTACAACAGTCACGTTCGACACCATGGAAATGCTAATATCACAGTTTGTTGTTGTACGCTAATTATGAGCTGAGTTATGCAGTTTTAAATTTTTGCGTTGTATTGCAGGTAAGCGTGTCCGTGGGCGGATTTCAAAAATATTCAATAGTGCAGATCCTTGGGTCATCCATGTGATCATGTGTACAAAGTTTCATCCAATTATCTCAACTCCTTCTTCTTATCCTGTGTTTACGAACAACACACAGACGGACGGACGGACGGACATGAAGCTTAACTCACGAGGTGACGCTGATCAAGAATATATATACTTTTCTATACCGCACTCACTTTGTTCTATGCGTTACAAACGTTTGCACAAAGTTAATATACCCTGACCTTTCAGGTTTAGGGTATAAAAATAGAGAACCAGCTACAACGGTAGTTAGTAGCTTAAACAAAAACAACGACAACTACTACTACTACTTCTACTACTACTACTACTATTACTACTGAAACTCAGGCATACAATATGAGCAACAAATTTTCATTTTCTACGAGTTGAACTGAACATAAAATTGTTCACATATTTGTCTGCTGGATGTGCACACAGAGACAACAACCGAACCGCACACAGCTGCAAGGAGAGGACATCAAAAAGCGTTGCCCAGAAGAAGGAGCAGAAATAGTGAAGATTGCCATCAAAGCAGCAACAACTCAAGCAGTCTTCAGCCAAGAGTCAAACAAAAATAAAAAAAAAGTTGCAAAGCAGCCGCAGAGTCAAAGAAGGAAAAGAAGCCAGGAGCAGCAACAGCAGCAGGTGTCTGCTGCCAGTCCAGGGAAGCTTCTAATGATGATGGTATTTGTTGGTGTTGTTGTTGTTGCTGGTGTTGCTGCTGCTGTTAATGATGACTGTGGCGGCGCCTGTTGTATGTAGCTGTTTGATGAAAAATAGTTTACTGAATACTTGCATCGAAAATTATGCCGTACATTATATAATACCTTTTTTAATGCCAATATTTGCTTAAAGGAAATTCTTTGTGAATTTAATAAACTTAGCTGGATGCAATAATTAAATACTTACTACAAGAAACTTACATATCTTGCCACTCCGTTCACAACTATAACAGGATTTTATAAAATAAGGCATTATTTAAAGCCCTAAAAGACTAAATAAATAAACTATGTATTAACCGCACTGAAGAACTTTTTTGAAAGCTTAAAGCTTTCTTACAAACTATTTTAGCTACCAACCTTAAACTTAACTGTCTATCGTTCGAAATTAGACTAGAACAGAACGTGGCAAAAAGCGGCCATGACGTTCTCTTGCTGTTCTTATTATTGTTGTTCTCCCTCTAGTACTTAATCCTTCTTGTGCCGTTTATTGCAGCTAAGTCGTAAGAAGCATATAAAAGCATTACAAAAAAACACAAGCATGTCCATAAAAAATTTAACCCTTTTTTGCGTCTGCTTTAACTCCTTTAGTAGGCTCAAAAGTATAGCTAATCTACTGTTAGGTGGCAAAATTGTAGCTTACAAATTAAGTTGCTGCGGTTTTCTTAAATAGCTTGGATTTTTTTTTTTTCAAACAGTAGCAACAAAAACTTTTACCCTAATTAAGCTGCTGCTAATGTGTGAAGATTTTAATTGCTTTGATTAGAGTTTTTGCATTCGACTAGTTGTTTTGCTGTTTGCTTTCATTAAGAGGTAACAATTACAAAAAACAAAAAAAAAAAAAAAAAATACACAATGCTAACATAACAATTAGTGCGTTGAAATTTGCCTTAATTTTTCTTTACTTACTTAAAATGGTGCAGTAAAATTCATGACATGAATGAATTTAAAGTCAAGATTATAACGCTAATAAGATCATAATTTGGCATCCTTTACATGCATTTTCTGTGGATAAATTGAGCCCGAATCCGAACCCGATTAAAATAAATTCATTGTAAATTGCTTTCATATCTAAAGTTTATGATAGTGTTCTCAGATTAATCAAGATCGGTCTAAAGTCCATCAGTGCAACTTTTTAATAAAATTTAGATCATTTTAAGGCTATGATTATTCGACTTAATTATTTAAGGACACGAAAGAGGTTTTGTTAAGATTTCAGTATGAATATTTTAATGTTAATTAACAACTATAAATTATCACAAATATGATAAGGACGAGTTGTTATTGTTCTGCTGATTATATTTCTCCAAAGCGTTCGATACCGTACCCTATTCTCTGCTGGAAACTGTCTCTACAATATTTATACCCTAAACCTGAAAGGTCAGGGTATATTAACTTTGTGCAAACGTTTGTAACGCATAGAACGAAGCGAGTCCGGTATAGAAAAGTATATATATTTTTGATCAGCGTCACCACGTGAGTCGAGCTATCCATGTCCGTCCGTCCGTCCGTCCGTCCGTCCGTCCGTCCGTCCGTCCGTCCGTCCGTCCGTCTGTCCGTCTGTGTGTTGTCCGTATACACAGGATAAGCAGAAGGAGTTGAGATAATTGAATGAAACTTGGTACACATAGTCACATGGACCCAAGGATCTGCACTATTGAATATTTTTGGAATCCGCCTACGGACACGCCTACCTCCCATACAACGCAAAAATTGAAAACTGCATAACTCAGCTCATAATTAATCTACAACAATAAAATTTGGTATGTATGTGTTTTATATCAACACAAAGATGTTTTTGAAAAATGGGTGTCATCCACTCACGGACACGCCCACCTCCCATACAACCCAAAAATTGAAAACGTAATAAATAAGCCTCTGTTTAACCTACAGAGCTAAAATTTGACACATATGTTTTTTATAACAAAAGAAAGATGGTTTTGAAAAATGGACATCATCCGCCCACGGACACGCCTACCTCCCATACAAAGCGAAAATTGAAAACTGCATAACTCAGCTCATATTTAGTCTACAACAATAAAATTTGATATGTATGTGTTTTATACAAACACAAAGATGTTTTCGAAAAATGGACGTCATCTGTTTACGGACACGCCCACCTCCCATACAACCCAAAAATTGAAAACGCAATAAATAAGCCTCTGTCTAACCTAAAAACAAACAAACAAATTGGCCATTTCAGCCCTTGAAAGGACTTTGACCGAGCTTCTTAGGATCGATTGTGTTGTGTGTGTTATTAAATTTTGCACACAATTGACCGAGAACTGGACCTACATGTTTTATGCCGACTCCGAACGGCTCATGTCCTCAAGAAGCTTTACATGGCATTATTTACTCTCTGAGGTTTGCCATTGTCTGCAGAGAGGTGGTAACCGATCAGAAAAATTTTTTATTGAAAAAACTTTCCGCCACGGCTGGGGATCGAACCCGGGCTCCGAGCATGCTAAGCCACACACTTAACGTGCATGCCACGGTCACCACTGTCTAACCTACAGAGCTAAAATTTGGCACATATGTTTTTTATGACAAGACAAATATATTTTTGAAAAATGGACGTCATCCGCATACGGACACGCCTACCTCCCATACAACCCAAAAAGTTTAAAACTCAATAAATAAGGTTATGTTTGTCATAGAGAGATTAAATTTGGTATGTATGTATTTTATACCAAAACTGATATGTGTTCAAAAATTGGGAGTAGTCCGTCCATGAACACGCCCACCTCCCATAGCGAAAGCACAATAAAGGCATTAACTGTGAGCTACAGGAATAAAACTTGGTATGTGTAAATTTTTCATCACCATTTAAATGCAATTAAAATAAAGGCTTCATCCGCCCACGGAGACGCCCATTTGCAATAAAAATTTTTTTATTTTTGAAAAGTGGGTTTAGGGTATTTCATAGTCGGCCTAGACCGACTTTAGACTTTCTTTACTTGTTTTCTTTTAAAATCATGCAGTCTGTCTCATACGAAGTTACTTGGTAGATATATCTTAAGGGGGTCTTCTCATTGAGCAACTTTTTTTTTCGACTTTTGCATTTATTTATAGCTTGGGTAGTTGTGAATATGCCCCTAAAAGGATTTTTAGAAATTCGAAATACTTTAGAAGATACAGCCTATTTTGTGAAGCAAGGTCTTCGTCAATATGAGCTATTTTTTTTTTACTTCAAACTTTAAACGCGTTTATCTCGAAACCACGTTTTTCGAACTGGCGGCCATGATATCTCCAGTTCAACTGAACCGATTTTCATGAAACAAAGTGGAATCGACGCAGAATTGTCACCATTCTCGGGTGAACCTCGACCATAATTTTAAAAAATTTTTTACTATTTTTTTTTTACACTAAACTACAAAAAAAAAGCCCAAATTGAATTTTTTTTTGAATGGCCGCCATTTTGTCAAAAAAAATTACAAAATTAAGCTTAAGGTTCAACCGAGAATTACATCTATACTGATTATAACCCCGTTTTTTTTTTCATTTCAGACGCTCCGGAGACCCGAAATCGTGGCCGCCGTGACGACACCTTTGTTTTCACCACCAACTTTGAAGTCTCTTTTGAACAGCTTTTGAATTACTTTTTGAACAGCCCACGTATCGAGGCAAAAAAATTTTTTTATTTACTTTGAAACTTTTGTAATACAATAAATAAAAAAAGTTGTCAATTATTCTTTGCGTTTTCAAATAAGAATTTTTTTAAAAAGGGTCAAAAAAACGGGTTTTGAATGAGAAGACCGCCTTAAAGCGCACGTGTAGGCAAAAATTTTGTATGCCAAAAAGCTCTACCTCAAATACTTCAGTACTTTGTTCTCTGTTGTTCATTATATTTATTAACGATATTTTCAGCAAATGTCAACATTTAATAATGATCTCTGGAGATCTTTAGTAACGGGATTTTAAACCTACATTTGTATGGTTCGACAAAAAAAAGACTTTTGAAAAAAAAAAATCGGGGTAGCGTGGGGTTAAGTTTTGCCGCATCGGAGGTTTTAAGGTGGGACATAACATTCGCAGCAGCGAAAACAGACCTTTTTTTACAAATTCATAACTCAGTCAAAAACAAACATTTTTACAAAAATTTTTTTATTATTATAGAGAATTGAACAAATTACAGAAAAAACAAATAAAAAAAAAAATATATTTTTCACTCCATAGAGCTCCAAACTGGCAGCAGAGAAAAAAAACGGGGCCACGTGCGCTGGGAGTAGCAAAAATTGTCCGATCCGAAAAAAAATGACTTTTTTAAATCTTAACAAAATTGGTTATCGTATGACAGGAGCTTTTTTTAAAATTTTTTTTTTCAATTTTTGGTGATGTTCCAAATTAGAAAGTGTGTTTATTCGAAAAAAATATTGACTTTAAAAATCAATAAAAAATCGAAAAAAAATTTAAAAAAAAGCTCGTGTCATACGATAGCGAATGGAGTTTAAAAAAATATGAAAAAAAATAGTCAAAAATGAACCCGCTACTGCCGCAACCAATAAAAAGAACATGTTTCCGAGATAAACGCGTTCAAAGTTTGTGAACAAAGAAAAATGCAAAAAAAAAATAAAAATGCGCTCTCACTAATCCGGCTGTAGCTTGTTGGAAGCTGTAGGAATTTTTCCATGCATTTTTTTAGAATCTTAAGAATATTTACTAAAAAACAAAATTATAAAAAAAGTCGATATAAGAAAATGGCTAATGTCATGTACCCCCTTAAAGGTTGGTGAAAAGTGAAAAAAGTAGAAAAAAATCTCCATAACTACCTAAGTGTTGCCCCCTAGGCAGGTACAATGTTCGACTGGCTACCATAAAGTTTTCCCCCCTAAGGTGGCTACCATATAAAATTGATATTTTTAGGAAATTGGGCCTAGAAGGGTTAAATGTCTAACTGACCCCATTGTTTTTTTTTCCAACATTTTATCCCCTCATACTAACCCTCTATTTTCAAACCTCAAAAAACAAATTTTTGAATTTATTTAAAACATTTTTTTTTATAAAATCGGCTTACATCGATCCCAGGTTTCCTTCCAAAATGGGTGAAATGAGAGACCAACCCACACTACCTCTTCTTCTCCAAATTTTTTTTCGAGCACAGCTACCCTCTATCTCCACCGTAAAAAATATATCATAAATTTTATAATATTATTAGCATGATGATAAAACAGCGTTTTTTGAAAAAGTTTTTCTCTGTTGAAGATGGTAAAGAAGTAAAATTGTAGCCATGTTTGTTCAGGGACTTGGCTCATGGCAAAAAATTGGGCTAAAATCAAACTCACGCGTTCATAACTGAAATCAGCTCAATAAAGCTCAAAACCATCTCTAAACATGCTAGTCTTGTTCGCAGTTTATGCCAGAAATTCAGCTTGAAAATTTTTGTGATAAACACGTCGATTTCTACTAAATACGTGTAGTCTTGAACTTGTTTCTAAAAATATAAATTTTGTTCTTGTTCATGCACATCAATATGAGCAACCGATCGATGTAAACCTCAATGGGTTGTTGATCCCGTTCATATAAAAGTGTATAAAAGTCAGAGAATAAATTAATTAATTATATTTTCCTGTCCGAGTTGGAACAAATATATCTAATTTTGAAAATGAAAATGTAATTTTTAATATCTTTTTTTTATACCCTAAACCTAACAGGTTTAGTTTTATATAAACTTTGTGGAAACGTTTGTAACGCATAGAACGAAGTGAGTCCGGTATCGAAAAGTATATATATTCTTGATCAGGTTCACCTCGTGAGTCGAGCTATAAATGTCCGTCGACAAGTGCGTCCGTCGGTCTGTGTATTGTCCGCATTAGCGCAACCAAAAGGGGGTTTCGGGGTTTAAACCCCCCCCCCCTAAAATTATTGTAGTTTCAAGCAAAATTGCATTCAATCGAAATGTGAGTCACATGAAAACCAATCACACGTCTTATGAAATGAGTGAAACCCCAAATATATATTTTTAAAATTGATTCTGGTTGATGCATAATCTTCTAAATTAGACATATTTTATTCCTTCAGACTGCACATTAAGCCGGATCGATTTTGTATAGAGAAAATAAAGTTAGCCGGACACCGACCCGTAAGTAAGAGGTACTCTTAAAAACTATAAAATGTTTTCTTAGACATTTATAAAAAATTTATTTTTCTTGGTATTCACATGTCTTTAAGCTTATTGGAAAAGTATTGAGCTTTTTTTTCTTTTAGTGTATTGTATATCGTGATGACCGTGGCATGCAGGTTAAGTGTGTGGCTTAGCATGCTCGGAGCCCGGGTTCGATCCCCAGCCGTGGCGAAAAGTTTTTTCAATAAAAAAGTTTTCTGATCGGTCACCACCTCTCTGCAGACAATGGCAAACCTCAGAGAGTAAATAATGCCATGTAAAGCTTCTTGAGAACATGAACTTTAGCCGTTCGGAGTCGGCATAAAACATGTAGGTCCAGTTCTCGGTCAATTGTGTGCAAACATTTAATAACACACACAACACAATTGATCATAAGAAGCTCGGTCAAAGTCCTTTCAAGGGCTGAAATGGCCAATTTGTTTGTGTTTGTTTGTTTGTATTGTATGGTCTGGTTTAATCAAAACTGTGTTTAAAAAAATATATATTTAAAAATCATGAATTTTGTACTGGAGCGCTATCTGGCATATATTTTAGTAAAAGCTGGTTACCAGAAATCGATTTTGCGTACCTGAAAACCCATATGTACCCACTAATAAATATATACGCAACAAGATTTGCCAAAATCGAACCGAAATTATGGCAAATCAATAATTATTGAGCTGAAGGTAGCTTTTGAATATCAATTTCTCACATTTTATATAATTGTGGCACTTAGTTTTGGTTAAACCGCACCAAACAATGGAAAGATGAGCTCAATATTTTTCCAATAAATTTTAATGCATATAAATATCGTGAAAAATAAATATTGTACTGGTATTTAAAACAACCTCTTTTCGAAAATGATGAAATATCGATTTTTTGGGGTCTCAAAAGAGTTTGAAAAAACAAAAAATTTCAAACATTTTTGTAGTTAAAATATGTGTACCATACAAATGAAGGGAAAAAAGAAAAAAAAGAATAAGAAAAAAATTTGAAGAAAAAAAGTTTATTAAAAAAAAAATCGTTTTCTACAAAAAAGACGTTCAGAAGAACCAAAACTGCTTCATGGGGATTTCTCCGATCCAAACAAAATTATACAGAAATTGTTTTTAAGAGTCCTTCTAACTTTTGAGTCGGTGTCTAGTGAAATATAAATTTCGATCCGACTTACTTCACATGTTTAAGTTTTGTTATGTTCTGATTCTGACCACTTGAGGGGTTGTTGGCAATACTTCGATTTGAGTTTTCTTTTCAACTTTTAGCATGGAACCCACAAATGCGACTTGATATATTTGGAAAAATTGGTTGAGTCACTCGCCACCGAAAAAATCAAAGAAATTTCCCGTTTAATTGTTATTTTTCGTCCTTTTTTTATAGTTATTTTTTTAAACATATATGACACACACTCTGCAGAATTATGTTTATAGTGAAGTCATGTGATTCATTGCAAATATAATTCCGATTGGCTTCCAAAACTGGAGAATAAATTCACAATTCCTAATTTTCCATCGTAATTTCCAAAATCCGTTTCATAAAAATTTCTCTAAATTGTTAAATATTATTCGATATTAAGGAATAATGGCTTATTAGGTAACATATTATAGTGTGACATATTATGTTATACGGTATTTCTTCTACAATGAGCATTGTTAAATATTATTCGATATTAAGGAATAATGGCTTATTAGGTAACATATTATAGTGTGACATATTATGTTATACGGTATTTCTTATACAATGAGCAAATGCTGACTTAAATCGAAATAACATATTTTAAACAATAGCTCTTAACTACACCTTTTAACGATAGGTCTTTTTTACACTTTTCCAAGGAGCCCTCATTCATTAAAATCGAATAATATTTTCACAATGTTGAGGGGTTTCCATGAAACTGAGTTTGAAAATCTAATGGAAGATTATGAATAAGGCTATAAAATCGATTTTAAATGTAATTTCATCAGTTATTTTGGTGGCGAGGGACTCAAACGATTATCAGATTTAGACTTTTTGTTTTTCATCGCAAGGTGCCAGAAATTTATAGGATTATAAATCTTTCATAAGAAAAAAAAACTGCATCATATTTAGAGAAAGATGTTATAGAGTTTGCTGCAGAGAATGCTTTTCTCTAAATGTGATACGAAAAATTCCCTAAAATTGATGAAAAGATTACATGACAAAAAGAAATAAATAAAACTATAACGTTTTTATAGAATAAAGGCTCAAACAAGTTATGCGTAAGCATACAAAAGTTTCAGAGAGAAGTCAACGAAAAGTATACAAAAGTTCAAAAACACACT
The DNA here is from genome assembly GCA_958299015.1 of Tetanocera ferruginea. Taxonomy (NCBI): domain Eukaryota; kingdom Metazoa; phylum Arthropoda; class Insecta; order Diptera; family Sciomyzidae; genus Tetanocera; species Tetanocera ferruginea. The sequence goes on from OY282641.1 coordinate 16,852,655, forward strand.
TTTCCATACTTAATTGAAAACAAAGTAAGCATGAAAAAAAATTTCAATAAAAATAGATTCGAATGAAATGACAAATAAAAAATATTTTGTTTTTGTCGAAAAAGATTGCCAACTAAAATTATAAAAAAATTATTTTTTTTTAAGTTGGTAAATTCATCCATGCTTTATGATTGAAAATATCGGTCAATTTCAATACAAACCTCGCTTAATAAATAAATCCTGTCTAAAACATAAATTTTTTACTGATTTTTAATAAAATTTCGATACATAAGTGTTTAAAATCAAAACATAAATTATTTATTAACAGGTTGCAACCCTTTTCTGCTTAGCAATATACGGTGTCGAGCGCTCACACTCAAGGCCCAACCAAGTTATGCGTAAGCATACAAAAGCTAGAGAGCAAAAGAACGTACTTGCTCAGCAATATATTGCGTCGCCCAAGTTGTGCGTAAGCAATTTTTCGTTCAGTTTCTCAATTTTCGTTTACTTTTCAAAACTTGAGTGTGAGCGCTCGACACCGTATATTGCTAAGCAGAAAAGGGTTGCAACCTATTTAAAAAATAATTTAAATTTTGATTTTAAACACTTATGTATCGAAATTTGATTAAAAGTCAGTAACAAATGTATGTTATAGACAGGATTTATTTATTAAGCGGGGTTTGTATTGAAATTGACCCCTATTTTCAATCATAAAGCATGGATAAATTTACAAACTTAAAAAAAATATTTTTTTATAATTTTAGTTGGCAATCTTTTTCGACAAAAACAAATTATTTTTTATTTGTCATTTCATTCGAATCGATTTATAATGAAATTTTTTTCGTGCTTACTTAGTTTTTAATTAATTTTGGAAAAGTGTGTTTTTGAACTTTTGTATACTTTTCGTTGACTTCTCTCTGAAACTTTTGTATGCTTACGCATAACTTGTTTGAGCCTTCAAGTTTTGAAAAGTAAACGAAAATTGAGAAACTGAACGAAAAATTGCTTACGCACAACTTGGGCAACGCAATATATTGCTGAGCAAGTACGTTCTTTTGCTCTCTAGCTTTTGTATGCTTACGCATAACTTGGCTGAGCCTTAAGACTTTTTATTTTATAGAAAAGATTTCTTTTTATTGAATAAAAAACTTCACGTAATGAATTTTTTATCAAAATATAGGAACAATTTTTATTTTCCATAAATTTTTCTCTATAAATGAGAATTTTTTTGCGCGATATAAATACTTATCATTATAAGATATATGAAATATTTTCATTTCCCAAAAGTGAAAATTCTTCTAATTCTTCGAAAAAGTGAAAATTTATTCTAATTGAAGAAAATTTTATTTGAAAAAGAGAAAATTGCTAATATCGAAAATAAAAACATTTTGTATGGGAGAAAGATAGGTATTTTTTATGAATTTGTGTTGGTATACTCAGGTTCCAATAGGTGAAAAATATAGTGCTTGCCATGCCTGAAGTTTGAACTAGGAACCATAAGTGAAAAATTGAACGCACTAACCGTTACAACACAGCAGCTATAATTACGCAAAATCGTTTTTATATATAAGTTCTACATTTGATAAAACCCGCCCCAAAAAAATTCTTGGTTGCGCCCCTGGGTGTCCGTAAACACAGCATTGGAAGAAGGAGTTGAGATAATTGGATGAAACTCGGTACACATAGTCACATGAGCCCAAAAATCTGCACTATTAAATATTTTTGGAAACCGCCCAAGGGCACGCCTACCTCCCATACAACGCAAAAATTGAAAACTGCATAGCTTATTTATAACTAACTTACAGCAATAAAATTAAGTATGTATGTACTCTATATTACAACAAATATGTCCTCGTAAAATGGGTGTTTTTCGCCCAAGGACACGCCTATCTCCCATATAACCCAAAAATTAAGAACTCAATATATAAGCCTCTGTTTAACCTACAGAGATAAAATTTGGTACGTATATCGTTTTTTAAGAAAAAAAATACGTTTTTGAAAAATGAACGTCATTCGCCCACGGGCAAGCCTACCTCTCAGACAAACCAAAAAATTGAAAACTGCATAAATAAGCTTATGTTTGCCTTAGAGAAATGAAATCTTATATTAAAAATAATGTGTGTTCAAAAATAGGGCGTGGTCCGTTCATGAATACGCCCACCTCCCATACAACCCAAAATATTAAAGCACTATTTAAAAGTTCATATTTGACCTAGAGAGATAAAACTTGGTATGGGAAAATTTCAGATCAAAACTGAGGTGTCAAAAGATCAAAAAAAAAGCGCCATCTTCTCACCGACACGCCCAACTCCAATGCAACCCACTATGGTAAAAACTCTATAAAGTGGTTAATATATGAGCTACAAAGACAAAACTTGGTATGTGAGATTATTGTATGAAAACCAAGATGTGTTCACAAAATGGGCGTCATCCGCCTTTAAGCACGCCCACCTTTCATACAACCCACAATATTAAAAAAACTTTTTAAAGGTTCATATTTCACCTAGAGAGATAAAATTTAGTATGAGAGCAAGTCATATAATAACTAAAGTGTGCGCTGAAAATGGGCATCATTTGCCCACCAACACGCCCGCCTCCCATACAACCCTAATATTGACACATTATATATAAAAGCTTGTGTCGAAGCTACAAAAATAAAATTAAATGTTTTTAATTCTTATATAAAAATTAAGACGTGTTAGAAAAATGGACGTCATCCACAGACGAACACGTCCACCTCCCATACAAACCATAATATTGAAAACACACCTGAGTTTTGTCAGAGATAACACAAATACCGAATTCAAGTTTGGTAGCTTAAATATTTGCCTTGCCTCTTTATGAAGTTTTCATTATTGGGGTTGTATCGGAGGTAGGCGTGGTTTTCATCCCATTAAGCCCGTTTTGAACTTGATTTTAGTTTTTTAGAAAAAGGCTTAAATGTCGAATTTCGTTACGATAGCTTGAAAATTACGGCTGTAATCGTGTCCACAGACAAACGGACGGACAGACAGATGGACGGACAGACAGACGAACAGACAGACTGACAGACAGATGGACATGGCTTAATCAACTTAGGTGGTGATGCTGAACAATAATATATAGACTTTTCTATGCCTACCACGCCTCCTTATGGGCGTTGCACACATCGTGTCAAAATTAATATACCCCTTACGCAGTATGCGTGGGAATATAAAAATAAATTATGTATAATAATGCAAATTTCTAAGATCCTCTCGTAAGTCATTTTCTAGGCTATGATTTTGCACTCTCGCAAATTTTTGTCCAGAAAACTTATAACCTAACATCTTTAAAATATGTATTTGCCTTTTAAAAATAAGGATTCTGTGAGTTTGTGTCATGATATTTAAAATTTCATATATATATATTAATATCGGCTATATTTTATGCTTCTTATTCGTCTTTCATGCCCTTTGTGCTAAATACGTTTTAAGTAGAACTCTAATAGATTTTATGTGGCACTTTTTTTCTCTGTTAAAGCAAGTCAAGCTTTGTCACCAAGCTATAATGTGCATGTTGATCAAATTAAAATAATCCAAAACCGACTCTAAGGGGCTTTAGTGGAACTGACATTTTACACATTCTTCCTTATGAGCATCGTTTGAAACTGTTAAGAATGCGATCTTACATAGGTGCAAGTGCAACTTTCACCGGTTAACCGATTTTGGAATACCAAAAATTCGTAAAACGGGTCATCATCGCCATTTTGGGTAATTCAAGTAATCGCTTTTTTACATTTCGTGGAATATTTGATAGAGTGGGCTTAAAGTGCATTCAAGTTTGAATGAACTTAATTTAAAAATAATCTCGAGACAATTCCAAAAATAAATAAAAGATGGTTGGACCCTTGGAAAAACCACCAACTAGTATTTACAGGCTATATAACTCAGCTGAAAATAAGCAGCCGCAAGTAGTTTTAAAACAAACTCAAGTGAAATGTTTTTTTTTTTTTGTAGTCCTCAAAGTTTGCATAGCTTTTGTGTTTTGTTGAGCTCATATTAAATGCATTTTTATTGCATTTGTTGAACAGCTTGTAACGTGCTTGCCATTAAATATAAAACTGCATGCAAAATGTGCCTAGAAAGCCAGTCAAGTTCAAAGCAAAATTATGTAGCACATGTACACACACATACACGTGCTCTGCAAAAGAAAGCCACATAAAATTTACACACGTTAGAATTGAAATAAATGTGTTACTCGGTTATAACACGTTCAAAATTTAACTGATACCGTGAAGGCGTGAGTCTGCTGCGAAGGATGTGCAAGACAGTAAGTTTTCTGCAAAAGAAGCCGAACGAAAAAGTTATAACGTGTACAAAAGTTGTGCAGAGTTTTGTATAGTTTTTAAAGGCATTAAACTAAAATTAGATAATTTTTTATTAAAATTCAGAGCTTTTAAGCTAAAATCAAGCACTGAGTAATATACAATATCAGAGCATTAGCTGGAAGCATAAATTTAAATTAATTAACACTCAACAACAAAGAGCAACAAAAGGCAGCCAAATACAATGCAAAGCAAATAGAGTACAATAGTGAAAAAAAATAGAAAAAAAAAACAAAATAAAAACAAGACTAAATAAATAAATGCAAAACCGAGAAAAGGATATGCCAGTGATTTAACTATGTGATATAAAACAGAATGAAAGCAAGCGTTGTTGGGAGGAAGAGTTTTAACATTTTAACTAAATAGCAAGGAAGTGAAAGCTTGAAATATACAAAAAAAAAAAAAGAGAAGCAACAAAACGAAGATTAAATGCATAAATTTAAAGGAAAAACACAAATTTTTCTCAAAAAAAAAAAAAAAAACAATTAATTAAAAAAGCCAAAAAAAGAATTGATGCATAAAAGCACAACAGTTAAGAAGAATAAAAAAAGGATGTAAGAAAAAAAAAACAATAATAAAGCATTTAAGTTTTGTTATTCTATTTTAGTCAAAAAGCTTTGTTTGAGTTTTAAACAGTTTTTAAAGCTTTTTTGTTTTGTTAAAATTTAGCCACTCAAACTAAGCATTTGTGGCGCCAGACTAATTGAGTGAGTGAGTTCTGAATGAATGAAAGCTAAGCTTTTTTTTTGGTCTGCTCTTATCTTAAAAGCATAGATTCAACAATTAACGTGGTTGGACGGTTAAAAGTAAGATCTTGATAAGTCTGCTAATTAATTGGATAAAAAATCTTATTGCTGTTTATGAAGAGTTCATTAAAAATAAGCAGAGATATTAACTCCAACACTGACTACGTGAAGACTGTATTTAATACGAATATAAATACTTCCCTTGTATAATTAAAATAGAATAAGAAGAAACTTTAAGTGCTCTATTTTATTGATAATGTTATTAAGTTGACTTAAAGTTCTACTTCATCAAAAATATACATCTTGTGTTTTTGAAAATTTAAGTTGTCCTATAAGAGGTACCGCACACTACAGACTTTTATTTGGCTGATGTCTTATGGTGTCTTATGTAAATGCGAACACCTACCGCTTAAACGAAACCCAACTTAAAAATCAAGTGGAAATCTGACCTCCCATTTGATTTTTTAGTTGGGTTCCGTTAAATCGGTAGGTGTGCGCACTTACATAAGACACCATAAGACATCGGCCGATTAAAAGTCTGTAGTGTGCGGTACCTCTAAAACTGAAAAAGTTACTGTTTTGAGATTTTTGCTTTTAAAAAGCTTTTAAAAAAATAATTTGTTCATGGTTCTATAAATAAAATGGTGTCTTTTATACTTCTGATAGACAATAAACAGCATTCGAAGAGGTTTGGTCGTAGTCAGTATCACTGTGTGTCAGATTCCTTTGGTGCTGTAATGGCTGTGACTTCTTTTTTAGCGGGGTATCACTTCAGACGAGTTGAACGTCCTGCTGCCAAGCATCGGCAGACTTTTGTTTCTATAGTCTTCTAGAACCCCAGATCTATCACGGTCAAGATTATAGCACTGTTTAAAACGTTCTTAAAGGCTGCTGCCAGGTCCAGGAATGTTACCAAAGTGTACTCCTTGATTTCTTCGGATTTTGTGAATGTGTCTGTGCTGTTTCAGTGTCTAAGGAGGCGGGTTTAAGTCTGTCAATGTTGACTGTTATGTTAGTGTTAGTTTTACGAATTGTGAAGTATTTCGGTGTTCTCTCAATAACTTCGAAGGGACCATCGTACCATGGTTGAATAACAAGGTTGCCTCAAAACTGACTGTGCTCTCTTTCGCTTATCCGAAAGTGTCAAAAATCAACTGGCTGTCGAAAAAAAGAACAACAACAACAACAGCTGAATCAGTTCGCTTTGACATTTGCGGCAGTTGAGCTCTCCGTGTTGCGGCTACCTTATTCAGTGTACCCTGCATCGTACGGCTCTTGCAGTGTTTTACGAATCGTGTCGTTGCGGACGAAGACAAAGTTACAGGAACTGAGGGCTCGAGGTATGTATTGTTGCAAGTTGGTGCTGTGATGCGCAATGTTTGACTTTTGATCTTCAACGGCCTCTATAAGCTTGGATAAGCTGTCCGACGAATTAAAGTTCTGACTGCTGTTTATTACTATTTGTTGTGGTAGCCTGAGTGTTTGACCAAAAACCATTTCAGCTGGTGAAGCTTTATTATCTTCTTTGACCGTGGACTTTGAGTCCTAGAAGAACTAGTGGTAGCTCTGTGTACCAATTTGTCTGGTTGTTTATCGCTATAAGAGAAGTCTTTAGTTGGCGGTGAAATCGTTCTACAATTCCATTAGCTTGTGGATGATCAGCAGAAGTGGTAGTGTGTTTGCTTCCTAGATTCTTAACGAAGTTTCTAAATGTTGTGGACGTAAATTGAGGTCCTCGATCGGAAGTAATTTCTAGAGGAACTCCAAAACGTGAGATGTATTCCTTTTGAAGTGTATCTACGATAGTACTGGCGTTGGTATCTTTAATTGGATACGCTTCGGGCCAACGTGTGTTTCGGTCAACTAGGGTAAGCAGATATCTGTAACCATTTGATATTGGTAAAGGGCCAACTAAATCGACATGAACATGCTCAAAACGACCGTGTGGGATATCTATTTTGTGTAGAATTGTCTTCGTGTGTCTATGTATTTTAGCTCGTTGGCATCTAACGCATTCTTGTGACCATTTGTTGATTTGTGTGTTCATTTTGGGCCAAAAATATCTTTGTGTTATGAGACGTCGAGAAGCTCGTGTACCTGGATGTTAAATTTTATGGAATTGTTCAAAAACTTGTTTGCGTAATGTTTGTGGAATGTATGGACGTGTTCCTGAACTTGTTTGTTCGCACCAAATTTTTATGTTAAGTATTGGAATGTGTATTTGTTCGAATTTTTAAGTGTGTTTATTTAGTATCTCTTGTAGTTCTGAATCTGTAGTCTGCTCTTTGTGTAGAGTTCTGAGGTTTATCTTAGAGGTTGTGAAAGCCTCTATCTCAGCTCTTGAAAGTGCGTCTGATACAGTGTTATCGGTACCTTTAATGCGTCTGATGTCGTTGGAAAACTGTGCAATGAATTCTATGTTCGTCCCTCTAAATAGTGTCTAAAGTGTTTAATTGTAAGGTAAATTGCTAAAAGTTCACGATCGAACGTACTGTATTTTGTCTCTGATGGTGATAATTTCTTTGAAAAGAAAGCTAGTGGTTCTGTTTCCTGATTGTGTTCTTGTTGTAAAACTGTGTTAGATGCATCTACAGCGATAGAAAGTTTTGCTTTGCTATTAAAATGATTAAGTAGCACTTCCTTAGTGCTACCTTATTTACTGTTTTTGTCGAACACAATTTTTATAATGATTTTACAAATGAAAATTTTTGATTAATAATACTTCACAATATTTTGATTCTTAGATAATAATTTTTTTGGATAAATATGAAAGTGTTTATTTTGTAAAAGTAGTAAGTATAAAAGTATTGAGTCACTACATATATGTTGATATACTTAAACATATATAAATTAATTTTTTTTATCTAAATCCATGTATTCCCTAACAGGTTTAACAAATGTGGGTTATATGGGAAATGGGCGTGTTCGTGAACGCATGACGCCCATTTTGTCTGCGCACCTTAGTTTGAAAGATCATCCCATACGAAATTTTAATCCCTGTAGGTCATATATAAACCTTTTAATGGTATTTTCAACATTGTGAGTTACATGGGATTTGGGCTAGTTCGTGGGCGGGTGACGCCCATTTTGCTTGCGCACCTTAGTTTTGGTATAAAATCCTTCCATACTTCTATAAGTCATATATTAGCCTTTTTATAGTATTTTCAATATTGTGGCTTGTATGGGAGGTGGGGGTGTTTCAATTTCACGCTGATTTTTTCTTACATTTGATTTCAGTGATTTAAATTTTTTGGTTGTTTGTGAGGCAGGCGTGTCCGTGGGCGGATTCCAAAAATATTATTATTATATTATACTTATAAGAAAATAATGATATTATCTAATGATATTTTATCCTACCTCCAAATGTTTTCTTATAAGTATAACTTTTTTTAATACAGTCAACTTTTTTAATTTTAGAGACATGTTTATGTTTTAAGTGTCATTGAAAAGAGAATTCTGAGAAATTTGGACTCAAAGTTGAAATTAAGTAGTTTCCAACCATTGATTTCATCTTCAGACGAGCACAGTCCAGGAACAGTTAAGTCGGTGGGGTTTTGTTGATATACTTTTAGAAAGGTGATTATTGCCTTTACAATGAGCTCTCAAAATAAGTTTTCTGTGAGTAAATTTTTGTGCTAGAAACAATAATTTGAATCGAAATCGTGAAATACTAATTAACACTGTAGCTCTTAAGAATGGGAAACTACAAAAATATTGAATTTTTCAATGTTGATACGTAAATTCACTTTTGCTAGCACAAATATGATGATTACGATGAAACACCATCACACTAAAATAAGAAAAATTTTTTCATTTTTTTTTATATTCGCCTTTTATACATAAGCCCTAATTTTTCTGATTTCGTCATAAAAAACTTGTTTCTCCGAATGCAAAAAATTGAATATTTTAAAATTAAAATTTTTTTCTAGTATTGCATATCATTTCGACAAATTTTTATCAAAATCTGACCTTAGTGCTTCCGATTTTTTTGAAACTTTGAAGGTTAGAAGTTCACATTAAAAAAACATATTCTGTGTTTTTTGTTATCGCGATATTTTTTTTTTTTTGCAAAGTAATACACTATCAAAAACATTGAAAATCCTACAAAAATTAAATAGATGCATGTATTTAAAAATCTATCTTCTAAACTGTAAGCCGTACAGAAAATAAACTCAAATATAGTTTAAGTACCTTGAATGGATCTTTCTGGTGGTGTCATTTTTTAAAGAACTTTTATGGCAAAAAGTTTTTTGTTCTTATCCCGAAATTTACCAACATTTTTTTCACAGTCGGCGCAACAACTTTTTCATCATTTTAATAAAATGTAGTATGTAGGCATTTATTCTGAAGGTTTGTGGAAAATTTTAAGTGGGATCTCCAACGATTGCTATTTTTAATAAATTTTTTAAAAAATGCCTGCTAAGGATTTCATATATTTGTATACGGATAATTAATTTTAATATAAAAAAAGATATTGTTCCTTATTTTACATATGCAGTAACTCTTTGGTTTGAAGTAAGTCCTTCAAATAGATCATCATACAAAAGGGATAGGTTCCAAATTTATAGCCATGTGTTTTACGAATTAGAGGATCAATTGAATGCGCTTTTGTTTAATCTTCCCTACTTGTATTTTCTTAAATTGTACAACTATTTCTGTCCTTAAACTGAATAGTTTTATAAAGATACCAATCTAATGGCCTTGTAAATAAGTAAGAACTGATTTGATGAAGACAATTCCGTATTAATAGTTCTTAAGTTTTTTGACACCCAATTATAAAATTTTTAAGGCGAAGGAGCTGAAGTTTGATTCGTTGAGTCGCAGTGCACATGTAAATACTTTTGTTTTAAGAGCGATTTCAAAATTTTCTGCGGCAAAACCAATTAGAATTTAATAATCTCTAATATGGCAATCAAATTTTTTTTAATTTTATGCGAATACAAGTTAAAAAAATAATTTGTGTTTTTTATTTTTTTTTCGGTTTTTACCAGTTTTCTATACCAAGGTCAAGTGTAAGGTTATCAAAATTTATGAATAAAATGTTGGTCTTAACAAGGTTAACCATTTTCCAGAATAAATTTTCGAACATCTAAGCCATTATAAAATTTATAAACGATAAAGTGTCTCAAAATGATAAGGTATGTGCACAAAAATTGCGAAAAAAAATATAAAAGCTAAATCATTTAATTGCTTTTGATTTAAAGGCAACATTTTTCTTCAAATTTAAAAAATAAAAAATCAAAAAAAAAATTATGGTTTTTTTGAGATATTAGCAAATACATTTTTTTTTTAATTGGTTGGCAACCCTAACATCCAAAATTTTAAAATTATATATTTTTTCCAAAAAGTTCTTTCCAATACCTTTCCAACGGTACCTTAGTTATAAAAATTGGATAAAAACTGACGTAGATACAATTAATTGAAAATTTCCCGATTATGGCGTTTTCGGACGATTTGCAGAATTGAGAAGTCCATAACTTTTCAACGAATGGCGATAAAAAAAAAATAAATGAACTTATATTTTTAGAATTTGAATAGGAATCTATAGCCCAAAAATAAAAGAAATCGAAAGCCATGAGACGGATCCGTTTTGCGTTATGCTTGGAATAGGCGTATATATAAAGTAAGGAACAATAATTTTTTTTATATCAAAATAAAATTTGCGATATATAGGTACAAATATAGGAAATCTTAAGAAGTCATTTTTTTTAAATCATTACAAATAGCAATCGTTGGAGATCAAACTTAAAATTTGGCGTAAACCTTAAAAATGAATGCCTTAATGCGATATCATATTAAAAAGGTGAAAAAGTTGTTGCGCCTTCTGTGAACAATATGATGGTAAATTTCGGGATAAGAAAAAGATACTTTTTTCTATAAAAGAACTATAAACAAATGACACTACCAGAAAGATTCATTCAAGGGACCTAAACTATATCTGAGTTTTTTGTCTGTGCGACTTACAGTTTAGAAGATAGAGCTGTTTAAATACATGTGGCTATTTAGTTTTTTTTTATAATTTTTAATGTCTTTTTTACTTCGCAAAAAAAAAATGAACTTGCAAACAAAACTACGCAGTTATTATATTTTTCAGATGAACAATCTACCAAAAAAGTTTCAGAAGTTTCAAAAATAGTGATGTCAGAAAAGTGTGCCTTTTGACATGGAATCATCGATAGGTGCAAAAAAGGTACCCTGAAGGTCTAACCAATTTCTAAAATTTTCAGTATACTTCTATTACTCTACTTGTCTAGCATTCTCAATGATTTTTGTAAGGATCTCTACCATACAAAATTAAGGAAAAATTTAATATAGGTCGAGGGTAGGTAATCCCAGGCACTGACCAATTTCAACCATTTTTATAATTTTTCTTAACTAGCTTAAACTAACCAAGCATATAATTTCATTATCATAGGAGCATTCCTTCTATTTTTGTACCAATTTTGTATGGGATGAATGCACTGTGTGGTAATTCGAAAGTGATCTGATCTCTAGCATGAGTGAAACAGCATTTTCTACTATGTCTACTTTTAGTTTTTCTGTTCTGTTTTTTCCTTTTTCTACTTTTCCAAACAAGGTAAAATTTGCATGTATTTTCTTAAGCTACTGTTTTCACAAAATAACCTTCAATACTACATAAAAATTTCTTGAAAAAGTCATCACAATCGACCTATTGGGTAAGCATGAAAAAAAATGGTCTGAAAAAATTTAAAATTTCAGCTTTGAGTGAGTTTGGCAGCACCAGACTGAATTATTCAGTGATTTCAAGTTCGGAATCAGATTCTTTTTTATTTTTTTTTTTAAAATGTCATATTAAAAACCCCAAAAATCGGTTTTTTGGGTAGAATCGAGTCGGTTTCGACAATTCTTGAATTTTTATAGCTCTAATTATTTCATTACGACTCATTTAATGCCAGGTTACTGGACCAAAATTCATGACAGCATGAATTCATGGAGATCGTGAAAGAATTCATAGTTAATGCGAACTTTTTAGTTTTAGTATTATATTTTATATATTAGTATTATATTTTTATATTTTAGTATTATTATATTATTTTAGTATTATATTTTTTTTTCATATTTTGATATTATTAACATTTCAATTTTCATATTTTCATACATACATATCATCAAATGAAGGTACATGTAACTAAATATTTTAATTTTAAAAGTATATATTTTAAATTGGTATTCAATATTTCTATCGCAGGCAAAGCAGCGGGTATTTATTTTAACCAAAATTAAAACTTTGTAATTAAAGCTTTCAGCAAACGTGTTTATCAAAAAGCTTTTATAACAATTATCATTATTTTCTCTGAAAAAGCAAAAGTTATCTTATAATAAGTATAAAATAAACATATATTAAAAATGTAAATTAATTTCTTTACTTGCAGATTCTATGTAAAAATATAAATTTTCGGAAAAAAATTTGAACACACAGTTACACTCTTATACTGCCAAACCGAAACCACCTACACAAAAATGCATTTATACGGCATGCGACATATTACAGCGTTTTTCGCGCTGCTGCAATTTTTCACACAAGGTATGTTGTTATTAAAATTAAACATTACAATTTTAAATAAAATAAAATAATACAAACATAAGATTCAAAAATAAATGTAAAAATTAAAATTTTACAAACAAGTTAATTTAAAGTCGATAGATAGACTGCCAAAAACGAAAAAAAAATTAGCAAAATATAAGCATTCATAGCAAACGGCTTGAATGTTTGAAAGGGAAAGGGAGGCAAAAGCATATAAGTCCCATTTAGAAAGCAGTTAAATAAGAAGCTCTTGCAATATTTGCAAAATAAACAAAATTAACGCAAATTGTAGCATAATTTTAGGTGCACAAACATTTTACTTTATTGCTTCATAGCTAATCAGCTGGAAAATTCAATAAACATGAACATTTTCTGTTGATTCAATACGTTTTCCTGATGATGATGATGATGATGATGATGATTTTGCTGACTTTGATTTTTAAATTTTGACGATGACAACGATGACGATGTTGAGCACAACGCTGACGAGCACAATTTGTAGCTTTATGATTGACTGAGTCTTAGACGGTAACTTTGACTATTTTGCTGTGACTTCTGTTAACTGGCTGTGTAAATATTTACGTGAGTGCAAAATATTTGCTTTGAGCACCTTTATTGTGTGCATTTACATGTGTGAGTGAGTGAGTTTAAGTGTATGTGTGTGTAGTTTTCCAAAAAATTCTTATAGTCAAAGAAGTAAGCAAAACTAAGTTCACAAATTATTGACGCACAGAATATTTAAAGAATATTTTTATAAACTTTTGTGATCACAGGACAATTTGAATTATAAAATTAATTAATCAAATATACCAAAAAATTTGATTTGAGTGTTTTGCGATAGAAAACAATGTTTTCTAAAAAATTAATTTTTTTTTTCACTCAACATTTTATATTTTAGTTTTCAAGCTTCTTGGGTAAAAAAAACATTAACACTTAAGTAAGTTGTTTAAAAATTATTTTGAAAAAATTCCAACTTGAAGTGGTTACGTCCGTAACACTTGTAACGGTATGGCTATTAATTAAATTAACTGCGCGTAACATAATTTCAAAATTAGTTGTAAAATGTTGTACAAATTTTTATATATTGAGTTTTTTATGTAAATTTATTTTTATGTAATTTATTTTTATTTTATAAATGTCGGTCGCTATATATCAGCCTTTTACAATAATAAAATTTTCATAACATAAATGAAAAGTGACCTTTACAAATCAAATGAAATAACTTGTATTGTCACGCCCGTTATGAATTTGATATGTATATAAGTGAGTTCAATAAGATATTTAATTCCCAAACATATATTTTTTAGGTACATGTCACGTACGTGACTTCTACTTAAGGTGGGACATAACATTCGCGGCAGAGAAAACATAGCTTTTTTATAAAAATTCATCACTCAGACAAAAACAAACATTTTTCCAAAATTTCAAAAAATCAAAAAAATATATTTTTCACTCCAACATGGTTTTAAAGAGCTCCAAACTGGCGGCAGAGAAAAAAACGGAGCCTCGTGGTTGCAGCGCTGGTTGCAGTCACAAAAATTTTCCGATCTGGAAAAAAAATTATTTTTTTAAATCTCAACAAAATTGGTTGTTTACATATGACAGAAGCTTTTTTTTTAATTTTTTTTCAATTTTTGGTGATGTTCCAAATTTGAAAGTGTGTTTTTTCGAAAAAAATATTGACTATAAAAATTCATAAAAAATCAAAAAAAAAATTCAAAAACAAAGCTCGTGTCATACGATAAATCAAGTTTAAAAATATACAAAAAAAAAAAAATATCGTCAAAAATGAACTCGCTAGTGACGCAAGCAGTACGAAAAACATGGTTTCGAGATGAACATGGAACTGAAACTTGTCACGTCCGTTATCATATTTGCAAGTAGTTCAAATTGTTGTGTTTCTTTTTAAAAAAAGCATATTTTTATAGAAAGATTTTTTATTATATTTACTAGTTTTGAAGATTTTTCAAAAATAATGCAAATGTTGCGTTATGTCGCGTCCGTTATGAATTTAAATACTAGTGTCTTAGTTTGATAATATTTATTTTATATAATTTAATAAAGATGTAAAAGGAAATAAAATGCCGGACATTTATGTGACATATATCACATACGTCACGTGCGTGACACTGCTTTAGAAATTGAGAGAGCATTTTGATTCATTGTGTGGTGGTTTTACGACACTAAAATATTGGACGGCATACTAAACATACCTGGAAGTGAAGTTTGTCACGTCCTTTATATTTTTGGATTTGGTTAAAATTGTTGTACTTCTTTTTTGAAAAGACCACATTTTTTATTGACGAAAGGAGTGATTATAATGCCAACAGATTTTTTAAGATTGTTAAAAATACTGAGAGTGTTACGTCACGTTCATTACGAATTGAGATATTAGGATATCAGTTACTTTAGTAATACATTATTTAATTAAATATGTCACGTACGTGATACTACTTAAGAAATGTAGAGCTAGTTTTGATTCGTTGTGTGTTTGCTTTACGATAATAAATGATTTAAAAATGTATTAAGTATGCCTTGAACTGAAATTTGTCACGTCCGTTATCATTTTTGCAAATGGTTGAAATTGTTGTGTTTCTAGCTTTAAAAAGCATGTTTTTTTTTTGATAGAAAGAGGTCTTATTATATATAATGATTTTTAAGATTAAAAAAACACAAGTGCTATTTTTTTAAAAACCCGTTTTGTTGCGTCCGTTATAAATTTAGATATTAGTGTCTTAGTTTTTCTATTTTCAGCAGCTGGGTCAGATTTCAAAGATATGTGTAAGATATTTTAAAGATGTCTTGTCGGTAATGTCACATCCGTTGCGCTTTGTAGTAACGTAAAGTTTTTCTTGAAATAATACTAAATAATAAAAACAAATGAAACCTTCTTAGACGAGGCTCTTAAGCTATAAGACCTTTAAAAAAATAGCTTAATCCTTCCGCTTGGCATTAATAATAATGAAAAAAATTTGAGATGACAACAGCAAGAGTGAAACAAATATATGTACGCGACAGTTTCAAAAAATTAAAATTGATTTTGAAAACTTCTAGTTAAGCGAGCTTTAATAAAAGATGTTTAAAAATACATATTTTATATAGATGTAAAATCTGTAACGTCCGTTACACTTTAGTAACAACTTATATATACACAAAATAGCGGCTGAATAGCTTATCATTTTATTAATTTATTGATTGCCTTTTTATAATTATATGCGAGATGGTTCAAATAAGTTTGAGACTATAACTCTTAATTGATTGGCGGTATAAAGCTATTTTCTTCAAAAAAATTATTTTTTTATATTATTATTTTTTCAATAATAGAAAAACGACATTTTAAGAAAAATTTAATTTTGTTAAAGGAATCATAGGGGGTAGCCTTGATTTTTTGATGGCACGAACAGTTTATTAATTTAGTGTCAAGACAAAATAAATTCACCTTAAATTTGGCATTGACTTTGAAAGAAAATCAAAAATGCAATTTTGAGTTTTTGTTTTTTTACAACAAAAATAATTTTTATCCCATATTTTAATAATAAATCAAATTTTTTGGTCTTTTTTTCAAAGGAATAATTTATATATAAAAAAAAAATAAAAACGGTATTTTTTCAAAAGTTTTTTCAAGTTAACTGATAAGACTTAAATACAAAAAAGAAATAAATGAAATCTATTCACAGATGGCGGAGATATTGGCTTCCCAATTTATAACATTCAATTTGAGACAGTTTTTTTTCTCTCTCTTGGCATTTGGTTGAAACATACGCTAAATAACTAACGACAATATTAAGAAAATTCATTAAAAATACTTTTGGTTAGAACTTTGCTATAATTTTTATCACATTTGAAAGAAAATTTAACAAACTTTTAGAAAAAATTAGACAAATTGAAAAACCATTAAAATTCGATTAAGATATTGACATTTAAAGTCAAATTTTTGAATTCAAAACACATTTTTTTACAAATTTTACAATTGACGAATGCATGAAACTACATTTTTTTAAGAAATTGTTATTTTTAAAAAAACTCAAATTCGACCAACTCAAGAACTCTCTCTCGACCAAATTTCATATTAATCAAAGAGTACATTTTTTCTCAAAAATTTAATTTCTCTCTTAGAAGCTTGGGAACCCCCTTTTTCAGATATATCATTTATATATATATTCTGCACATCTGGGCAACATAACCTATGGAATGATATAAGTTTAATTATTTATTTTAATTTATTTTGAGTTTTAATTAATACCAAAAAAGCGTACGACAAACATAAATGTTCACGTTTTAATATATAAGATGATTTTTGCACGTGACACTATTTAGAGATTATCACAAAGATGATACTTTTAAAACATTTTAAAATATTTTTTTTGTATTTTTAATGTTTAATAAGTCTTAAATCTTTAAAAACAATGAGCATTTCTGTTCTTTTAGGCTTTGTCACATCCGTTATGCTTGTGCCCTTTCGTTTAAAATATGGAATTGATGTTAAAACGGGTTAAATCGAGACTGCTGTAGTTTGTCTGCAGAGTTTTTGCTTGTGTTTTTTCTATAAAATGTTGCATCCGTTACAATTTTCATAATTATTAAGAAAATTTGTTGTAATTTGTTTTGTATTTTTATGTTTTTAAATACTTTTGCTATATAACTATTGAATGAAATGAATGGGTATTATCTAAGGTTAAATAAGCTTTGTAATGTCTGAATAAATACTCTAGCGTGAGCTCAGCTCTTGTTTTCATTATGATAAGCCGCTAATGGCATCCTGCTTTGAATATAAATAACCATTTCAAATTAACGTCAAAATAAAATAAAAAAACACTGCCACACATTCATGGCACACAAGCAAAGTGTGGTGAGTGTGTGTGGTGTGCAGGATCAGATCCCATGTGATTCCATTAAGTTCCCTACAATTCGCAGAATTTAATAATATTATCAGCTTTGAGCCTAACAGCGATTGCACTAGGCTTTTCTGTTAATAAAATATTACTGGCTCATACATACATTAGTACTAAAACACATAGCTGAACACAAACAAATACACATTTAGACACATATGTATATATGAACTGTTGGCTTTGATTGACAAACATTTCACATTTCGAGGCATACGTTTGGCGGCGGTGAGTTAAACATATGTCATCAAAAAAATGTTCCATAGGTTTGCTTATGCAGCAAAATCAACAAAACTGTCAACACCGCTGACATTTAGCAGCCCCACACCAACACACACGAGCACATGTATTGCACGCACGCACGTACACACGCACTCACTCACTAATACACACAATCACACCGATAAGTGTCACTCTCATAGAAGTGGCAAAATATTACGACATGCCGCTGACATGTAAAGGATTCATGTCTGCTGAGAATATTTGCATATATATTTTCTTTTTCTCTTTTTTTTTTATTATTTATAATCCTTTTAGTTGTGGGTTAGTAAGCTCATATTAAATATGTGTAGCTTATGTGGAAGTCACTCGTTTGACTACATTTCAAATAGTAAGCATGTATTAGACGCCAAATCTGTCAGTCAGTCAGTCAAATTAGAACCACCCTATTTTGTATGAGAGCATAAAGGCAACATTATCGTCACAGCATAAGTTGTTAACGGCATAAGGAAAGTGAAAGTGGAAGTAAAAGTCTAACATTGATGACATGTCAAGGAATTACCGTTAGTGTCAGCAAAGAACGACAAAAAGGCTTACAACGAAATTTAAAACAATAAAAACTACGCATAAAAATCAAAATAACAGCAAAGCTCTCCAACGCACTTACTTTTAAACATACTCTAAGTATGTTACATAATGTTTTCAAACAACAAACTTTTAATCTTATTCTATGGTTGTTGTAACTGTTGTATTTTGTTTTATTGCTCTTATTGTGTCTATCAACTTATATCACTCACCACCCTTCTTTGAATTTTTATTATTGCCTGTCTGTTGTTTTGTCACTTGAAAAGTTTTTCCTCATTCACTTGAGGGGCGTTTTTTTTTTTTTGTGTTCAGCCTGCTTGTATGAGGTACACTTTATTTTGAGGTGTTTAGTATGAGTTCATCTAAAATTAATTCATGTTATGTTCACGTGAAAACAATTTTGTATTTTTTGCATACTTTGTTTTTATTTTTTTTTTTTCTGGTTAAACATCATGTAAACTTTATTTTATGCATACAGTATGTATCGACCTTCATTCCAAAAATTTGGTTCTTAACAGTTTTTAATCTCTGCTTCTTTAATTAGTAAACATAATATAATATATTAACTTTTCTAATAATATGGATTTAGACATGAGTATTTAACAATGAAGTAAATTGAAGTATCACCTGTAATAATGCTTATTAAAAAATTATGGATAAAATTGGTAAACATTTTTTTGAATTCACTTATACATCATTTCATTTCACAGAAATGAAATTGTCTACAAGAATAACGAGATGAAGTACAGAAACTGAATGCCGAGAACTGGACCTATATTGACGTGGATATGTCAATAATACAAAAAAATATTTACAGGAATGTTATCTGAAAAAGCAAAGGAGCAAACCAATAAAAATGTAAAAACATTCCGCAGCAGTTATTCAAGGAGAACAAATATGACAGCAAATATGACTGACATATTTTAAAGATTTATGACCACTTTGGATCCATTTATTACTTATTTGCGATCACCAAATAAACTAAAAAAAAAAGAAAAAGAATTGCCTGCAGAGGTCAAACACATGCTGAAGTACAAAATACAAATACAAATAAATGAATATACAATTACAAAATATACAATGATACTAAAATGTTTATACAAAATAATTACCAACTATTTAACAATGTTCTAATTGAAAAATAAAAACTACATACAACACTAGAAAAGAAAAAATTGACTAAAACAAAATATTTTTTCAGTGTACAAAACTTTTTCAACTGCCAGCAGACCGATTCTGCTTTGAAATAAAGTTCAGTAACCTCCCAAACAATTCTACTCATATACAGTGGCTCACAGCTTATTTGATACAGTGCCTGATGTAAAATAAAAATCGGTGTAACTTCAAAACTAAGAAATGTATAGACAAAATTTGAATGTAGCTTAATAGGCGTGTATTCAACGAAAATGATGCACAAAACGGAATTCACAAAAATAAAACTCCTCGCCCCGCTAGAAAGGAAAACCAGTTACAGAGCAAATATTTATCTCTAAGCTTATTTGATACAGTCTCTTGATACAGTTCTGTACGCTTATACCCTATAGTTCCAAGCTGTTGATCGATGTTTTATTTTTCTCTACATTTACCGTTATTTTCGGTGTCAGTCACAGCAAAATTTTAGTTTGATCTCGCAAGTCTAAGTGTTGATTAAAGACTTTAAAATAATGGGTCGTCGCACCATAATTGAGCAGCTTTAGTTGGGTTTAAACCAATATAAATTTGGGCAATTGGTTCGGAAAATTGCTCAAAATTTTAATTGAAGTGTGTCTACAGTACAGCATATCATTCAACGCTTTTTTCGCGAGAATCGGGTGAAAGATAACGGTAAAAGTGCACCAAAAAAAATTTTTAACATGTCTGACGAGCGATATATTATCCGGAAAAATAAGGCAAATCCGAAGTTGTCGGCCCCAAAACTGGTTACCGAGATACAGCACGAATTGGGTAAGTCGTGCAGTGCAGAAATCGTCCGCCGTATGCTTCGCGACTGTGACTTTCATGGTCAAGTAGCTTGAAAAAGCCTTTCATAAGCAAGATAAATCAGCAAATTCGACTTGTTTTTGCTAAGGAGCATGTTTGCAAGACCTCTGACTTCTGGAACACCGTAATTTCTTTCTGATGAATCCAAGTTCAACCTGTTTGGCTCCGACGGCATATCCTACGTCTGGCGGAAACCAAACACAGAGCTAAACAAACAGAACCTCAAAACTACTGTAAAGCATGGCGGCAGTAGCATTATTGTTTGGGCCTGTATGTCTGCAGCCGGTGTAGGAAATTTAGAATTCATTGAAGGAATAATGAACAAAAATATGTACCTTGACATACTGAAGAACAATTTGCTGCAAAGTGCTGCAAAGTGCAAAGTGATACTCGAAAAATTCCGGTTTTATCAAGACAATGACCTGAAGCATAAGTCGGGAATCGTGCAGTTCTGGCTCATATGGAACTGTCCTCACTTGATGACACCACCTGACATGGACATCATTGAAAACCTGTGGGCCTTATTGGAAAATAATATTCGTAAAAACAAAATCTCGAACAGAGAAGAATTGAAGAATTGAAGCTTGTGGATTCATGCCAAGCCGGATGCAAGCCCCTGTTAAGGCAAAAAGGTACAACACAAAATACTAAAAGTAAAATAAAACCTAAAGGGCACACGATTTTTGAGTTTAAATTGAACTGTATCAAATAAGCTGTGACTTAAAATTTTGCATTTTTTTTTTGTTTTAGTTTTTCGTGCGTCGCTTGCAAACTGTTGGTGGTGGATTCACCTCTTCGTAGGCTATTTACGTAGAGCAAAAGATTAGACGTGTCGTCTCTGCTTCCCAGATTGAGTATTCATATAATTCACTCATATCATTTTGGCACACTTGACCTTCAATCCTAATGGAACCACATTTTACTCTTAATAAAGCTCTCTATACGACTGATACTTGTCTTAAACAGGCTATAAAGCTTATCGAGAAAGTCAAATCTCAAATTGCTGAGCCCTATTTTTGCTAGCGTGAGGTAGGCACATAGAAGATGAGGAATATATTTGCTCTCATCTTCATCCCTTGAGCTACTACAGAAGTGATTTTTATAGAGGTGTGGTGGAACAGCATGTCTACCTGTCAAGCGTTGCCCTGTTAAAACAGCCACCATGATGACTAGGTCTGACCTGTCTAGCCAGAGCAGGGCTTTAGAGCGCCGCCTGATCTACACAAGACCTTGAGAAGACCTACTAGCTGACCTAAAGGTGAGACTGACCCCCCATTGATATATTTTCCAACAAGTTAGACACACACAGCCAACGCATGACAAAAACAGCCAGCATAGTATACATTAACAACATCACAACAAGTTAAACACACACAGCCAAAGCAGAGCAAAACTGCCAGCATAGTGTGCAACAACAATAACATCACAACCAGTTAGACACACAACCAATGCGTGACAAAGCAGCCATCACATATAAACAGATTTTTGTATAGCATGCACATAATTCTCATTACATTCTGTGAATAGATTATTTAAAACAAGGCAATTGTTGGATAGGGAGGGCGGCTCGAAGACGTAATGTCTTGTCCGTCTTTTACTGGGCAACGAGTAAACTAACTTTTTCAAGCAAAACACCGAGAGGTGGGTTGCTTGATACATACAGAGTAAAGGGTCTGCCAAATAACAAAAAAACCACTGTATATATTTTCAAATTTCTTTTTTTTTATTTGAATGTACAATCCTTCCGGTTAATAATGGAAAATAATTTCATTCAAATAGCTGCCTATGCAGTAGCCTACACGATCGGTTCAATTTTTAAGCGCATTATCGATTGTGTGCAGCTGTATTTCACCAATGGCTTCACGGATATTGTCCTTTAAAGCGTCAATTGTCTCTGGCTTGTCGGCGTAACACTTATCTTTGAGGGCACCCCACAAATAATAGTCCAACGGTGTCAAATCACAGCTCCGAGGTGACCAAACGACATCAGCGATCTTGAAAAACAGGGCGCAAAACATCGAGTGTAGCTTCGGCTGTGTGGCACGTAGCTCCGTCCTGTTGAAACCAAATGTTGCCATTATCCTCATCTTCAATTTTTGTGAACAAAAATTCGTTTAACATGGCCCGATAATGATGGCCATTGACTGTAACGGCCACTCCTTGCTCATTTTCGAAGAGAAATGACCCAATTATGCCTCCGGACCAAAATCCGCACCAAACAGTGACTCGTTTTGGGTGCATCGACTTTTCAATGTATGCGTGCAGGTTTTCTGTGCCTCAAATGCGACAATTTTGCGTGTTTACATACCCACCAAGATCAAAATGAGCTTCATATGAAAAGATGACTTTTTTGGCAAAATCGGCATCTTCTGTAAGTCGATCACAGGCCCACTCAACGAAGCGAAAACGCATTGGATGGTCAGTTGGCTTCAACTACTGAACCAATTGGAGGTCTTTATGCAAAATTCGTCTCAATGATGTCTCCAAAATGTGCAATTGTTGAGAACGACTGTGAATTGATGTTGATGCCGCTTCACGCACACTTTCTGCTACAGCAGCAATATTCTCGGGTGTACGCACTGTTTTTGGCTTTTCATGCTTTGGTTTATCGATGAGAATGCCAGTTTTTTCACTTTTTTCACAAGATAACGAACATACGGAGCTGGCGGTGCTTCTGTTCTTCCGAAATCCGTATGCAATTTTAAAAAAAATCGCACACATTCTGCAACATTACCATGATTTTCAAAGTAATGTCGCAATATTTCCCAGCGTTGTTCAAGCGTAAAGACAACCATATTCGTTCAGCGGAAGGATAAAACTAATTATCTGTCAAATCAGACATGTGCTAAGTATTACCATTCAGGAAATAAGGCACTAGTTGAAAAAAAAGGTAGATGGCGGACCCTTTAGTTATATTTCGTATTTTGTTTGGGTTGGACTTTACCGCGGCCTTGGTCAGTCGGATATTTTACCGAATACTTAGTAGTTATGATAGTCGCACTCGGTCGAACTTCATCGTCGGTTTCGGTCGTTCGTATATCCCTCCAAATACTTAGCTTGTCGTGTTTGGGTTAGACTTCACCGCGGCTTCGCTCATAGGCTATCATCCCGAATACTTCATAGGTGTGATTGTTGTGTTTGGTCAGATTTCACCGCGGCTTCGGTCAGTCGGCTATCCTCCCGAATATTTATCGCTAAGCTACCCATTAGGGATTATATGAATAAAGCGTATGATATATTTATAATTTTAAGTATAAGTATTGAAAATAAGTACCCAGTAGACAATGACAGCGCTGCTAGCAGGCCTTCCTGTGGATTTTGTAGTACTGCCGCACTCATAAACAATTACACTTTCTTTTTTATATGAAGTGGGAAAATTTCGCAGGCCTTCCGCTCCGATAAAAGAGGCCTGATAGAAGCACTTCTTAAGAATGGCTAAAAGAAGGTGTCAACAAAAAGTATTGAAAAAATATTTTTTTCTTTTAAACTTTTTTTTTATAAATTCTATTATTTTATTTTCTCTCCTATGTTTTTTATGTCAGATTATTTTCAATCTATAAACTTTGATACAGCAGTAAGAAGGGCCATTATTGCGTCATATTTTTAAACTGATATATATTCTAACTTTTAACGAAAAAGTTGACCTGAAGTATATGAAAAGTCAGTCTTTGTGGGGAAAACAAATTTGTTGTGCTGCCTTTTGTGCAGAAAAGGAAGGCCTTCAAGAAGTGCTCATAAGAGCAGCGAGGAACGGATGTGTTTAATCTTCAAAAGTAGCAGTCAATGCAGGCCTTCGTATGAAGAGCGCTGGTTTAATTGCCTATTGGGTATATATATATATTAGTTATTTATACTACTAAAGAAATGTTTATATAAACCTATCTAATTAAATTGATACTACATACTACTACATAAGATATATAAATTAAATTGTATAATTTAATGCTACAAAATATGTATATATGGTACTTTTGTATATAATCATTTAGAAGTAAGAGTATATTTTTCAAATCCAACGCACTCTGTCGAGCTCTGTCCAGTGCTGTCACTTAACCACAATTTTAGTAGATCTACCACTTTTTACGTTTTTTTGAAATGCCCCCGAAAGGACTTTGACCGAGCCTCTTATGATCAATGATAATGATAAACCTATTTTTATATAATAATTTCAAGTTTTTCTTTCAATATATTTTTCAATAAATATTTTTGGAACATTTTATTGGATTATATTTAATTAAGATATACCTATATGTTAAAAACGTTATTGAATCCATGGACAACTAAAAAAAATTGCAATTTGTTTTTCGGTTCTTGTCTCAAAATATTTTTTAAAATTCGGCAGATCACGAAAACGCTCCTGTTCCTGAGGAAATCCTAATCATTTTAATAATATCTGTATCTCTCATTCTCAAGTCGAAGTCAGAAATTTTTAAAACGCTTCTGTTTGCCACCTGAGCCAAAATAAAATTGCATTCCATCGCGTTTGCAAGTTCCCGAATTTTTCCAATATACAGGAGAGAAATAATTTTTCAGCATTTTAAGCGATTCCCAGCTGACTGCATTTTGTTGACATATTATTTTAAAATATCTTAAGATTGTGTCTTATACCTTATAAGTGTGCCTAAAATGAAAGGTTTTGAATTCAATATTAGAACTTAGCTAACAATATTTTGGTGCGCATGAAAATTTTGCTTGTAAATTGCTTAATTGCTGATCTCAGTCTACTCTAGGCTTGTTCGAGGTTAAATAAATATTACAAAATCAATTGAAGTTCGCAAGCGAGAATATCTCAAAATTTATGTAAATAAGCTTTCCAGTCGGAAGATAGGAGAGCACTTCATAATGGATTAACCTTTTCCTACTGCCTAATGAATTAGAAAAGGCACTAATACTTTATGTGATGTGCAGGAAGCCGAAAAGCGATGTGTATAAAGCAAAAAAGAATGCCTTGTCTATAGGATCATAATCACTGCCTGAGAAAGTGAATAAGATACGATTTCCCCCGTAGTGGCAGTGCCATACAAAAAAAAAATATATATATGAGGTTTGAAAATGAAGATTATGATTGAACGGAGTCATGATCTCCGAATCTAAAAGTATATGCCAAGAAGCTACCTGGTGATGATCTCTTATTCTGGTGGGAGTCTTTATGTCTTAATGATCAGGTTTTCACTATTATTAATGGATGTAATTGGAAAATATTGAAAAATTATTTGAGAACAATTTGTTTTTGATTTCAATAATATTTAATAAACGTCAAAGTGCAGTACAATTCTGTGTCGAGAAGGAATAGCAGCTAAACTCATTTTCAGAATTTCAGAAGAGCATTTTTGAGATGAAAATTGCTCACTTATATCAGGGTACCATGCCTTTTATTGTTTAGATTTGATGGCCTCAAACATTTAATTTTCAAGGTACAAACATAAAAATTTACGTACAGGTGTATTTCGTTGCGAAAAAAGCAATAAAAGTAATAACTTCATTTTGTCCTAACTCGACTTTAGTGTTTATTCCTTGTCGATACAGAATTAAACCATAATTTTTATGAGATTACAGCAAATAAAAAAATTTTATGTAGAAAGGAAAAAATCTACCACTAATTGTTTAAATCTACCACTCTTTTTGGGCACATTCTACAACTATTTAAAAATTTAAAGTGACAGCACTGGCTCTGTCTAAGCCAAGTCGCATAAGCTCGCCACGAACGTAATCAGCGATAGTTACCGAAGCAGCGAATACCGAGTCTGACCGCACCAGAACCAGTTATCACCGAGGCAGAGTCAGCGAGGGCAATTGTTGGAAAATTATAGCTTGATACCCATGAATGATTGTTGTTGTGTATTTGAAAAGACATATGTACAAAATATATATTATATAAATATATAACTACGAGTGTACATATAAATATATATACTCGTAATTAATCATATAGATTATTCAATCAAAACTGATTGTACTTGAAATATTAAAACCAACATATCTTTTTATTTAACGGAGTTTCGAGGATCCTTCGTTTCATCCTAGAGCGGCTGAGTCATACCTCAGCCTTTGTGAAAATCCCTTATAGTTTTTTTTTCGTATTTTTGCATGAATTGTATTTCTTTTACTCAGCTTTATTAGGAATAATTCACAGTTCTCTTGTATTTTTGAATGGCATTAAGGAAATCTTTTATTGGTTCATGTATCTTGTACACACTCTTTATGAACTTTTAGCACTAGGCTTATGAAATGTTCATGTTTTCGTGTTTTTTGCTATTGTGTATTTTGTACACAGACAAATATCAACTATATTATTAACAGTCGGCGGCTGTTAATTTCCAAACACTGTTAGGTTGAATGAGTTTCGTTTAAGTTAACAGTTTTCTTTGTTGAAGGAAAGTTTCAGAGTATTTTTGTGATGTTAAAAATCATTTGTTGGAATATTTTTTGGTTTTTTTCTTGAAATGTCTGTCCTCTCTTAGCATTATTTTTTAAATGTGTTTTGCTATATTTATCTTATCATTAACAAAATCTCAGTGGAAGTGTGCCACAGTGTCAAGCGGAGAATGTGGGTTCGTATCCTTGATATGTAAGTATAAAAATTGTTAATTTAATAATTGAAATTCTAATTATGTTTCAATAAGTGTTTGTTAAAAAAGACCTTCAAAACAATTTTGCTTACCATCTTGACAAAAAATGTGCAATTCATTTTTTATTTAAAAAAAAAAACAGAAATTATTTATATAAAAAAATTGTTGTTGGTTCAGCCGGTTGTTGAACCTAAGGACAGACGAGTACTAGACGCAGATGTCAGGAAACTCGGCTAAACATGAGCTTCCAAAACAGTAATGAAATTTCAATAAATACCTACATTTTTATATGGGTTTCGTGTTCTATAGACCAACAGTCAACCATCCGTTGATTTGAAAGTTTGGTATTTAATCCATGATTTGTTTTATAAAACAGCATGTTTTTCAGAAGGGTATCATGAATAGTTCATGTGACTCATGTTATCTGTTACTGCACCAAATTGCATAAATGTGGTTCACGGAGATCATGTGAAAATTCATAAATATTATGTACTTTTTTGATTCAGTGTTTGGTTCCATAACACCTACCACATGTTATATAGGTTACAGCTTCCATTTGGAACATGTTTTGAAGCTATTCGATACCTATAGGTATATATGACAGGCTTCAGTTGCAGCTTGAATGGAAGGTTATAGCTTCTTTTCGAAACACAGGAAAGGCTTAAGCTTTCTGTGGAATTGGAATATATTTTAACTAACAAACAAAAAAAAAAACAAATTGGCCATTTCAGCCCTTGAAAGGACTTTGACCGAGCTTCTTATGATCAATTGTGTTGTGTGTTTTATTAAATGTTTGCACACAATTGACCGAGAACTGGACCTACATGTTTTATGCCGACTCCGAACGGTCAAAGTTCATGTTCTCAAGATACTTTACATGGCATTATTTACTCTCTGAGGTTTGCCATTGTCTGCAGAGGGGTGGGGACCGATCAGAAAAATTTTTTATTAAAAAAAAACTTTTCGCCGCGGCTGGGGATCGAACCCGGGCTCCGAGCATGCTAAGCCATACACTTAACCTGCATGCCACGGTCACCACCTAATATTTTAACTTCGCTTTTATTAAATTAACACAAAAGGCTTTAGCTTCAGCTGGGCTTGGATGGAAGGTTCACACTCCGATTATAAAGTGCGTATAAAACTTTGCAAGCTTTAAAGAGCTGCACAAATAAATTGTAACTTTATATCGATTACGCTTATTTCTAATAAAAATTTTAATAAAGGGTGATTTTTTAAGAGCTTGATAACTTTTTTTTTAAAAAAAACGCATAAAATTTGCAAAATCTCATCGGTTCTTTATTTGAAACGTTAGATTGGTCCATGACATTCTTTTTGAAGATAATTTTATTTAAATGTTGACCGCGGCTGCGTCTTAGGTGGTCCATTCGGAAAGTCCAATTTTGGGCAACTTTTTAAATCGACAAATTTTGTTCAGCGATGAGGCTCATTTCTGGTTGAATGGCTACGTAAATAAGCAAAATTGCCGCATTTGGAGTGAAGAGCAACCAGAAGCCGTTCAAGAACTGGCCATGCATCCCGAAAAATGCACTGTTTGGTGTGGTTTGTACGCTGGTGGAATCATTGGACCGTATTTTTTCAAAGATGCTGTTGGACGCAACGTTACGGTGAATGGCGATCGCTATCGTTCGACTTTTTGTTGTCAAAAATGGAAGAACTGAACTTGGTTGACATGTGGTTTCAACAAGATGGCGCTACATGCCACACAGCTCGCGATTCTATGGCCATTTTGAGGGAAAACTTCGGAGAACAATTAATCTCAAGAAATGGACCGGTAAGTTGGCCACCAAGATCATGCGATTTGACGCCTTTAGACTATTTTTTGTGGGGCTACGTCAAGTCTAAAGTCTACAGAAATAAGCCAGCAACTATTCCAGCTTTGGAAGACAACATTTCCGAAGAAATTCGGGCTATTCCGGCCGAAATGCTCGAAAAAGTTGCCCAAAATTGGACTTTCCGAATGGACCACCTAAGACGCAGCCGCGGTCAACATTTAAATGAAATTAAATGTCATGGACCAATCTAACGTTTCAAATAAAGAACCGATGAGATTTTGCAAATTTTATGCGTTTTTTTTTAAAAAAAAGTTGTCAAGCTCTTAAAAAATCACCCTTTAGTTAAAATTATTTTGTATGCTCAGAGCAGCAATTTGGTTTGATCTTTTTATTCAAGCTCTTTTAAAATTAAAGCTTTCCAAAATTAACCTAAACTATTAACGTAAACATAGACACGATTTAAGGAAGCTTATTAAAAACTAAAGCTTCGAAGAAATTAAGCTTCTGAAGTGCTTTACAACAGCTATTTAGTGTGTCTTCGTTACTTGTGCACTTCGGATCGCAAGTTTTGTAGAGGCGCAATCGAAGTTTCTGCAGTCGAATATTAAAATTACTTAACATGATTGAAGTTCATGTCGGCTGGATATGCTACAAAAACTAAAGAGTTGTCAGATTTATTTGCTTAAATTTGTAATAAAAATTTTTAAATATTAAAAAAACTGCATTTAACAAGAAGCTTATGAAAAGCGCAGTATTTCCACGCCCATTTTTGCTGTACAAAAGCTACTTGACCATAATTTACTGTTATTTTTACTTTTGGTCTTAAATGAATTATTGCTGTAGCAACAAAATTAAAAATACGCAGTCTTTATATTTTGGTATGTTTTTCGCCCATAGCTTGTTTCATTATATTTTACACTATCTCACACGCATTTTTTAAATTTATTGCATACATATAAAGATGCAACAATGCATGGATGGTGTAAGTATATGTTGCTTGTATAACCAACTACCCAGTAGACAGTGACATCGCTGCTAGCAGGCCTTCCTGTGGATTTTGCAGTACTGCCGCACTCATATACAGTTACACTTTCTTTTTTATATGAAGTGGTAAAATTTCGCAGGCCTTCCGCTTCGATAGCTCAAAAGAGGCCTGATAGAAGCACTTCTTTAGAATGGATTAAAGAAGGGGTAAACAAAAAGTATTGAAAAAATATTTTTCTTTTAAACCTTTTTCTTTTTTTATAAATTCTATGATTTTATCTTCTCTCCTATGTTTTTTTAAGTTAGATTAATTTCAATCTTTAATCTTTGATATAGCAGTAAGAAGAGCCATTATTGCGTCATATTTTATTCTAACTTTTAACGAAAAAGTTGCCCTGAAGTATATGAAAAGTCAGTCTTTGTAGGGAAAACAAATTTGTTGTGCTGCCTTTTGTGCAGAAAAGGAAGGCCTTCAAGAAGTGCTCATAAGAGCAGCGAGGAACGGATGTGTTTAGTCTTCAAAAGTAGCAGTCAATGCAGGCCTTCGTATGAAGAGCGCTGGTTTAATTGCCTATTGGGTACTTATTGCAGTTGTTGTGTGTGCAGCTGTTGATGCTTATTGGTCTGGTTGTTGTTGTTTGTTTTTTTTAAGTTATTTTTTTATATGTTTTTCTTACTTGTTACTTCTGTGCTGATTAATTGAATTAAGGTGGATAGAATTCAACATACCCTGTTCGAGTAGGCGTTGGCAGAAAAATACTTGAATATTTTACTGTTGAGCATTTCAAGGACTTGCCGTCGTCTACTTGCAGTTTGTTTGTATGTATTATTATACCGTTGCCTGTTGTTATTAATTTTATTCTTATGCTGGTTGCTCGGCATTTCCTGGAATTTTTTTTTTTTGCTGGCAGGAAGTTACTGAATTTCAGAACTTTACAAAAGGATTTACGTTATTATCTTTTGTTTGTATGTATTTAATGAAAATATTTTCGATGTATTTTTCGGATTTATATTATTTATGACTGCATTATAAGTAAACTTGTTAGTACAAAAAGAAAATTTCATTCAGTTTAACAAGAAAACTGCAATAATGTCAAGGATTTTCAAGGCTAGATAAAGGCACTGTGAAGGGCAGTTGTGAGGCACTCTGAAGGGCAAAAGTAAATTTTCGAAAAATTGAATTGAAAGTTCACAATAAAAGCTATGATTTATGTTAACGGTCTTATTGTTTAATTTTTGATTGAAATATAAAATCTGTGTGCAACAGATTGTTTGACAATTTGTTACAGATTTGACAAAAAGTTTGATATAAAATAAGCTCAATAAACGATCAGAATTAGTGCATAGATTGCAAGAGCAATATGTTGAAGGACATCTTTAGAGTTACTCGAATTTCATTACCAATTAATTGGATTTTCAATTAATTTTATTTTGTTGATATTTTCGAATAAGCCTGCACTCAAGTATAACAATCAAAAGCAAATAAAACCGTGTTAATAATAACAAAATACACAAAACACTTGCAATTAACAATTTCGTTGTCATGGCAATGAAGGAACAACTTCGTTAAAAAACAAAAAATAAATAATAATAAACAAATGAAAACTGAAATATTTATTTCCGCTGAATAATGAATAATAATAAGTAGCAACAGTATCAGAAAAAAAAAACAAAGAAAAAAAGCAAGTGCAACAAATTTTGCTTTATCAGCTATATCCTTACTATATAACAAATTATATCTACGTGTGTGCTGTTTTTTTTTTTATTTTTTTTATGCATTGTTGCCTTGTGTAAAAACAGTTCTCATGAAAAATTTCCATTTTAATGCAAAACAAAATGCAGCAAAGTTTGTATTGAAATTGAAATTCAATTGAGTTGAGTTGAGTTCAGTTCAGTTTACAACATGTTGCAATAATAAAGTTCTGACTGACCCCCGAAATGAACAAATACGTATAACACACACGCATGCAGACGAATATGTACACGTGTACGCATGCAAAAAAATAATTCTGCACTTCACATCCGCAACTGATGTACGCTTTCGTACTTCGTTGATAACTATCGAAGGGGCAAAAATAAAAAAGAACACGTTAACAAAAAAAAAAATAAATAATCCCTGTGACAATTTTTAAATGTGGATTAATGAAATTCATAGCCATTCAGGCATTGATTTTCAATACATAAATGTATGTGTGTGTGTGCTCTAGTGTGTGTGTGTTGTTGCTATTTTCATTTTTCCACTCATGTTCTGTTGAATTTTTTTCTGCGTCAGCTTTGTCATCATGCAATTTATTTTGGAATAATTTGTTTTTTTTCCCAACAACTTTTTTGCACACTACTGTTGTATGGTTGTACAGAATGGTTCCATTTTTTTAAATTTATATATTTTTTGTCAACCTCATTTTGTTGGCCACACCCATAAACTAT
Organism: Tetanocera ferruginea; assembly: GCA_958299015.1. Taxonomy (NCBI): domain Eukaryota; kingdom Metazoa; phylum Arthropoda; class Insecta; order Diptera; family Sciomyzidae; genus Tetanocera; species Tetanocera ferruginea. Next base: position 16,884,717 of record OY282641.1, read on the forward strand.
GTGCAAAAATGCACTTATTTTTTTTTTTTTTGCATTGACAGTCAAAATATATGCTTCACCGCCTTCTCCGCCTCCTTTTTTATCATGCTTTATTATTGTTTGTTCCTGTTGCATACTAATTAAAATGCATAGCATGGCAACGAAACTGAATATAAAATAATTATATTTAATGATGTACGCATAATTATCACCATGTCTGTTATTGATAGGTTAAAAGTTTGGCATATGTCTTTTTTTTCAATAAAAATTTAATTAAAACAGTCAACAGTTTCTTTATAGAACTGTAAAAATGCAGAGTTTTACCTTTTCAGTGTTTGAATTAAATAAAAAATGAATGTTTGGAGTTTTCCAATTTTGTTAAAAATTTGCTTTAAAGTTTGTAATTCTCATGAAAAAATAGCATCGCCATTTAGGATTGCTTAAGTAAAACAAAACTATTTGCTGTAAGGTTCTGCTATAAGATAATCACATTTTTGCAAAGTTTATTTTAATTGGTTGCAATTCTGTTAATATGAAATGAATTTCACACAAATGTCAATGGTTTTTAATATATACGTTTGATTTATACGACCATGGTCGGTTATTTGGCTTTTTATAAATTTCTCGTAAAAGAGATCTTATCAAAAGTTGGGCCAAAGTGGTTTCTGTTCAATGGATAATTGTTAAAAAACTGGCAATAATTAATTTTAGAATTAATAATTACTTTACTCTTAGTAATTACTTTACTGTTAGTAAAGTAATAATTAATTAATTATTAGTTGTTACACTGAGAAAAATACTTCAGAAAAACTACAAAAAATTTTGTTACTTTACACAAGTGTTTAGACAGTTTAGTGTATGCTTAGTTCTTGACAAACAAACCAACAAAGTTTTATAAGAAAGGTTAGGTTGGGTTAAGATGGTGGTCTATTCACTAAGACCAAAAAATAATTTTATTTTTATATCTCAAGCATCCGCCCCCTACAACTTCAAAGACGCCTTGTTCATGAGAACCACCCAGAACTTGCTACAAAACCCAGCAGACGCTTGAAGTCTGCTTTTTCGTGATCCTTAGGATCATTAAAAAATGGATTTTCTAGCTGCTTTAGTCTTCTGGGAAAAAAAACCTGGAATGAAAAATAGGAGATGCGATATGCGTGCTAGAGATTCTGAATAGGAGATGCGATACTAAGACTCCCACTGAATGTAGCAAGATTATTCCTCGCCAAAACTATAAGCTTTTTTAAGTACTTTTCACTTAACCTTACCTAGTGTTTCCTAACCCGGCATGAGCGCTTTCTTCTTGCCTTCCCTAGCGCATTCAACATCTCTACCGTGTCTTGGAATATCCCTATCCACGGCACCTACCCAAGCTGAATGTTTGGATACTGGCATTACCCAGGCTAGATAAATATCTTATAAATGTTTTCGATACAAGCAGCATTTGATAACTGCTAATGATGTTATGAACACGCCCCTTCAAGGGATTTTAAAGCAACTTGGCCGTTCTTAAAAATGTAGATATCCGGAGTCGATACCTCATTACACCTCAACCATTCTGTAGCTTTAAAAATAGTCCTAATTTCTGCCTGAAAAATGCAGCAGTGTTTAAAAAAATTAAAGTAAAATTAAATAATAGAATAAAATTAAGCAAGTAAAAACCCAAGTAAAAATATAAACCAAACACAAAAGTCTTATTATCTCAAAACAAGAAAAATGTAATTAAGTGTTCTTTGTTTTGCACGGAAAAATTGCTGAAACTTCCTTCACTCATTCCAGCGATCGCTGGAAAATGGATCGATTTTTTCTAAATTAAAATTCTAAAACTTTTTCCGCTCATTTCGGCAATCGTTGGAAGATAGCATCTTGCAAAATTTTCAAAATCGTTCATGGGAATAAGATCTGAAAAATAGTTTAAATTTATCAAAAATTTGAACTAGCAAAATAATATGTCAAATATTTTCTTAAAAACACATTAAAATAAAACAAATTTACAAAACAATCAACAATGCTTCGACAACTCTCTGAGGAACCCTTAAAGTGATTTGTTTGTCACTCTTGTCGGCGAATCGCTTAAGACCTCTCTGGGTGATTCATTGGCAAATTGCTTAAGATCCCTTTTCATTGTGGAATCATCCCGGCGAATTGCTTTAAATCTCTCTCGGCAATTTTTTCACTCTTCTTCCTGGTGAATTGCTTAAGACTCCTACCGGCAATTCGTTGGCACATCTTCCCGACGAATCACTTAAGATTCTTCTCGGTGATGAAGGTATTCTCCAAATAATACATGTTTTATGCGGATAAAAAACGGCAACAGTTCATGTTCTTAAGAAGCTTTACTCTCTGAGGTTGGCCATTGCTTGCAGAGCGATAAGAAAAGTTAATTTACTTAAAACAAACTTTCTGACAGATGTAAGGATTGAATTTTGGATGCAGCAGGTCATTTGTTTGTAGGTTTTTGCAATATTTTTTCTCTGCACTATCATTTGAAGCATTTGTGCTTCAAATAGACAACCTTGTAGTCAAGAATTTGGTTGCACAGCTGACACCACGGCTATTGGCCGAGTTTTTAAGATTGCCGATTAGCTCCAAGAGAGTGTTAGAATGATATTCTTGTGCAGGAATAGCAACGTCGTCCGCATTAACAATCCTCTGTTTTCAACAATCTTAAGCAGTTCATTCACCACCAAGTTTCAAAGCAAAAGACATAGAACTCTCCCTGAGGATTGACTCTGCTGACGATCCTTCTTGTCTTTGACTCCTCTAGAGATGCACCGACAACTCTACTGGTCAGCATGTTCGCCTCTAAAAGGACATTGTAAAAGACACGTTCGATTTGATCGAGTGATTTCTCTTTATAGCTTACGAGTGAGTTCAGTGCCATGTCTACTGACTTGCCTTCACAGTCAGATCGCTGCGAAGCTGATAGTAGATACGAATCGAGGCTCCAGCAAATATGTACTTATATTATTCTTCCAAAGGTCTTCAGCAGGAAGTATGATTATTCATTTTATATTACATTAACGCTTAAAAGTGTTTTTCCAAATATCTTGAAAACAGTATTGTATTGAAGACGTTTTTGGTAATTTGATAATTATACCCTAAACCAGAAAAGTCAGGGTATATGAACTTTGTGCAAACGTTTGTAACGCATAGAACAAAGCGAGTCCGTTATAGAAAAGTTTATATATTCTTGATCAGCTTCACCTCGTGAGTCGAGCTATTCATGTCCGTCCGTCTGTGTTTGACCTATAAGAAAAAGGAGTTGAGATAATTGGATGAAACTCGGTGCACATAGTCGCATAGACCCAAGGATCTGCACTATTGAATATTTTTGGAATCCGACGGACACGCCTACCTCCCATACTACACAAAAATTAAAAAACTGCATAAGTAAGCTTATGTTTGTCTTACAAAAATAAAGTTTGGAACGTACACTCAGAAAAAAGCTTATCGGAATATGATAAAAAAGGCATCAAATTTAGAGAAAAATGGTATAGACTTTGCTCCAGAGAATGCTATTCTCTAATTTCGATACTAAAAATTCTCTAAAAATGGTAAAAAGCTTCCATGAATAAGAAAAATATATCATTTTTAGAGAAAAATATTTTTTTTTTGAGAAAATATTTGTTTTTATTGAAGAAAATACTTATCATAGTGAATTTTTTATCAAAATATAAGAAAAGTTTTTCATTTTCAATAAAATTTCTCGATAAATGAGAAATTTTTTGTGCGAGAAAAATACTTATCATTATTAGAGACATTGAAATATTTCCATTTCCTAGAAGTAAAGATATATTTCTACGAAAATGTGAAAATTTATTCTTTAAAAATTATTTTTAAAGATTAAAAAAAATTAAATTTAATAAAACGTGTGTTAAAGCATTTCGATATCAGCTGACAATCAAACGCATATGAAGCAGCAACTGACTAGATGTGGATAATATGTTAAACTTTAAACCGGAGAGAAAGATTCTGCTCTGATTAAAAATGTGAGTAGAAGAGTAGCATAGAATTAAGCATAAGTTTCTGCAAACAACAACCACTTTGTCGTGTTAAGTTCTTAGACATAAATTCTACCTTGGCATAAATTCTGTTACATGAAACTTAAACTTCATGAAATGACCCTTAATTAAAGTTAATAAAACAAATTGTTTTGTTGTTGAAACATGTTTTAAATAACGTTAATGAACATATTAATAAAACTTAAAAATTTGTCCTAATTTAACTTTTTATTTAATATTCTCTCAAGGGAATTTTTTGAAGTTTTCATCTTTAGTGTCTTGCTTTATTTTTTATTTGTTTTTAACATCTTTAGTTTGATTTTTGTACAAAAAGAACATATCAATATAAACCTTGATATACAATGAAAATACCTACAACAGTTTTTTGCTTTAAATTAACTCAATTTCAGTGCTTTTATCTATTGAAATATTTTATGTCTTCACACATGTCAGCGTTTTTTATTTGAAGGTTTTAATTACATATCGGAAATTTATGCTCAGCTAGATTTCAGGAAAATTAAATTTTATTTAACATCATTTAATAACACAATAGATTGGAACGAATTTTTAACTTCAATATTTTCATGGAAATATTTTCTGCGGTTTTTGTATTTCCCCAGCTATATTTTTGTTTGTGTCCGAGTTGAAATATGTTTTGTTGTCTGAGTGATTTTTTTGTAACTCTGAAATCGAAAAATAGAAGACCCAATTCTTGAGTGCAGACCTCTAAATAAACTAACAAACAAGTTTAAATTTTTCTATGAAACCATGGTTGGCCTAATGATATTCGTGTTTTAAGTTTATCGAAACCGGTTATAATTGAATACCTACACTTCTCTAGAACATATCATTCCCTTCAAAAGTGCTCTTGTCAGTTCTTACATTAAAGCACATTTGAGACAATATACATATGTATGTACTTATCATTATTAGAGACATTGAAATGTTGCCATTTCCTAGAAGTAAAGAAATATTTCTACGAAAATGTGAAAATTTATTCTAATTGAAGAAAATTTTATTTGAAAAAGAAAAAATTTCTATTCGGCAAATCCAGTGTCACTCACGTTTCAGTCATAACAGTAAACATAAGTTTTTCTCCATCAAAAATAAAATCTTTTCAGATAAAATTATATGGGTACAATAAGTCTTAGGCTCACTTTTATAAGTTCAAGCAAAAAGTTTTATATATATTTACACATTTCGAAAAAACTCTCTTTAGATGGTGTGTCACTCATGTTTTCGCACGATTTTAATTTTTCGAGTTCTTCTAACAAATTGTTTAAAACCTGCGAATTGTGTGAGTTACTATAAGGAATAAAGTAATTTTCCGTAACGAAATTGACTAGAAATTTAAACTGCAGGAAAAAATTTAGTTTTCTCTCAGAATTTTAAGATTTTTTCATATACTGGTTTTGTCACTCACGTTTCACGTCGATGTCACTCACGTTTCAAATCAATTTTAATTGCCCTTTTTTTGCATCGTGGTTAGTCTGGTGAACTTTATTAAGCATATTTTATAAACAAATTTTTTTTTCTTAATATCAAGGACATTTTTATACAAAAAAGAAAAAAATTTGTATGGAAAGAATTATGTAAAGCATAATATAGTTAAAAAAATAATTCATAATATAAAAACAACACAAAAACTATTTCAGATATATATCATTTTACCAAAATTTATTTTGATTCTAATTCGCCTAATTCGTTCATCCTTACGCTCATTAAAAGCCAAAAACCGCGCCAAATTTGACTATATGACTGGCCTATTAGCAATTCCGTCGAGGCCAACGACTTAAAGTAATGATTTAATTAGATCTTTTTAATCTTTGCTAAATTTTGTTTCTTATATGAATCCGGATTTAACTTATTTTTCTCTATCTTTGTTTTCGTACGTTCTTTTCATTTTTTCTTGATGTTTTCGTCATCTTTCATTTCTAATATAAAAATAAACAAAAAAAAAAAATTAAATGTCACTTACGTTTCACTTTTTCAAAATCTTTTTGAATGAAAAATAATTGCGTCTGCTGGATTTAAAAAAAATACAAAATTAACTTATCTTATATTAAAAGTAAATCCGAGACATAAATCATGCCAGCCAATTATTTTCCAAGATAATTCAACTTATCAATAGAAATTGTCACTCACGTTTCACTCTTGAATCACTTTTTTAAATTTTATTTTTCGATAGAAAATAAGTTTTCTTAAAAATTTTTATATTCACTTTTCAATATAAAATGTTTCACTTGTGAATATTATATAACGGTGCTTTGGTATTTAAATCGCGAAATTCCAAATTACAAAAAATTAAAAACCTCAAATTTTTTAACTTGCTACAGATTAAAAATACATTCAATAAAATCAGTTTAAATTTAAGGATACAATATGTTTTTTTCAAAATGCTCTTACCGCAGGAAAACACAAAGAATATCCTTAACGTTCCATGTATTTTTACTGAACTTTAAGCATTTTTATTTTTTAAGGTTTTGGTTTACTTTTTCTGGATTTGCCGTATTATCAAAAATAGAGAAATTTTTTACCGGAGCAAGGTATGTGTTTTTTCTCAGGGTATGTATTTTATAACAAAACGAAGATGTTTTAGAAAAATGGGTGTCATCCACTACCTATAACGCGTACCTCCAATACTGTTCAAAAAATTTAAAACTCCATAAACCCAGCGGTCAGAATATGCCTGAATCAATACATTCTCTCAGGCCTGAGGGGTAATGGAATGGCCTGAGTATTCAACACACCTCTTGATTTCCTTTTCCCATATAAATGTCATATTTACAGAATACCTGCGTTAACTCAGGCCTGAATATCCCTAAGAATATTCCTCCGAAAATTCAGGCCTGAGTGAATGCTTAAATATCAGGCCTTCTATCAGGTCGTCCCAAGCCTGAAAATTCAAATGAGAAAGCAAATAGCAGATATATCATTTACCGAAACCGAGCTGCAGTTCGTCTTCGCTCTCATGAACATTGTTTGAATTGTTTTATGAATTAAAGTTCTTAGAACTTTTTCACTAAATAATTCAAATTTTTGTTTTGTTTTTAGAATGAAAAATGACGCTTCGTTTACTTTGCATTTTTGTATTTTTATTTTGAAAAATTTCCCAAACTTGTTTGATGGCATTACGACTGCGCTTCTAATCTCAGCCGTTGCTCAGGTGCGAACACGAAAGAAAATCAAAAATTATTTTAAGGGATATTTGGGTTAACTGAAAATACTCATAAACGTTTGATAGCATTACGCCTTCGCTTCTAAACTCAGGGATATCTTCAGGTCTGAGATCGAAACAAAAAAAATGTTCAGAGGTTAGACAACTTTTGGGAAGTTTTTAGAAAGCTTAAATGCAAATGCTTATTCTGAAATCAGCTAGATCTCATGCCCGAATTTTCGAAGCAAAATATAATTGATTTCATACCAGATTTTATCAGGTATGACCATTGCTGACCGCTGGGAATAAGCCTATGTTTAACATACAGAGATCAAATTTTGTATGTATGTATTTTATACCAAAACTAAGATGTGTTCAATTAAAATTGGGCGTAATCCATCCACGAACGCGCCCACCTCCCATTCAACCTATAATAGTGAAATCACTATAACAGCATTAATATGTGAGCTACAGGAATAAAACTTGCAATGTGTAAATTTTTCATCAAAATTTAAATGCACATCAAATATGGGCTACATCCACCATCGGATAAGCCCTTTCAATAATATTATTGTATTTTGAAAAAGCAGATTTAAGGTATTTCATAGTCGGGCTAGACCAACTTTAGACTTTCTTTACTTGTTTTACTTAAAAATGTCATATGAAAAAATTTCATATCAGCATTACTTGCGAGATACACGACCAAAAAGGAAAATATTAAGCAAAATTAAATCAAGATTATATTTGGACCTTAATTAAGATTCATCAAATCCATCTAGCAGATTTCTTGGTTTATAGCAGCTTATTAGCAAGATTTGCAACTTCAGCTTTTTTGCTCTTGTTTGTATATGGTTTTTAATATATCTATGTTAATATTAATTTAAAAAAAAAGAAGTTTCTTAAGCGAAATATTATTATTAACCCTAGAACACTAACGTTATTTTTTGTACGTTAACACTAATCATTAGTCGAAACGACTAACATTTAAATAAATAACCGATTTTTCGAAATTTATGTATGAACTATGAACATACCTTATAAAGGTTGATATTTGGTTTATTTTGAATATAAATCAAACAAAAAATTTAAGTTTTTAGAAAAGAATTCATTAAAAAAATACATTTATTAAAACTACTTTTAAGATAAATCTTTGCAAATTTGTAAGTGATGTTAGTCGAATCGACTAACATTAGCGTTCCAGGGTTAAGCAATGTAGCATCAATTAAGCAAAGCCATTTTTTTATTTATCTACACCTATTATTGAACTTTTATCCTTTATAGCATGTTTTGTTAATTAGTACACATTTTAGGTTGAAAAATGAACCGCACTAAAAACTAATGAAACCACAAAGTTTTTTCATAAATTTTAATAAAATTCAAATAAATCAACCTCGCTATAACCAAAAATATTCAACAATATATGTACATATGTAAGTATAAAATAATGTTTGGCCAATCATCGGATGTAGCTTAGCGGAAACGATTGGTGTTAAATTATAATAATAGTATGAACAAAAAGCATTGTTTAAAAAGTTTATTAATTTTTGATACGAGATTAATATGATTTATATATGTAAATTTTTTTGCGCAGCATTTTATATTTTTTTTTTTTTTTGTTATTGCATTGTACACTACAGTGGATATAAAAGAAATTTCAGTCAGTTTGTTTTAATCACTTAGCTTTGCAGGATTTGCAAAAGTTTTTCATGAAATGAATAGTTTAGCTTAAAATTATAAAGAGTGGTTCTAGCTCAAAAAGTACATGAAAATAATGCTTTTTAGCTAGAAATCATTAACATAAATCATTATAAATCAGTAATAAATCAATATATAAAATCTTTAATTTTGTACTTTAAAATTGCTTCAAATTTTTACAGTTTACAGTCAAACATTATACATATACATATTCTATGGAATTGAACTTCATGAATTTAATTTATTATTTTATATTGATATCAGCTTTGTTGTTACATAAATATAATACATTAGTTTTTATTTTAATTTGTTGATTTTTTTCAATTTTAAGTTTATGTGTAGCTGATGAGTATAATTATTATTATTATTATTATTATTATTATTATTATTATTATTATTATTATTATTATTATTATTATTATTATTATTATTATTATTATTATTTTTATTATTATTATTATTATTATTATTATTATTATTATTATTATTATTATTATTATTATTATTATTATTATTATTATTATTATTATTATTATTATTATTATTATTATTATTATTAATTATTTATTAGTCAAATAAATAAGAAAAACAAAAAAAAGAGAGTCACTCACAACTAAAGTTTTCGGCCTAGCTCATGAGTAGTAAGTAGTGAGAATATGTTAAGTAGCTCAACTCAAAGTCAGTCAAGCTGCACCAAAATAATTTTAAAGCTGCTCTTATTATTGGAATTAATTTATTTGCACGCGTAAAAAAAATTGTTGGTTTAAAGAATTTATTTATTATAAATAACAAATGAAATACCAAACAATGCATTAACAGTTATTGTATTGAAAAAAAAAAAAAAAAATCCATATCATAATAAATTCGAAAAAATTATGGAAAATGAACATCAAAATGCACTTCATTAGATTAATGCACAGTTTCGAAAAAATTGCGATTTTGCGCAAATTAAATGTGTTAATCATTATTTATGTGCACAAAAGTATGCTATAAAAAAAAAATATAAAAATGATTTATGATTAAAATAATATTAAAGCTTTTAAGCTGCTGCTTTCAACTGAATAAGCTGAACTGTATTTTTTTATTATGACTATTTAATTTTTTTTGTTATGTTAAATTGAATAAAGCATAAGTTTCGAAGTGCACAACATTTTTTTTATATATAATTATGTAATACTTTATATCATATACAGTCATATTTTTTAAAAGCTGCTGATAATAAAAGCCTTTGCTTAAAATAATAATATAAAAAATAAAAGATACTTATTTTATTATTATTTTTAGATTTAATTTAATATGTTAATTTATTTTGTGTGAAAAGTTAGTATTTTTTTTAATATTATTCTTTATTCTCATTGTAAAAGTTTCGACAAGAATATTCTATAAAATATACAATAGACTGGATCATTCTTATAGGCCCAAAATACACTGTAGTCAGTCAGTCATTCAAAAATACACTGCAGTGGTCAGTCTACGTGAAACCTGCCCAACCAACCAAAATGCTTGAGAATAATATTATAACAAGCTTAGCAACATAAGCCTTAAGCTTGAAAAAAGCTTGAGAATCTATTGAAAAAGTATATCACAGTAATTGTAGAAAAATCAAAACGGAACCCTTGTGATAATATTACTCAAGCAAGATTGTTATAAGCTTGTTCTTGCAATTGTAGAATAAGCTTATAAAATAATATTATATCAATAAATATATAGAAAAGCTTACTATCCTCAATAGTTTTATAAGCTTTTTCTCACAATTGTAAAATAAGCTTAAAAAAATATTTTATAGTTTTTTTCGATAATTTTTTTAAGCTATTTCTTGCATCTGTAAAATTAACCTAATAATAATGTTTTATTAACATAGCATAGATTGTGTATGCATATGCACATACATAAATATACAGCTTCAACTGTGGATAGAGTTTCATCTAAAAAATCTTCAAATTCAATAATAAATTGTATGTCCAACAAAACAATATATTTTATTTGACAGAAAAAAAAAATGGTTAGAAATTCTATTGTATAAAACAACTGATTCTCAATCATACTTAATAAAGTATTGTTAAATATAAGTGTTTATTAAGCATACTTTAGAAACAGTTATGTATATCAAGCGTTTCTCAAACACGATTGAGAATTCATTATGATTTATCTTTTTATCAAGCTTTTAACAAGCTATATTGAGAAATGCTTATAACCTAGTATTTTTATTAAGCTTATTCTTAAGTACAATTGCCTTTCGCTTTTCAAATGGTCGGTTGGGTGTTTTTTCTTGTATACATTAACATTGTTTGAGTGTATTATTTTCGAAAGTTGTGAGAGTTTTCAAAAAATTAAATCAAAAAAATGTTCGCTTGCTTATGTATGCGTGTCAGTCAATCGTCACTACAGCTTTTTCGGTGAGTGAAATTTCACGCACCTCACGTCGCCTGTCTCACTTCCCTTGCCTAAGAAAACCGGTTTCTAACAGACTGAGCACTACAGTGTATTTTGGGCCACATAGATAAAAACAAGTAAAGAAAGTCTAAAGTCGATCTAGGCCGACTATGAAATACCCTAAGCCCAATTTTCAAAAACAAAAAATTTCTATTGTAAATGGGTGTGTCCGTGGGTGCATAAAGCCTATATTTTATATGCATTTAAATGTTGATCAAAAATTTATACATACCAAGTTTTATTCCTGTTGCTCACAGTTAATGCCTTTATTGTGCTTTCGCTATGGGAGGTAGGCGAGTTCATGGACGGATTACTCCCAATTTTTGAACACATCTTAGTTTTGGTATAAAATACATACATACCAAATTTAATTTCTCTATAACAAACATAACCTTATTTATTGAGTTTTAAACTTATTGGGTTGTATGGGAGGTAGGCGTATCCGTGGGCGTATGATATCCATTTTTCAAAACCGTCTTTTTTTTGTTATCAAAAATATATGTGCCAAAGTTTAGCTCTGTAGGTTAAACAGAGGCTTATTTATTGCATTTTCAATTTTTGGGTTGTATGGGAGGTGGGCGTGTCCATGAACGGATGACACCCATTTTTCAAAGATATATTTGTGTTGATATAAAACACATACATAATAAATTTTATCGTTGTAGATTATTTATGAGCTGAGTTATGCAGTTTTCAATTTTCGCATTGTATGGGAGGTAGGCGTGTACGTGGGCGGATTCCAAAAATATTCAAAAGTACAGATCCTTGGGTGCATGTGACCATGTGTACCAAGTTTCATCCAATTATCTTTAGTCCTTCTACTTATTCTGTGTATACGGACAACACACAGACGGACAGACGGATGGACAGACGGACGGACGGACGGACGGACATGAATAGCTCGACTCACGAGGTGACGCTGCTCAAGAATATATATACTTTTCTATACCGGACTCGTTTCGTTCTATGCGTTACAAACGTTTGCAAAAAGTTAATATACCCTGACCTTTCAGGTTTAGGGTATAAAAATTTCAACCGGTCGGGGTCTCAAAAGTTAGAGGAACTCATTTATATGATTTCTGCATACTTTTTTTTAAATCGGAGTAAAACCGCCGAAGCCATTTTGATTCTCCTGCCTTCCTTGGTCCTTTTTGATAAAAAAAAAACATGTTTTTTGCTTGTAACTTTTTATTTTTCACAGAACGCATAGAATTTACAAAAGGTCGGAACAGAAGAACAGAAAACTAACGAAGGATTGGTTTATTCGTTCTATGCCTAATAAAGAAAAAACTTTGAGAACGTGGCTAATGTATTCTCCGTCAAAAAAGCTCTTTACTGCTTTTCATTATTTGAAGAAACAGTTCAGTCCAGTCTTAAATCAGGATTCAATATGTGGTAGAAGAATTTGTTTTATTCGCCTCTTGAACAGTAGATAATTTTGACTTATGTAGTATTAGAATTAGGTAGATGATATGTATACTAGAATTTTTTATATAATTGAGAACAATAAAAAATTATAATCTAAAAATTTTTGATAAAGCTACTGAGTGTACACACAGAAAAATCGCCACATAAAAATCAAATAATGGAAAAAGAACAAAGTTAAACAGATTTCTCTATAGTTTTAGCCCAAGAAGATGTTCTTAAAGTTATTGGCTATGTTTTCATAAATTAATTTGAGAAGAAATCTCATACAGCTACTAGGTTTTCTTCTTGATTTTGTTTAAGAAGAAATCTCATGCAGCTACTAGGTTTTCTTCTTGATTTTAGTCGGATGTAATATCAGAAAGCTACAAAAATGTTTCTACATGATTTGCTTTTCTTCTCAATATTGAATATATAAATGCGAAATAGCGAATAAAAGATACATGAAGTCTAGGACTTGAAAAAAAGTCTTGAAAATATGAATTTTAGACGAAATCTTACTAAATAAATTTATGCTGAAAAACAAGGAGATTTCTTTTTTAAAAAAACCTCTTCTCTTTCGTCTTTCATGCGCCTTGTTTTTGAAAAGTCTTGAAAATATGGATTTTAGATGAAGATATCTTAAGATTTCTTCTTAACAAATACCTCTCCTCTTTCGTTTTTCATGCCCCTTGTTCTAAATACGTTCTACGAAGAAAAATTGTAGATTTTATGTGGCACTTTTTATACCCTAAACCTGAAAGGTCAGGGTATATTAACTTTGTGCAAACGTTTGTAACGCATACAACGAAGCGAGTCCGGTATAGAAAAGTATATATATTCTTGATCAGCGTCACCACGTGAGTCGAGCTATCCATGTCCGTCCGTCCGTCCGTCCGTCCATCCGTCTGTGTGTTGTCCGTATACACAGGATAAGAAGAAAGAGTTGAGCTAATTGAATGAAACGTGGTAACCGTGGTCACATGGACCCAAGGATCTGCACTATTGAATATTTTTGGAATCCGCCTACGGACACGCCTACCTCCCGTACAACGCGAAAATTGAAAACTGCATAACTCAGCTCTTAATTCGCCTACCTCAATAAAATTTGGTATGTCAGTGTTTTATATCAACACAAAGATGTCTTTGAAAACTCGACGTCATCCGCTTACAGACACGCCCACCTCCCATACAACCCAAAAATTGAAAACGCAATAAATAAGCCTCTGTTTAACCTACAGAGCTAAAATTTGGCACATATGTTTTTTGTAACAAAACAAAGGTAGTTTTGAAAAGTAGACATCATCCGCCCACGGACACGCCTACCTCCCATACAACGCGAAAATTGAAAACTGCATAACTCAGCTCATAATTCACCTAACACAATAAAATTTGGTATGTAAGTGTTTTATATCAACACAAAGATGTCTTTGAAATCTCGACGTCATCCGCTCACGGACACGCCCACCTCCCATACAACCCAAAAATTGAAAACGCAATAAATAAGCCTCTGTTTAACCTACAGAGCTAAAATTTAGCACGTATGTTTTTTATGGCAATACAAAGATGGTTTTGAAAAATGAACGTCATCCGCCAACGAACACGCCTACCTCCCATACAACCCAATAAGTTTAAAACTCAATAAATAAGGTTATGTTTGTCATAGAGAAATTATATTTGGTATGTATGTATTTTATACCAAAACTAAGGTGTGTTCCAAAATTGGGAGTAATCCATTCATGAACGCGCCCACCCCCCATAGCGAAAGCATAATAAAGGCATTAACTGTGAGCTACAGGAATAAAACTTGGGATGTGTAAATTTTTCATCAACATTTAAATGAATATTAAATATAGGCTTCATCCGCCCTTGGAGACGCCCATTTACAATAAAAATTTTTTGTTTTTGAAAAGTTGGTTTAGGGTATTTCATAGTCGGCCTAGACCGACTTTAGACTTTCTTTACTTATTATATCTAAATTTGTATGAGACCACTTCGAGAAAGCGGTCAGACACAGAAGAGATATTTAATATTTAAACCGTAGTTCCAATAGTATAGCGTATCGAAAGTAATTTTCTCATTGAAAATAAGAATTTAATTCTTTTTCATTATGGTTGTCCTTATGAAAAATTTAATTTGTGATGAAGTCAGATGATCTCTGTGGAATCCTGATGATCCCGTCGAATGATCCCTAAATATTTGGATATTATGTACGCTGAAAGTTAATTCCTATTCCAAGTCTTGTCTTTTAGAAAGAAAACGGTCAGGTTCTCAAGAAAGTCTACAGGCATTATTGGGATTAACTTGAATAATTCCGCTAAATTCTTCATGAGGTTACAAGATTTCGCCTTTAATTAAGAACTCAATACCCACCAATCAGAACTTGAAGTCCTTAGCATGACTTTTACTGAAGAAATAACTTTCATCATAACTAAATTTCGTTCCGCACTCAATTAAAAACAAATTAATTGACGATAAGAGCAACGCAACAAACAGTTTCTTAACTTGTCATTTAGTCGAAACAAGAATAATGCGACATTATCAAATGTCATGTTAGGCAATCTTTGAACGACTCACGACATTTAATGGACAAAATCGGTGGCTAATTTAAGCTTAAACGCGCTTTTAATGTGGGCGCAATTAAAATGGAATCAAAAGCTATTGACAAAGAAACAATAGAAAAAAAAAGAACAAAAAAGCGGTAAATGCGTTGAAACAAACCAAAACAAAGAGCAAACGACAAGTGGTCAGTGAGTGGGTGGCTGTGGGCGTTAAGTTTTTTAAGTTCATGTTGTTGAGTGGATTAGTTGCGAACGCAAACTTCAACATTAGCGAATAATATTAGGAAATTATTAAGCAATTTTCACAATGACAAACAAAAAATTAACAACAACAAAAACAAAAACAATTACGTTGCTACACAAAAGCCACAACAACTTTAATAATGCAACAAGCAAATTAAGTCATGTTCCAAACACATTTACACTCAGATAAGCATCTCAAAGCAAAATAAAGCAAGGCATTGCACAAAACTCACCACGCTATGGTGAATACGAATTAATAAAAATAATAAAGTGCGTGTAACGCTTGCAATATAGAGCGTAAAAAATGCGTGTTAGTGCACACCTGTGTGTGTGCGTGCATATGTCAATAGCTGAGTATGTTTTTTTTTCTGTTTTTTTTTTATTTTATCAAAGACTTTTTTATATGTTTGTATATGTCTAGGCTTAATTTGCATGTGTAAGAGTTGCTAATAGAAGCGATTAATTTTGCTCTTGACATGTTTTAACCTCTATTTTTGTTAAGCTTTTGTATATATATATTTTTTTTTGCGACGCTTTGAAGCATGCGGCAAAGCATGTCCTTTCGAGCGCAATAATTTTTTTTGTTGTTATGAATATGAATTTTGCACCATATTTTTTTTTTTTGTTTTTGTTTTGTTTTTTTACCAAAGCACACAGTATAATCATAATTATTCGCGCCACTCACTTGCGCTATAATTTTCGACACAACCAACCGTAGCACAGTGGCTTGTTTTTGAAAAAATTATTATTAAAATTATTATTATTATAATTATTATTATTATTATTATTATTATTATTATTATTATTATTATTATTATTGTTATTATTATTTTTATTATTATTATTATTATTATTATTATTATTATTATTATTATTATTATTATTATTATTATTATTATTATTATTATTATTATTATTATTATTATTATTATTATTATTATTATTATTATTATTATTATTATTATTATTATTATTATTATTATTATTATTATTATTATTATTATTATTATTATTATTATTATTAATATTATTATTATTATTATTATTATTATTATTATTATTATTATTATTATTATTATTATTATTATTATTATTATTCTTATTATTATTATTATTATTATTATTATTATTATTATTATTATTATTATTATTATTATTATTATTATTATTATATTTATTATTATTATTATTATTTTTTTATAGTACTACATAATATAAAATAATATAAAAATAAAACTACATTATATTAAATAATTATAACAACAAGTAGAATAAAGAAAAAAAATAAAAAAACAAACAAAATAAAATATTTAGAATAACACACAAAAAAATATTTACTATTTATAAGGTTACGACTAATATTTATCTTAATCTATTTCAAATTTAGCTTAAAATATGAGAAAAGAAACTTAAGAGATTTAAAAGACTAGTTCTAGAGATGAAAGATAAGAATAAGAAAAAGATAAGCAAGACTAAGGATTTGAAAAATAAGATAAGATAGATTGTCTAAAAGTACTTCTCCTATTGATTTCCCTTATCCTACGAGGCAGGCTATTCCAAAGCTTAATAGCGTTAATAAAAAATAGACGAGACGAATTTAACGAATTATACACTGATAGAAAAACACATACCTTGCTCCGGTAAAAAAATTCTCTATTTTCGATATAGAAATGTTCTCTTTTTCAAATAAAATTTTCTTATATTAGAATAAATTTTCACATTTTCGAAGAAATATTTCTTTACTTCTAGGAAATGGAAATATTTTAATGTCTCTAATAATGATAAGTATTTTTCTCGCACAAAAATTTCTCATTTATAGAGAAAAATTTATTGAAAATGAAGAACTTTTCTTGTATTTTGATAAAAAATTTACTAAGAGAAGTATTTTCTTCAATAAAACCAAATCTTTTCTCAAAAATAAAAAGTTTTTTCTCAAAAAATGATATATTTTTCTTTTTCATGGAAGCTTTTTACCATTTTTTTTAGAATTTTTAGTATCGAAATTAGAGAATAGCATTCTCTGGAGCAAAGTCTATACCATTTTTCTCTAAATATGATGCCTTTTTTATCATATTCCGATAAGCTTTTTTCTGAGTGTACCTAGGAACAATAAGAACATGATTTCTTCTAGATAATGAAAAGTGAAGTTTGTCATACAGGTAGAAAGGAGTTTTCATATGAATGAGCTTATGTAGATATATACAGTTACGCGAGTTAAGGTATGCTGTTAGTTCACATCCAAGTATTGCATTTCTGAAGGTAGTTAGATGGTCAAATTTTCGTAAGCTATTAACGTAGCGTGTAGCATAATTAAAAGCAATTTGTAGTTTTAAAAGAGCGGATGAGTCACGTTTACTATATACTATTTCTGCGTATGATATTGTAGGTAAGACCATTTGCATTACTAGTCTACGTTTTATTTCTATAGGAGTAATACAAGCGGACATTCTTAAATAGCGTAGGACATCGTAAACTTTTTGGACAACAATATTAATATGATCGACACAAGATAAAGAAGAATTAATGAAGAAACCTAAATTTACTATTTTCGATACAACAGTTAGCTTACTATTTCCAATAAACAGATCAGGAACGTGATTAAGACAAGTTTTACTCTTACAAATAGGTAGGACATATGATTTAGCAGCATTTAGTTGCAGACCTTTAATTTTAGACCACTCATTAATACCATTGAGGTCATCATTTAATCGGCAACATAAGTCATCAAGTAGTCCAGTTCATCTAGAAAGGTAGAGCTGAACAACATCGGCGTAAGCATGAACAGATGCATGTTTGCAGACACTGAATATGTCATTGATAAACATGGTGAACAGCAGAGGACTCTGAGGAACTCCACATGAAACATTTTTATAAGAAGAAAACTCGTGGTTAACTTTAACTCTCTGCATTCGATTACTTAAATAACTAGACATAAGATTAATAGCACTATAACAGAATCCATAGAAAAACTTAAGCTTCTGACACAAATATTTATGGTTAACTTTATTAAAGGCTTTTGAAAAGTCAAGTAAACAGAGTAGAGTCATAGAACCAGCATCAAACTCGGGTCGAATATCATCCATCAGCTTTACTACTGCAGAAGAGCATCCATACCCTGACCTAAAACCAGACTGCAAGGGTGATAATAGTTTTTTCTCAAATAAATATTTGCTAATTTTTTGAGCCATAAGTTTTTCACAAATCTTATAAAATACTTATTGGCCTGAAATCATTCGCCCCAGAAGGAAATTGTTTTTTAGCTACAGGATGAACGATGGTAACCTAACAAATGTTAGGAAATGATGATGTTGTTAAACAATGGTTAATGATATGTGTAAGTGGACTTATTATATGAGGCAAAATAAGTTTAATAAACTTTATTGGAATGCCACCAGAATCATCAGAAATTTCATTTGATTATATCTGCAAAATGCAACTCCCAACATCAATTTCATTAACTGTAACGAATTGGAATGATTTTTGCATATTTAGATTGTTACGAATGCACAAATCATCATTAGAGACAGTAGCAGTGTTAACAAAAAAATTATTCAGAATTTCAGGATCTACACTACATGCAGAAGTTTTTTTAGTACATACCCCAAGGAGAGTTTAAGCTAATCAGAAATATATCATGTTTTGGATTGTCTTATTAATAGAACATCTTCATTTCTATTCAAGTCTAAAAGCTTCCCAGTTGACTGATGATGGACTTCTTCGCCATTTTTTGTGAAGTTTATTTCTTTTTTTTAATGCAACTTAAAACACTCTGAGTAAACCAAGGACAAGATACATTCTTAACATTTAACGTACGAAGAATAGGAGCTATGAAAGAACTTAGCTTGTCATTAACATCATGATGCAACCAACACTCAGTAAACGAAAGCGTAGACAAATCATTGTACAGAGACGAATAATCAATATGTTTGAAATCACGATAAGAAAAGGAATTTGATGTTATATTACAAGACAAGTTAATATTTAACGAACAAAAAATTAAATCGTGATCAGAAACAAAGTAAAGCTGATCAAATAGAGCGACAACTGAAGAATAAGAAATAATGAAATAATCAAGTAGACTGGGCGTGGAGTTGATGGAGAACCTTGTAGGCATAGTTTCGTTTACAACTGATAACCCAAGTGTCGGTAACTTATCAATCAACAGTTCTTTTTCAATTTCATTGGAGACAATATTGATGTTAAAGTCACCACATAACAACAATAAGTCATAGTCAAGAACACAATTATTTAAAACAGAATTTAAAGGATCAACAGAAAAACATTAATTGGGATTATAAACACATGACAAAAGAATTTTCTTACTATTATCTGATAAACATATATTTATGAATTCTATTCCAGATCCACTAGAACTACATATCATTTTAGAAGTTAGAGTATTTTTACAGTACACCGCGACTCCTCCTTTTTTTCCATTCATTTAAAAAACTAATTTATAGCCAAGCTAGCAGCTTGTTGAAAGTTAAAAATTTTTTAAGTAAAATAATGAAGCACTTTTTAACCACCGTGCACCATCAACAACTTTTCAGCTCGCTCTTAATTTAATGCCTAGTTTTAGGCGTTGCTGTATGATATGTATATTCATATAAGAAAATTGATTTTGTGGGTGTGTGTGAGTTTCTTGTGTGTGGTTGTCGGTAATTATTCTAGCCATGATTTATGGCAACAATGTTATTTTTTTTTTAAATTTTTTATGCTTATGCAAATTTCACTTTATGTTATTTTTTTTTCGAGCTGCCTAAAATTATGCAATATTCATTTTTGCCTATTTGATAATCTGTGATATAACTAAGATATGTTTGTTCGTTGTTTTATAAGAGAAAATAGCATATAAAAGTTTGTTATAATATGCAAATATGTTTGTTTTTCTTAGCTGTCAAAATTTTCAGAAAACTTTTGCGCTCTTATCTAAGCTTAGACAGAGAAAGAGCCAGAAATGATTAAGAACAGTTAATGTGGAGTACAAAATATATATTAACAGCCGCAAGTTACTTAAATAAAAGACAAAAGAAAGCAAAATTAGGAAGCAATGTAAGCAAAAAATTTACTCGCAAGCATTAATTCAGTCAGATGTTTATACATGTTTATGCATGCCCTAGAATACAACCAAAAATCTATACTAACAGCTGGCAACTCTGCGGTTTTCAAGTGCATAGACTAACGCTAAAGGCAGCATTAATTAAGTACGCACTGCGTGCTTTAATGTTTCTCTTCCCGCCCCCCACCTTACTCCCTTAGCCTTCATTACCCTGTAACTGTCATCAAATTAATTGTTGTCAATTGTTTGCATTGTGTTTGTATCGCTGCATTAATGCATACCAACACTTTTAAACAACGGATTACAAAAATAATTAAGTGTTCAATATTAATTTTTTGTTTTAATATTTTTATTTGCACGCAATTTTACGCGCGCATTGCGGCAAAATAATTGCGGCCCACAACAACGTTTTGCTGTTGCTGACAAACGACAAATTCAATCAACTGCAAAATTTTTGCAATATAAACAATTAAAAAGTTTAATCAATTTACTACAATAATTAAATGTATTTCTGCGTTTTTAGGCAACTGAATTAATTATTTCATTAGCTTGACCAACAAAAAAAAAAAAAAAACAAATAAACAAATAAATAAACAAACGTGTAAGTTTGACGTGTAAATTTAATTGAGCCGGTCAGCTTGACGTGTGTTAATTATATAATCATAAATTTATTTTTATTTACGTATGAATATTAAAAATGTTTTTATTATTTACGAAGAGTTGACCGAATGATGGCAAAAATGATGATTAATTAAAAAAAAAAAAAAACAAATTTCAAGGTAATGCAAGAAAAAATAATTCTACATAGCTACACTGAACCCAAAACAGAACACATAATTATGATTTTTTCACAAGATATCTATTAACTGCATTCATGAATTTTGTTGCAGTAACTAAGAACATGAGTGACATGAACAATTCATGTTATCGATGCATAAAAAACACAAAATAAAAAACACGAGAACATGAATATTTCATGAGTCTAGTACTAAAAGTTCATAAAATATGTGTACAAGATACATTAACTAATGAAAGCCACAAAAACTACACACAGAACATGAATCATTCATAATTTGTGTGCATAAAATTCATAAAATGCAAGTAATAATGCAAGAAGAACAAGAACAGGTCATGATATAAATGACAAGGATACATGAAACTCATCCAAATATAATATAAAAGCGAAACTTAAAATAATTTATTAATTAAGTTGTGCGTCCAAACAAAGCAAAATAATTCTAAACCCTTAAGCTAACAAGTGAACTTAAGTCACTAAAAAATTTAAAAAATCGATTATTTAAAAAATATAAAAAATCTGCTTCTAATATTGACTTTGCTTGTTATTCATCTTGTCGTTGCTGGTACCAGCTATTAAATAAACAGTGTTATACTGCTTATATAGCCAACATCAAATCTCAATTTAATGATAATCCGAAACTCTTCTATACTTTTGTTAATTCAAAACGTAAGGCTTCCAACTTTCCACCCCTTATGAGATTCAATCAAGAAGAATCGTCTTGTGACAATGTTATTTCTAACATGTTTGCAAGCTTCTTCAAATCAACTTACTCCAATATACCATTTAATATGTGTACTGAGCATCCTTATTTACCTCTAGTAAGTTTTTTTGAAACTCCAGTAATAGACTCAATTATTGTTATGCATAACCTTCGTCAAGTTAAATGCTCTTTTTCGACTGGCCCTGATGAAATTCCGAGTTGCATTCTAAAGGAATGTGCTAGCAACCTGTGTGCTCCTCTATCAAACATATCTATACTATTATATAAAAGGAGACTCACGGATTTGCGGCGACGTGTTCTCAATAACCGCTGAACCGATTTTTATAATTTTTTCACTATTCAATTGCTATGATAAGCGAAATTAAAATAGGGTACTACGTTTTTTACAAAACTTTTTCTTTAATTATTTAAGAATTCATGTCTTTTAATTCATGCTAATGCTGTACAAGCAGCACAACAAGCAGCAGAAAACCAATGCTTAAGCTCTGGCTGTGAGAGTAACTCAGCACGGCTGCCATGTTGTGTCGGGAGTTGCTCTCAGTTTGGTCTGTTGAGCAGTGTTGCCAACAATCTGACATCGTATTTGTTATGGTTTTCAGACTTGAATTGTTTATACATATTTACAGTCAAAAAAACTTTTTCCTCTTATGCCTGATATATAACCAAATTATTATTTTGTTATTTATTGCAAATGTTATTCATCGACAATAACACAATCTCGACGGATTGAAAGCTTTATACAATAGTTGAGATTTAAAATTTGTTTTTATGGCAACACTAGCTACTTTATTTGCAGTCAACTTCTTGCTCAGAGAGAAATATAAATATATTAAAATCTTAAGCCTAGTACTATGCTCGATTGCGTGAAATTTCACTGTCAACAGCCATTTATTTGTTGCGTGAAAATTTTGACAGATATTTTGTTGCGAACTAACAGCTGATGATCAGCTTACAAGTTTCGACAAGATGTAAATAAACAGCCACAATTTATTAGAGGAAAAGCAGAAAATCATTTTAGTTCTTTAAATGCAAAATAAATCTTTATACAAGTATGCATGTCCTTTGTTGTGGAGCAGAACAATTCATTAGTTTATGGCAGTCTCCAAGCTGCAAAGTTTTGCGACCGCCAACACCGCGGAAAGGTGCACCCGTGCTTACAATTTCCAACAACTGCAGTTATTAATTGCAAAACTTTAGAAATAGTACAAAACTATAATTTCAATAAGAAATATTGCTCTTTTGTTTGCTCTTTTTCTTAAATGAAATGGCAACTGTCTCTTTTCACGGCAAAATAAATGGTCGGTTCAATTAAATTGCCGTGAAAAAAATGTTGCTGGATGCATGTTGCGGAATATAGTACTAGATTTTCCACAGCGAAGCATAGTACAGCTTTGACGAAAAAGTTGTGAAATGTTCACGCTTGTTTCACAGCTGTCATTTTTTGTATGGAGATTTGAGTGGAATTTCACGTGAATCCGAACATAGTACTATGCTTTACCATGAAATGGGGGATGAAATTTTTTATTGTTGTAGTTATTTCAGTATACAAATATTCCATTGCATATGCTCAAATGCTTCTCAGAGGATCTCAGTACGATCTGAAATGTCGCATTGATATGTCATTGTTTGTGTTCATCTGCGCAGAAATTATGTTCATGCATACAGCCCTATAAAATAGATTTCCTTAAAACTTTTCAATAGGTTTATATTGGACGCATCAGAAAATAATATTTGTTTTTCTTTTTTAAAATCAAATAGGTTGGTACTATGAAATGAAGTTGTAACAAAATGATGACCATAAATGTAGAGGAATACCAATATAACTTCTTTAATTTAGTTGGATTTTCGATTTTGTTCCAAACAGAAGCCTCAAAGTTTTTTATTTCGCGTGTTAATAAATGTTGCACATTAAAAGAGTTATTGTGATTGGAGCATATTTTTTATTTTTAACCGATTTCAAAAAGGAGGAGGGTCTCAAGTTGGTTGGTTTCTCTGTTTTTCTATAATAGCATTATAAATAATGCATTTGCATTGGTCTCCAGTAGTTTTAGTTGAACCTTAATATTATAATTCAACTTTTGAATGGTTTTCCATTATATTAGACAGCCTGGCATAAGCTACGCAGCGCATGTAAAACGCATCGAAAACGTATGTTTGACGCATATTTTAGTGTTTAAGGATGCGTAAGTTAAGCATATTTTAAACAAGCTGTTAACATCTTCTTTGTATATTAAAATGATTGTATGTACAAGTAGACTTCAAAACCGCTAAACCAATTGTTATGAAATTTTCAGGGAAACTCTAGCAAAGTCTGCAGAGCGCTCCTGTGAAGTTTGGCATCGATATCGAATAGCTTTAGAATTACATGTTGCACAGCTCCAAAATTCTGTATTTGACCTCAATTTTCACGTGCTGTTTTACTGGTAAAATTTTAAGGCATTCAAACTTTTCAGTATAATTTAAGAAACATAAGTCACAAATTTGTGAAACTCGGAAGGAATATAACATTTAGTCGTGTCCATCCACTGGAAAAATTCAGCAAGCATTGGAAATTGGGTCGTGACACCATCAACAAAGTTTAAATGTTTAATATCGAATAGCTGTGGTACTTAATGTTTCATAATATTTAAGCTCAGTATAAATTTAATTTTTGGAAATGTCTTTCGACAAGAAATATAGCACGGGCATTGGAAAACGGGGTGTGAATCCGCCCATACAAGCCAAATTTTTAATAGCAAATAGCATTGGAAATAAAAATCGCTGATCAGTGAAATTCCGAATGGAGTTGCCATTTGGTAATGTCCTTCTAATAGAAAACTGGTCTGAGCTTTGGTCAAGTGGTGCACCTTCCCCTACAAGCTACATTTTTGATCGAATAGGTTCTGAAGTCACAGATGAAGTACATGTGTTTGTCTAAGGCTGCGTGCATTTTCAACGCCGATTCAGACAGACAGGCAAGCTGAAATCTGTGTGAACAAATGAGATACAAATATCTATCTTTCTCGCTTTTTCACACACTCTGCGGACACAGGCAGGCAGTCTGAATCGGCGTTTACTATGCACGTGGCCTAAGGCGTAGCAACGCGCGCCGGGTATTGCTAGTATAATATATCCCTGCAAAGTGGACATTTTCCCATTATTTGGAAAGATTCATATATTATAACCCTTCATAAATCTGGCTCCAAAATTGATGTCACTAACTACCGAGGCATCGCCAAATTAAGCGCAATCCCTAAATTATTTGAGAAAATCATAACTGAACAACTAACCCACTTCGTTTCATCTTCCATTTCTGTCACTCAGCATGGTTTTTTAAAGGGTAAATCAACTTCAACAAACCTTTTGGAGTTTACAACTCGTGTAATAAAAGGTTTCACTTTGGGAAAACAGACAGACGTTATTTATACGGACTTCAGCAAAGCTTTTGACAGCGTCA
This sequence comes from Tetanocera ferruginea, assembly GCA_958299015.1. NCBI lineage: Eukaryota > Metazoa > Arthropoda > Insecta > Diptera > Sciomyzidae > Tetanocera > Tetanocera ferruginea. Next base: position 16,910,208 of record OY282641.1, read on the forward strand.
ATCATAATCTTCTATTGAATAAACTTAAGCTAATTGGGTTTCCTGTAAAATTTCTAAATTGGATAGAATCTTATTTATCGCGACGTTTTCAAAAAGTTTTATATAAAAATTCTCTATCACACAATATTATGGTTACATCTGGTGTTCCGCAAGGAAGTCATCTTGGACCGGTTTTATTCTTACTATTTATTAATGACCTTCCCTCGGCAATTAAACATTGTGACGTCTTAATGTATGCTGGCGATGTGAAACTTTTTCTTACCTACAAGTCACTCGACGAACAACACCTTTTACATTTGATTTAAACAGACTAGTGGATTGGTGTAACTTCAACCTATTAAACCTTAACTTAAAAAAATGCAAATCAATGATTTTCTCACGTAGAACTGCTCACAGCACAAATTACACTATAAATAACATCCAGTTAGAAATTGTTCATAGTTTTGTTGATCTTGGTGTAATTATGGATCCAAAACTTCGCTTCAATCTCCACATAAATTTGGCTGTAAATAAGGCTAGAGGTGTTTTTGGTTTCATTAAAAGATGGGCGAAAGAATTCAATGATGCCTTCACAACTAAATTACTATATATATCTCTCGTAAGACCTATTCTTGAATATGCTTCCGTAGTATGGAACCCTCAATACCACGTCCACATTGATGCAATAGAATCGGTTCAAAAACAGTTTTTACTTTTTGCTTTACGTCATCATCGTTGGAACCCAGATATTATTCTTCCTTCGTATGAAACCCGCCTTAAACAAATTTTACTGCCTTCCCTGAGAAACAGAAGGATAGTGCTTACTATCACCTTCCTATATAAATTACTTTGTGGTGAAATTGACTCCCAATATATTCTCTCATCTCTTAACTTTAACATCCCAAGAAGAGGATCTAGACATTTTGTGCTTTTTAAGTTGAGCCAGTGCACTTCAAATTTTGCCCTTCATGACCCTTTACGATGTATGTGTAGTGATTTCAACAATATCTACAGCTTAATTAATTTTTGTGATTCGGTGTATGCCTTGAAACGGAAAATGATTTTACATTTAAATAATTGATACATTTTAGAATTTTGTTTCAAACATTAACTCGGTTAATAATATTGTTATATTCTGTTAAAATGTTGGCTGAAGTTATTCCATATATTCGAGACCGTTTCAGTTGTTTTTCCTTTATAATATTGCGTTTGATGAAGTAAACACCATCGAATACGATATGTATGCTTTAACTTGTTTGTTTTTAATCAAAAAAAAATTTTTAATTTTTCTTATTCATTTTGACTTATTAGTTACTTAGTTTGGTGCGCAAGAGTTTATCTCTTTTCCATGCAAGTTTATGCCTGCGTTGGCCCAAATACATATCCAACTAATAACATTAGCACGGTGTTCCAAAATTACATAGTGACCCGTATATATATACACATATATGTTTGTACATATTTACACGTATATATCTCCGTTACAATTGGAATTGGTTTGGTGTTTAAGAGTTTACTCTCTTTTCCACGTAGGATCTTGGGTTGGATAGTTGCCGCAAACTTACTAATATTCATATTATTTATAGTTACTTTGGTCTCTTTGTTTTAGAGTTTTATGTAAAGTTTACTACTTATTTGATGTTGTTTACTTTTTCAATTTCATAAATTCTTAATAAATTCGTGTTTCTGTATAAAATTTTTAAGTTCCGCTGAAAAGCCAATTAATGTGCTCAGTGGAAATTCATACTTCGCCAACTGGTTGTGTGTTTTAGTACGTAGGTGCATTCTATCTTTCCGGTTAATCCGGACTGTTGTAGAATGTAAGTCGTGCATGCGTATAGTACGGGCTATACGTATTTATGAGAATTCACACTCCTTTGGCGAATCCAAAAAAAAAAAAAAAAAAAATTTACCAAAATTCATGTTAATCATATCCAAATTCAAGGTTAACAAGCATATTTCATAAGAGAAGAGTACATAATTTATGAAATTCATAAACTTACACAACTACTTGCGCATGCACGCAGTAAAATTACATTTTCAACTTTGATTATAGCAAACATATTTCCCTTTACTGTAAATATAAATTACAATTCTGACCATACTTTGTTTGTTATTCATGTTGCTATTTTCGTGACAATCATTTCAATATTTGCTTCTGATGCCAGTAAACATATTTTGATAGATGTTATAAAAAAAAGTTAAGTTGAAAACATAGCTGCAATATGTTTGCAACAAAAACAGTATTTTTTTTGCCATGAGCATATCATATTTGTCGGAAATATACAACATGATCGTTGCATAATATGTTCATGCAATATTCGTATTCGGTTTGCTTGTTTTGTTTGAATTTTTTTCGCTCACATGCCATCAGGCTATTGGCATTTGGTAAGTGTGTTGGACTACGATGACCGACGGTTTGCGTTCAAATCCCGATGATGGAAAATTGATAAATTTTAAAAAATTCAATTTTTCTTCAATTTATTTGCTTGTATAAATTTTAACAAAAATATAAAATTCTAGCTCGGTTAGACTTGAGCATTGAACCTGATATATTAATATTCAAATCAAATTAACAAGCGCTTAACCAACTGAACTACGAAATAAAAATTTTGCTCGCTATCTAATAGTATACTTAGCTTACTATGAACTTAGTTGCCTAATAATATATATATTGCATCAAATTAGCATAGTTGCTGGTAAGCATAATATATAAATCGTAACAAAGTAACTCTCAATATGTTTTCAAACATAATAGTTTCGTTTTTCATTATGTTTGTTGTAAGTATATTGTTTTTCTGCGTGTGTAAACTGCAATAACTTGATATGTATCAATAAAAAAAAAACAAAAAAATACCCTTAATAAAAAAAAATACAAAATAATTGTGAATTTTTACATGATCTCGAAAAATCGCATTCATGAATTTTGCTGTAGTGGCCAGTTACATAATTCACATAAACCATGACTAATATCTATTACAAAATACAAAAAAAAAAACATGAATATTTCATAAGAATAGTGTTCAAAGTTCATAAAGAGTGTGTACAAGAGTACATGAAATAATAAAAAATTTCATAAATGTCAAGCAAAGACACAAGAGGAACGCAATCGAATCATTCCTAATTTTTTGTGAATTATTACTATAACATAATTCCGTAAAATGTGAGTGCGGAGCGCTTGATTTTTTTTTTTAAATTTCATAGCATATTTCTAGGCATTTTTTGTTTTGTGATTTATTGAAACTTCAAAAACTTTTTATATTTTTTTTCATTTTGAAATTTTCAGTTTTTTGAATATTTTTCAGTAACTACTATGGTTTCAATTTTTACTTTAAGTTATTTTATAAATATTTGGAATTAAAAATTGTTATCTGCATAATTGAAAATCGAATATGTGACCATCGCTGATTTCTAATTCAGCTTAAAAAAAATCAATATATCATGCTTTTTCCTTTATTAAAACCGGGCCCGTCATTTTTGACGGGAAAAAACTAGTAATATAAATAAAATTCATCATTAAATTCAAGGAGAACAAAAACAGTTCATGTGATAAGTGAAAAAAGTGCATAAATCTCATGTACATTAATAAGGAAAACGTGGAATACTTTATGATTTTTGTGACCAAAACTCGTATTATTCATGAACAAATACGAGAGCAGTGTGTGTACAAGAAACATGAATATGTGGATCCAAAATCAGCCCCAAAATCAGCGCCAGGTAATTTTTGTATAACCTTGTAAAAGTTTTTTCCTAAAAAAATTCGTAAAAATGTATGTCGTTGTACAAATATCACAAAGAACAACAATTTCTAAACATTTTTTACCTACGACTACATCTTTGACTAGATATTTAAATTTTTCATCATACATATTTCCTCAATATCCCAAAAACTTAAAAATGTTCTTCATAAAATAAACGGTTTTAAAAAACAACTATAGCAATTTTGATGAAATTTAATAGTATGACTCAGGAAAAGAAGATAGGCTGTCCAAAAATTCCAAAACTTTCGAAAGAGGGTGCTAAAATGCTAACAATAATAAACCAAGTTTCTTGTTATTCCTGTTCACATAAACCATCCTGTACTTGTTCTGAAACTCCATAAGTCTAGCAGTGGTGTGTTAACGAACTGCTACAAGTCTTTGATAAACCTGTCTCCTATAAATCGGAGTCGACGATACTGTAGATTTGAGAATTCACACAGAAAGTTTTTGATTGTTTCCGATACTTCCGAACCATTACAGCATCGACAAAAGTCTAGTGCTGTAATGGCAATCCTATTGGCCAAAACCCCGATGGGGCAGTGACCTGTTAGGACGCCTACCAGTATCCGGATATCCCGTTTAGACAAGAGCAGAAGGCTCTTCGTTCAGTTTTCATTTAGTTCTGGTCACAGCCTTCTAGATATAATGCAGTCACTTTTGGAGGACCTGTTTGTGTTTGCATTATCTCTGGATTTGAGAGGTATGTTCCTTTTTACGATATCTATTGGAATGTTCACGTCTGTAATGGTTCTGTTTGTATCTATTGTTACTCCACTTCTTGTCAGCTCATCTCCTTTGTCATTCCCTTCTACATTGCTGTGTCCGGGGACCCAGCAGAGAGTGACATTGTGGGTATTACATTGTGGGTATTTCAGAACTTGTCTACAATTTAGTACCGTGTTCGGGCTGTTGTCGTTTTGCTTTCTAGCGCTTTTTTTGGCCTCTTAGCTATCTACTGCTTTTTCAATTGCGTAAATTTCTGCTAGAAAAACACTGCAGTAAGCAAAAAATTAAAACGACTCCTTGATCTTCAGCTTTTCGCAGTGCACCCCTAATCCTGTTCCTTTCTCCATTTTGGAGCTATCAGTAGAGATTTGGAGTTAGCCATAAGGTTTTATGATCGTCTCTTTCCATTATTGTCTGCTGGGATTGGATGTGGTATATTTACTACCGAATCCCATCCTAGGTGGGATGTAAATAGTCGATTGTTTGTCTTGATTCCTCAGTTCCATAGAGATTCAGAATAGATGCATGTCCGAAGGTGTTGTTTTTCCAGACTTGTGACTCAGTTAGACGAATCGCGCTCTTGGTTGCCGAACACTTATGGAACTCTTGTATGGAAAGAAGATGTAGCATAATTTCTAGACTAACCTGTAACGTAGATCTAATGGCTCCTGTTACTCTTATGCAAGCTATCCTTTGCACTTCTGTTAGAGAGTCAAGGTAGTTTCTCTTGTGCACAATTGTTTACCACACCAGAGAGCCGTAGGTGAGAATAGGTCTGACGATTGCTGTATACAATCAATGAATACATATAAAAAAAAAATCATGATTCGGATTCATCCCAATAACATGTTTTACATAACATAAATTCAAAGTTAAAACTGGGAAATTAAAATATTTCGGTTATCATCTTTTAAAATTAATTGGTCTGGTGATCTTCGACGAAATCATTGATCAACTTTTTGTCCTGAAAAAACTTTAATAATTCCTAGGAAAAAACTAATATACCAGCTACTTTACCAGCTATTACTACTAACCCAAGGAGTTCGAGGTTTGACTAAAAAGTTGACTGAATAATAATTTTGTAAATTTTACTGACTGCCGGTCTAACAAAGAAACCACACACTATTTCTGCTAGAATTATTGTTGATTGTTTCATATAGTCCCCTTTCAGCTCGATACACTTATGCCAACGATTTTCAAAGATTGCAATGCTCTTTAAATAGAAAGATTTCTCAAGTTATCCGTCCGAAAAACGCTTTAGAGTGTATCGACTGGTAGGGTAAAAATCGTACCCCCAATTCCGGTACCAAAATTAAATAAAAAAAAAAAAAAAAAACAAATTGGCCATTTCAGCCCTTGAAAGGACTTTGACCGAGCTTCTTATGATCAATTGTGTTGTGTGTGTTATTAAATGTTTGCACACAATTGACCGAGAACTGGACCTACATGTTTTATGCCGACTCCGAACGGCTCATGTTCTCAAGAAGCTTTACATGGCATTATTTACTCTCTGAGGTTTGCCATTGTCTGCAGAGAGGTGGTGACCGATCAGAAAAATTTTTTTATTGAAAAAAACTTTTCGCCGCGGCTGGGGATCGAACCCGGGCTCCAAGCATGCTAAGCCACACACTTAACCTGCATGCCACGGTCACCACCAAAATTAAATAGTACATGAAAAATCCATTCCATTGGTGTACTTTTTTTTTATTTGAACCAATTTTTCCGACCCCCGAATTGCAGTTTTGTGCATTTTTTATCAAATTTTGTACTGAAGACCCACTAATGGTTGATTTAAGAACAAAATCAAGCTCATCAATCAATTCCTTTCATATAAAAACACAGAACTGGACATTTTCATCCTTGTTGACAAATGCTCTGACGAGATAAAACGGTTTTTTTCAAAGTGAATCTACTAGTTATTTAATAATTGATATTTATTTTTTTTTGTATGAAAGTATTTTTAAATATTGTAAATGTATAGAGCAGAGATCTTATACTTACATTATTATGATATATTCAACTACAAAGCTTAATTTTTCATCACACAAGTAAAATTTTGCAACCGGTTTTGGTTAAAATTCACGCACTTCGTTGATTAAGGCGGTCTTCTCAATCAAAACCCGTTTTTTGGACCCTTTTTAAAAAAATTCTTATTTGAAAACGCAAAGAATAATTGAAAACTTTTTTTATTTATTGTATTACAAAAGTTTCAAAGTAAATAAAAAAATTTTTTTGCCTCGATACGTGGGCTGTTCAAAAAGTAATGAGACTTCAAAGTTGGTGGTGAAAAAAAAGGTGTGTCGAAATGAAAAAAAAAACGGGGTTATAATCAGTATAGATGTAATTCTCGGGTGAACCTCAAGCTTAATTTTGTGATTTTTTTTACAAAATGGCGGCCATTAAAAAAAAAAAATTCAATTTCGGGCTTTTTTTTTGTAGTTTAGTGTAAAAAAAAAAATAGTAAAAAATTTTTTAAAATTATGGTCGAGGTTCACCCGAGAATGGTGACAATTTTGCGTCGATTCCACTTTGTTTCATGAAAATCGGTTCAGTTGAACTGGAGATATCATGGTCGCCAGTTCGAAAAACGTGGTTTCGAGATAAACGCGTTTAAAGTTTGAAGTAATTTTTTTGGAAAATTACACCTGGACTCAAAAAATGCTTCAACCCCTAAAATAAGCAGAAATGTGTATTCGTAAGTTTGTATGAATATGTGTGCAAACACGTTTTTACCTAACAATAAACATTTTCAACAGAATTCGGTGGTTACTTTATGCCGCTTCGTTCGAAAATGAGGCGAAAAAAAAATAGCTCATTTTGACGAAGACCTTGCTTCACAAAAAAGGCTGTATCTTCTAAAGTATTTCGAATTTCTAAAAATCCTTTTAGGGGCATATTCAAAACTACCCAAGCTATAAATAAATGCAAAAAAAAAGTTGAACAAAAAGTTGCTCAATGAGAAGACCCCCTTAATTTTTAAAATTAACTTTTTTGCATTTTATCTGTTGATTTTTTCATACTCAAAGTTGAATTTGTGAAAACCTTAAAAATATGAGTCTATGACAACCACGAAGGTTGAAATATTGTACCATATGGTAGAATTTCTTAACAATAAAGTTGAAATTTAAAACTGAAATCAGATGTAATTTTTTTTAATCATTATACATATATATATATAAACATAATGACGATGAGATATTTAGGTTTCTTTAATAATTACTAATTTAAGAAAATTTTATATACATTTTTAATTTTTAGTTTTTAAATATTTTGGCTGAAAAATTAAGAAACTTTAAAAATTAAGCTAACGGCATGCAATTTAAACTTAAACAACAAGCAAATCCTTATGAATCACCAAACTTAGTCTTAATATAATTCAAAAATCTTTTAAACTACTGAGCATAAAAAGAAAACATGAAAAATTAATACCACAACAACAATAAAATAAAAAAAAAAAATAAAAAAACCAACAAAACTGCTTCTTGCGCTTCTTGCATTGTATTATATTTTAGCCAAGAGCGCCATTCATTTTGTGTGCGCCTGCAAGTATGCTATAATAAAAACCAGCGCAAATGCACTTGACTGCGTCTGCTGCAGCCATTAAAGTCACGTAAACTTCAATTGAACTTTAAACTTTTAATTTTTGTTGTTGGATAAAGTTGTTGTTTTTCGTTTTTTATTATGTTTGTTCTTTGCTCCGAAATAGCACACGGATATATGTAGTATATATTTTGCCAAAGTAGTAGTATAAGCGTAGTTTATGTGCGCGAATGGGTGTGTGTGTGTGTGTGTGTATGAGTGTGTGTCTTTATTTGTACCGACATGTGGCTGCATTTTAATTTATACTTATATCAACACAGCCAAGCGTGGATGTTTTTTTTTTAAGCCATTAAGTTTCCATAGCAAACATTTTCTTCATCATCATCATCATCATCATCAACATCTTGGTTAAGGCTGTTTTCTGCCGACATGATTAGCAGCAGCATGTTAATGTTGCTGTTGTTGTCGTTATGCTTATCCTTTTAAAATGCGGCATACATTAAATATAGTATTGAAGTTGCAGTTGATATTGTTGTTATTTTTGTTGTTGTTTCCGCTGTTTATCTTATAGCACTTCTACTTTAGCCTGCGCTATAAATTATCCTGAGATTAAAATTTGTTGAATTCCTTGCTCACGTCGTCCTCTTTCTTTATTTTTATTTTTATTTTAAGAAGTTGTTACGCATGTCGTTGGTTGTATTTTTCACTTTTTTTTTGTTTAGTGTTTTGTCTGTTCTTGACACTTACTCGACTCGAGACTCAGACTCAGACTCAAGGAGTAAATATTTGAATATTTGTTGTAAACTATTTGTTGATGCTCTTACAAGTCAATGTTTAAGCAACTGAATTAAGTGTTTATGAAATACTTTAAAGAAGCGGTATTTTTTCTAAAATATTTTAGAGAATATGATAAGAGCAGAATTTATTTTGTAAGAATCTATTTGTTATTTCGATATCTAAACTAACTATTATATAAAAACTAATTCACCGTCTGTTCATTCCTTTCGAACGCTTCCTTTTGAACGATCATATATCCTTTAGCTCTTCAAAAGGTCTTCGAGACAACTTCGAGCCCAGATTGTGGATGAACTAGACATGTTGAAGAAATATGAACATCAGCTTCGCATTCAACAGTTCCAAAATTATACTCAAACTCTTGGATGTTTTAAAAACTAAGTCAACAGTTGATATGAATTGAATTCCACAATTCATTGCCTCAAAGCAAATACACTTAAATAAGCTTTAATTTAAAATTGTTCACAACCAGCTTTAATTGCATTTTTGATCCAAGGCAAAAAAATAAAAAAAGAAAAAACACACATCATTAATGACAATCCTCAAAGTGACACCTAAAAGACATGTAGCAAAAATTTCCACAACGTAATGAAGAACAATTGATATGACAAAAACAAGACGAAAGAAGAGATGAAGCAAACAACCATCTGCAAATAGATGGTATGCTACACTTTAGCTGCATCAGAGTACAAAAAAAAAAAAAAATGGCAGAAGATTGAATAAAAAAAAACGCTTGCTGAAAATTTGGAAAATGCTGAGTTTTGTAATGCTTTGGGGACCTTTATCGATGCTTCAGTGCAGCCATAAAGGAACCGCCAGCAAGCAAACAGCAACAAAAACGTACCACATGTTTACTAAAGCGCACAGAGTAGCACTCACAAACATACACTCACACACACACACAGAGACACAAACACATACTTGCAGACATTCACCATCAGCAAACGAGCGACCACAAAATGCAGCACTGCTCAATTGACAACAACCACAAAAAGCAGCACCGGCAGCGCACAGTGCTGCTGCCATACAATTGAAACATGATGAGGTTCATTGCAAGTTAGACAAGATGATGGCATTCATTGTCTTGCTATCTGCTACTTCATTTTCTGCTTTTTGCATCAATTCTTGTAGCTAGTTACTTTTTTGTGTTTGATTTCGTTTTAAGAGGGGACATGACATTGGCCTTTTTTTTAAATTGACTTTTTTCATAGTTTTGTATTTTGCTAATTATTCTTAATATTCTAAAAAAAAAATTTCATGGAAAAATTCTTACGCGTTGAAAAGTTACAGCCGGATTAGCGCTTTTATTCTTTGTCAACCTTTTATTTCTTTGTACACAAACTTTGAACGCGTTTATCTCGAAACCAAGTTTTTCGTACTGGTTGCGGCACTAGCGGGTTAATTTTGACGAAATTTTTTTTGTAATTTTTTAAATTTTCATAGCTTTCGAATGACACGATTTTTTTTTAATTTTTTTTTTTCGATTTTTTTATGAATTTTTTAAAGTCAATATTTTTTTCAAAAAATCACACTTTCAAATTTGGAACAACATCAAATATTGAAAAAAAATTTTTAAAAAAGCTCCTATCATACGATAACCAATTTTGTTAAGATTTAAGAAAAATAATTTTTTTTTTCCAGATCGGACAATTTTTGCGACTCCCAGCGCTGCAATGACGAGGCCCCGTCTTTTTCTCTGCCGTCAGTTTGGAGCTCTATAAAACCATGTTGGAGTGAAAAATTTTTTTTTTTTGGAATTTTTGTTCTTGTAATTTTGGAAAAACGTTTGTTTTTGACTGAGTTATGAATTTTTAAAAAAAGGTCTATTTTGTCTGTCGCAAGTGTTAGGTCCAACCTTAATCAAATTTGCTGCCATTTTTGTTATAATGTTGTTTTTGGCCATGTAGCATTATTGCCAATTTAATAAATTGGCAACAACAAAAAAAATTATACATATTTTATTATTTATTCTCTTTTTAAATTTTTATATACCTTAAGTTGAATAATTATTTTTATATTTTAACCATTTTTAAATATTAAAAAAAACCATCGGAAACAGTCTGTTAAAACAAAAGTTGTACCATTTGTTTTTTTCTATGAATATTAATAACATATATATAAATAAATGAATTTGAACGTTTGCTGTACGATGCCTATTTCAAGGATCTCATTTGCATGCATGTTTTTGTGACAATTTTTCTCTCTGCCGCTGCTCTTTTTTGTATGCATTCAATTACCTTTGGCACAGCTGCAAATTGAATGGCTTGCAATTTTTTTTTTTTTATTGTATCTTCCACTGAAAGCAAAAGTGACAACACTCAACAACTTCAAACGAAAGCTATTAATGGAAAGTGCCTTGCAAAAATATATAAAAAAAATTCTTATTTCAAAATCAACAATTAAAAATTATCTAAATTTGCTTTTGATAATAGCTGTCATAAGAAAGAACAAATTTATTTTTTAAATGCAATATTTAACTACCAGATATTCTTAAGTAGTTAGTTTTAAAGGGCCTGTGTGGCAAAGGATCTATTGAGTTAGTCTTCAATGAAATTTTCACTATTGCGCTTTATACAGGCTTATGCCAAGTACAAGTTCACATCATATTTGTCCCGACTGATGCTCAATTTTTCCTAGATAGACTCAGTTGTAGCTACACGGAGAAAAATTTGAGCTGAAAACAATCTCTAACCAATTATTTTTATGAGTGACTCTGAGCTAAGCCATAATGTTCTTGATATCTAGCCCTAATGTTATTGCTTATCAAAAAATGATCACGCCCATTCGTGCATAATATATGTGATTTTTGATTCATTTAACAAAAAACTTAATATGCTCACTTGTGACCAATTTATGACATTTTGGTATTGTTTATCAAATAAAAACATGCTCATTTGTATCCAATGCTTGCCATTTATGGATTGTTAATAAAAAAATTAATATGCTCTCATATCTAAGCCATATCTAAGAAATTTTGTGACTGTTTGAGAGCACCAAAGGAACCGAACAAAGCAAAATACGATGACAAGCAAATTTAAAATTTTAATTTTATTGTTCAAATTAGATATTTTAATGCAATTTGGACATTCTTATTTCTGCTTATTTTCTGCACTTTTATACACTTTTATACTAACAGGAACAAAAACCAACTGAGAATCATTTAGTTTGGTTGCTCATATTTTTGATGTACAACAACAGCAACAACAAAATTAATTTTTTTACAAACAAGGCCTAGATTACAATTATTAAGCACAAATTGACGTGTTTATCAAAATAAATTTCAAGCCATATTCTGGCATAAACTGCGAACGTAAATAACATGTTTTGAGATAATTTTAAGCTCTATTGAGCTGATTTCGATAACGAATGCTTTGAGCTCGATTTTAGCCCATTTTTTGTTCACCGTGTAAAAGTTTTTCCTCAACCTTATCAATGTTTATTTGTTTTAAGATAAGTTGATTTCGTAAAAATAATTGTTTTAACACAATACTCTTTCCACAAAAGAAATGGCAACTCATGGTCCTGTTTAAGATCAGATTTAAGATTATGTCTCACTTTTTTTTTATTACTGGGAATCATGTCCATGAAGGCTATAGGGCTCTAACCCTATTGAAGATCTGAATCTGCTTTCTGTGTTCTGAATCTGCCAAATTTCAACATCGTCCATTATGACACCAGAATAGTCAAAGTTTACAATGTGTTTTTTTTCGGTAACGAACAAGTGTCCGTGAAATATTCGCCAAAGTCAACCAGAGCGTACAAATTGTCGCAACTGATCTAAATATGTAAAGTAAGTTTAAAAATAAGAGCGGCTGGGAATGCACTTAACACAACTACAGCTCAATTTTGTGAAGTTTTTCTAAAGGAGGTTTTTTTTTTTAAATTTGTATTTAAAAACATGCACAGGTAGAGCAAAACTGATACCAGAAATGTAATCGTCGCTCCCGATTCAACCTAAACACGCAGTGTTTCAACTAGAACAAGCTAGCTTTTTAGGTAACACCATAAAAATGTGCGTACTTGTTTATTTCGTTGCGAAAAAAGTAATAACCTCACTTTGTCCCAACTCGACTTAAGCGGTTATTCCTTGTCGACATTGATATGTGCTTCACTTTTTTAAAGATTTTCAATTAGATACTGATTTAATTTTACTTTATTTTCCAAAATTTTTCTGATATATCAGATATCCTGATATAACAAATCCATATCCATATCCATATCCATTTCCATATCCATAGCCATATCCATATCCATATCCATATCCATATCCATATCCATATTCATATTCATATTCATATTCATATTCATATCCATATCCATATCCATATCCATATCCATATTCATATCCATATCCATATCCATATCCATATCCATATCCATATCCATACACGCAGAAAATTTATAACGCTGTCCCAAACAAACTCTGCTGGCAATACATTATTGTTTGGCACATATTGAGAACGCATGGGACTTTGCAGAAATACACGCTCTCACTCTCTATTTGCAGATATGATTTGCAAATTTATCTCTCTCTCTCTCTTAATGTACAATAACATAATGTTTGTGAGTGAACAATGTTTGTTTGCATGAAACAGTTACCCGAACATTACATTTTTGCACTTTAAAAAGCAATCGTTCAGATACAAACAAACATTGTTCGCATCATACTGTGATCCGAATATAATATTTTTTGGACCTAAATAAGAAAATGTTCAGGTACAAACAAGCATTGTTTGCATCAATCAGTTACCAGAACACTACAAAAAGGAGTTGTTTAGGAACAAACAAACATTGTTTGAATGAAACAGATACTCGAACATTACATTTTTGCACCTTAAAAAGGAATTGTTCAGATACAAACAAACATTGTTTGCATCATCTAGTTATCCGAATATAATAGTTTTGCACATTGAAGAAGTTTACTTACGTTTCAAACAAATATTATTTGAATGAGTCTGTTTTTAAAAAAAGGATATTATTGCTTTTGTTAAATATTTCAATGGATTTTTATTAAAATATTATTACAAATACATACATATATTTTTTGGATTTTCTACAGGAGCCACTTGCTCATATAAAAAATTGACGTCTATATGCTCTAGCTCGACTCCTTTCTTTCCTTGAGGTGCTGGATACTTATGAATGTAGTCATACGTGGAAATACTACTTTTTAGCTCTTGTTTCCGGAATGTATGTATGTAATGGTGGCAGTCCATTTTTCAATAATTTCTGACCATTCGGTGCTATTTGCTATTTTTGAATAATTTTAATAATTGGAATAATGATCTCTCCTCGGGAATCGGAAAAGGGAGTTTTCATTTTTACGATAGCAGATAAAAATATCAAATTTTTTTATACACTCATGAATATTGACGGTTGATGAAGAAAATCGCAATAAAAAGTTCCAAAATGTTTTTGAACCTTATCTTAAAAATGAAAAATTCTCTTTCCGATTCCCCGGGTAAAATCATTCAGAATTGGGCTGATTACTTACCATCACATGGAAAAATTTTCGTTGATGAAATATGTGACCGCCTGTTAATAACGCCTTCAATTCTCAACGCTCTCCTTTTGCTATTAATAATTTGTCTTCACCGTAAGCGGCTTGAATAAGCATTATCATATATACTTTATTAAATCTTAATTTAAGCAATGAAATAATTAAAAAGGTTAAATTAATAACAAATTACTTAAGTTTAACAAATACACAGAATATACACAGAACTAAAGAATACAGAACTCAGCTTCTCCAACGCAATTAACACTTTGACAATGTATTTCATTCAACAATATTGCCACATTTCAAAGGACGTTGCCAAACTTCCAAACTTTTGTTTAAAATTTTGAACATTTATTGTTTATATGCAAACAAATTTTTTTTTGAGGCTTAAATTTTTCTAATTTCTCTCAATTGTTGTAAATATTTTACATTTAGATGCAAACAAATATTGTTTAGAGTCTGAAATAATAAGCATACTGCTCTCTTTTTTCTCTTTTAATGTTAAACAAAGTATGTTCGGATTCGAACAAGATTTATTTGCAACAATATTTCCGAACATATTTCGTTTGTATCTGAACAAATTGTTGCTAAAACCAAAGAGTGAATACAGAAAAAGTATGTTGAAACTAAACATAACATATTTTTAATGGATTTTTTCTGCAAACTCTCTCTCAATTTAGGTGTCACAAAGATATTATCTTCCAGTCTGAAAAAATTTTTGATAATTTTAAATAGAAGTTTAGTTTATTTAAATAAAGTTTATTTGCAACATCATCCACAAACATATTTTGTTTGCCTCCAAACAAGTTAAAAGCCTCGATTTTTTTCCGTGTATCCATATCCATATCCATATCCATATCCATATCCATATCCATATCCATATTCATATTCATATTCATATTCATATTCATATTCATATTCATATTCATATTCATATTCATATTCATATTCATATTCATATCCATATCCATATCTATATCCATATCCATATCCATATCCATATCCATTTCCATATCAATATCCATATCCATATCCATATCCATATCCATATCCATATCCATATCCAATCCATATCCATATCCATATCCATATCCATATCCATATCCATATCCATATCCATATCCATATCCATATCCATATCCATATCCATATCCATATCCATATCCATATCCATATCCATATCCATATCCATATCCATATCCATATCCATATCCATATCCATATCCATAACCATATCCATATCCATATCCATATCCATATTCATATCCATATCCATATCCTTATCCATATCCGTATCCATATCCATATCCATATCCATATCCATATCCATATCCATATCCATATCCAATCCATATCCATATCCATATCCATATCCATATCCATATCCATATCCATATCCATATCCATATCCATATCCATATCCATATCCATATCCATATCCATATCCATATCCATATCCATATCTATATCCATATCCATATCCATATCCATATACATATCCATATCAATATCCATATCCATATCCATATCTATATCCATATCCATATCCATATCCATATCCATATCCATATCCATATCCATATCCATATCCATATCCATATTCATATCCATATCCATATCCATATCCATATCCATATCCATATCCATATCCATATCCATATCCATATCCATATCCATATACATATCCATATCCATATCCATATCCATATCCATATCCATATCCATATCCATATCCATATCCATATTCATATCCATATCCATATCCATATCCATATCCATATTCATATCCATATCCATATCCATATCCATATCAATATCCATATCCATATCTATATCTATATCTATATCCATATCCATATCCATATCCATATCCATATCCATATCCATATCCATATCCATATCCATATCCAAATCCATATCCACATCCATATCCATATCCATAACCATAACCATATCCATATCTATATCTATATCCATATCCATTCGTAAATACATGCATTCAAAGATCATCTTCGAAGATTTTAAGTATATTCATGAGACTCGTAAAATTTCCTAATCTGTAAACAGTTACTTCCATATTATTTCCTTATCAGTTTTGATGTAAGGCCCCACATTTTGTCAATTTGTTTAAGTGAGTTTTTCAAAGAAGTTCCTTGTCAAGAGTTACTCTTAATTACTTTAAGATTAAACTATAAATGTTTTAAATTCTATGTTTTTTTTTCTCAAAGCAAACCTTTTTCTTAACATTTTAATGAGTTATCAAAAAATGAAAGCACAAAGACTGTCCTTTTTTTTGCGAAAATCTTCCACGGAGCCACCTTTTTAAGTTTGGGATTAAATAATAGTTGCTGTGACAGAAATCTGGAGAATATGTAGGATAAGAAAGCAGGTCGTAGCGTGACTCCTCGAATTTGGCCATGACTTCGATCCATTTTTGAGCTTAAGATGATTTTGTCTGGCTAGGCCGGTTTCTAGCGATTTTGTTTTTAAATCAGTCCAATAATTTACAGTACTAGTCGCTTTGGATTGCTTTTTATTTTATCAAATAACTAGTCCATGAACAAAATGCCCTTTCCGGCAGTTTGTTGGATCTTCGCTCGCTTTGGTGCACTCTTTGGGATTTTCCTACTCTTTGCTGATTATTTCGACTCCGGTGTAAAATGGTGGAATCCTTATTTATCCATGATCAATTTTTTACGCAAACAATTAGTCGGTTTTTGAGTTCGCTTTATGAAGCAAAAATGCTGCCAAGAAGTTATTTCTGCCCGCCTGAATCTCAGTATATGTTGAGTTTGTCTCTGGAAATTCACATCCTGGAAAGTAAACCCCCAATTTGATTTAGAGAACAGGCTTTTGTTCGATGCAGATGATGTAAAGACATCCTTCTTTTCTTTGAAGTATATTTATGTGATTATGTCACTCGAAAAAGCACATGCGTATGAAATCGACACAAAAGGCAATTTCTGTTATGGTGAAATGGTGTAATTTACACCACTTTTCTATAAGAGATGTATCATGGCAGCTAGTGTTGCCATTCAAAATGTATTGTTATATTAATTTCTTTAGTCTGAACGTTTAACATTAAACATATCACATTTAACTACATCTTTAACAACTTTTTTTCTGAAATCTCTTAACAAAGATTTCAACTAACTCAGCAGCAAACAAACTTCGAGTCTTAAGTGTTTATCTTTGTTCTATGAATATTCGTTTTCAAAACTTTTCAGTAAATTTCTGTATAGAATTTATTTAATCTGAAATTTTGGTGATACATATTTTTCAAAAATTATAGCAATATTGAAATTCGAAAGGCTTTTGTTGAGGAATGAATTGCTTCAGAGACTTATTTTAATATTCCACTATTTTAGTTGCACTTTCATAGCTAATTAATATTGAAAACATGTTTACAATCGATTCAACAGTTACCTCATATATCCGACAATTTTAACTTATTAATAGAAAATGTAATGCTTGGCTCCATAACTAACATTTAAAATTCTTAAATTTGCTACTTTTATTGAAATTTGCATCTTCTTCTCTTCTTTCAGGTAATATTTTCGATGTGTATATAACGATTTTAAATAAACATTCAAGTAAGTTCAACAAACCCTTATATATTATCTACATTATTACATTTTCTATTAGTCACTTATCAATTCCATCTAGGCTACTACTTAGCATCCTTAGCATTCACTGAAATGAAAACTACTTTAAATTTAAATAAAGCCTTTTAAAATAGTTCGACTTTAATTAACACCGTAACCTTCATTAACTACTGCTATACAATTTTTGACCCTTTTCTAAGCTACGCCATAATGACAAAACTTGCGTTTATCGTCAATCGGAAAAGTTAAGAAAGTTGGTAACTTTTAACCAGCGTAACCTTGAACAACAGCTCAACAGTCGAAAACACTTAGTTGAATGTTAACTTAATACCATTCCATGCTTATTCAAACCATTCTGGCTTAAATTTCTGCTAGATTTCTTGACTGCTTGCCTTGCCATTCCGCATCGTTATTCACAGCTTCATTTAAATGCGCAACGTTAAACCGTGCATCAGCTACGAATTCGAACGCAATCTTAGATTTTCACCAAAAACCTCAAGCGTCGAACAAGCGAGACCAGACCTTGAAATCTTATCGCACCGCATTCGCAAACAGATTTTCATTTCTGCTTTACACTTGTTCCACCTGATACTGACAGTCAACGATTGCTTCGTTTGTTTTTTGTTCGTGCTCTTAACACTTCACCAACAGCCACCAAAATACTGAAAACTCAGTTTGGTTTTTAATTTTTTTCTTTTTTGCACACATTCTTTGCTTCTTCGCGGTACATGCTTACCAAGCAGCAAGTTTGAGATTTGGCTTAAATCTTTTTTTTTTGCTGCTTTACTCTTTTCTTTTAAGTTTCGTTTGAATTTTTGGTACTGATCTGTTTTTTAAGCTGTAAAATTTTCATAGCTATTGATATTAGATTTAAGCAGAAGTGGTAACAGTTAGCATCAACACTATTAGTTGTAACATCATCGTCATCATCATCATCTTCAACAGTCGCATTGACAATTTCATTATCATTCGTATTGCTGCTGATGCTTAAGCCACACAGCTGCATGTTGTGTTTGATTCAAAAGTAATCCGTTTCCGGTCTCAATGGTCATCGCCGGTTACATGCCTAGCGATTTCCGGTCGCTGTTTTGCTGCCACATCAAATATGCGCGCCTAGGTTTATGCTGGCGGAAATGTGGCAGGAATTTAGTTTAAAAATTTAAAATGTTACATTTATTAAAATTTTCTATTGCTTTTTGTGGGCATTAAATTATAGAGCACTTTCGTGTCGAAGAGGTTTGCGGAATTGGAAGCAAAATTTAATAAATAGTTAATGTAAATGATAAAGCAATATTATATATATTAAACTGGAATTGAATATTTAAATTATTTAAGAGTTTTACAGATTTTGTTTTTATTAAACTGGCGATACTGAATTTGTTTATTCATGAAAAATTTAAACCTTCTTCGGCATCACTGGGATCATGTGTGAGATTTTAAATGGAGTGAACATGTTTCCATATACCAGAGAAGTTTGCCGAATTAGGGTGAATGGTTTTTGGCTTTATTAAAAAATTTAAATCTTTTGCATTAAGTTCAAGCTGGAAGTTAAGTTGTTTCCATCAAAAATAAATTATAAGCAACAACAAGTTCTCATAAGAGCAATTACCAGTAGACTGGACAGCTGTTTCGCTGGTCGCTACACCAACTTATCAAGTCTTTTGGTTTCCACAAACCATTGGCTACTTAACTACATAGTAGCTACTTAACACTAAATTCAGCAAAACCAATGTGGAATTGTATCCAAACTTCATTTTATTCGAGCACAATATTTAGATTGAGTTTAATATGCGGAGCACATTGATGACGACAGCGACATTACGCCATTCGTGAAATTTTTTTACATGTTTTTTTTATGGAGGTGAATTTGGTGAATATGTCTTGACGACATTGCTACTTATGTTGCTGTCGTCTATATAGAATTATTTTTATTTTGACAGGCGTCAATTAATACTCTATTCTCTGTTAAGAGAGTATGTTTCTTTTACGTTATGCTTATATTGGCTGCTATTTGATGGTTGTGTGCGACGATTGTATTGTTTAGATGCAACCATGCGATTAGTTGGTCGAATAGTTGAAACAGCCAACTGCTGTAAAATACGCGATTGTACAGTCGTTGTATCGTGTTGAACCCCCTCAATAAATGTTGAATTTTGAAATGAATTTGTTGATATATAAGGAAGCCTGACGGAGATTTCAAAATAAAAAAATGCAAATAAATAAATTTTAGCGCTAAAAAATAATGACTGCACTCGATTTTTTCTCCATGAAATTTACAAAATATTGAAGTCCGTCCGACAAAAAGTTTCGTTATTTTGTCGAACTACATGTCCATCCGACAAGTTGTATCATTTGGGGTGTCCTATTCAGTGTTGCCGTTTTGGTTATTTATAGCCAAAAGTGGCTATTTTTTTTGCTCGTGATCAGTTTTGGCTAATTGGCGATTTTATTTTTCATTTGGTTATTTTTTTACTCGGCTATGTTTTTTGCATTCCGGCGAAAATTAATTTTTTATTTTACATACAGGTTTTTAACTTCAAATTCAACCTTTTCCATTTCAAATTAAACTTTTTCCATTTCAAATTAAACTTTTTCCAAATCAAATAAAACTTTTCCATTTCAAAAAAAACTTTTTCCATTTCAAATCAAACTTTTTCCATTTCAAATTAAACTTTTTCCATTTAAAATAAAACTTTTTCCATTTCAAATTAAACTTTTTCCATTTCAAATTAAATCTCAGCCAAGAAAAAGATTTATTTTAGATTTTTAGTGCCACATAACTCTTATCAAGTAAAAAATAAATGAGCTTAGGTACTTCTATATTAAAGGCCCGTGTATTTAAAGGAAATATGTTCTAAATATGTTTAAAATATGCTCTTATATTTTTAACATATAATTTTTTAAAACATATTTAAAAACAAACATGTTTGTAAATCTAATTCCAGTTAAAAAACGGTACTATGTTGTACAAAAAAGTAGTTGGTTAAAAAAGGTTTGAATGTTAGTTTTGTTTCTTTTTTCTAATACAATTTATTAATCTTTTGGCTATTTTTTTTACATTTTGGCTATTTTTATTTTGTGTTTTGGATATAAAAATAAATTTACTCCGGCAACACTGGTCCTATTGAGTTCGATAATGACATGGCTTACTTGAACGTTTGCATGGGGCACAGGACAACTCAAAATCGGCGTGAAGACATCAAATCACACCATTTGAGTTTGGTTAGTCATTGGAGGCAGTGGCGTTTCTAGGTTTGGTGCCGCCACCCGGGGCGGATACTCATGGTGTCACCCCTAAGCCCCAAAACAGAAAAAATTATTACATTTTCAGGTACATATTTAGTTATGTAGGTATAAGGTTAAACAAAGAAAACTTAATAATGGTAAGAAAACACAGTGCATTCATCCCATACAAAATTGATACAAATATAGAAAGAGTGCTTTTATTATAATTAAATTTTTTTTATGCTTGGTTTGTTCAAGCTCATTAAGCAAAATTGCACAAATGGTTGAAATCGGTTAGTTCCTAGGATTACCTTCCTTGTACCTATATTAATTTTTTAATATATTTTTGTTTGAGAGATGCATACAAAAGTTTGCCAATCTTAACAAAATTTGGTCAGAAGACAAGAAAATAAAAAAAATAGTTACGCACTGAAAATGGTAGAAATAAATCAGATCTTAGGGGTACCTCTTTTGGACCTTTATTAAATTTATTCATAATTACGTATGGGAGGTACTAACAAAAGTAAGGCGATCCTAACGAAAGTCAGTAAAATCCCTCCTTTTTAATTTCCTTTGAAAATTTGATAAGTTTTGAATATTTTTCTATAAAAAATTTACCATTTTTTGCAAAAAAATCACTTATTTCAACCTACATGACTTTCTTGTTTATAAAAAGGTGCAGATAATATTTTGAAAGTCAAAAATTGATACTTCAAAACAAATTACAAAAAAGTTTCGCTAAAATCCAAGAATCCTGTTTTTGTTAAAGCTTACTAAAACTCGCAAATTTTTGAGTTTTTAGGAGTTCTTTTACGGAAAAGAAAATTTTTTTTTACAAAAAAAAATATATATATACTCAACAAAATTGCATTCAAAAGTAAAAAGTATTTTAAAATAATGCTCCTTATTGTTTATTGAAAAAAACATGCTAAATTTTTAAAACATTAACTCAATTTTAAATTGCTTGATTTCCTTCATAAGACGAAATATAGTCTGAAAGAATCACATTCGTTTATTATAAAAGATATTTAAAAAAAGCTTTTAAATTTTATATAACTAAATAGTATGGTTCAATATTCTAATAAAAAAAAATAAAAAACTGTGATTTAGAATCCTTTCAAATGCCATTATCACATTCTGCTTCAACAAGTCGTATGACATTTAGAGATATTGAACATTCAATAATGAAGTTTGACGGAGATGATACTACATATAGTGTTACAGATTTCTTGCGTAGCTTTGAACGAGTCATGGATATGGTTGCTGCCGATGAAATATTTCGCTACACGTCATTATGTAATTCTCTTACTGGCACATCTAAACTGCTTCTCAGCAGAGATGTGCTCAACTATCAAGATCTCAAGTCATTATTACTCAGAGAATTTGGTCGTGCAGTTAGTCGACAAGAGATTTACCACATCCTATCCAATCTCAAATGGAACAACAAAGAAAGCATTCGCCGTTACATAATCGAGATGGAGAACATCGCTGCACGTTGTGACTACGTTTATCATCGATGGAATGCAAGACAACTCGCCTGAAACTTTTCTCTTGCTGAACGCCCGAACAATGGCGCAGTTTAAGGAGTCATTAAATTTGTACGAGAAACGGCGTTATCAGCGTCAGGTCCAGCAAACATTTACTGGTGTGTCTACAAAACTGCTCAAAATATCCAACTCCAAATATGATGAAGGTGATGTCCGGTGCTTTAATTGCATGCGAAAAGACCACATGAAAAGAAATTGTCCATTTGAGATAAGGCCAGATGGTAGCTGTTTTAGATGTTGGAAAGTTGGACACGAACAACGCAACTGCACGTATCCGAAGAAGAACCCGTCACTGCTTAATTATACTGCAGCTGCTTTTACTGATGTAAATACTGAAGAATCTGGCAAGAATGGAGATAGTCGTGATGAAAATCCAACAGTAGAAGCTTTTAATTCTGTAAGTGTTGCCTATGATTTTGATATAGTTTTGCGCAAAAAGTTTATTAAGTGTTCATGTCTTTTTGATACTGGCAGCCCAACTAATTTCGTTCGAAGATCTGAGGTGCCATTTAATGTTAATAAAACCGCTGTCAAGTCCAAATATTCTGGTCTCAGTAAATGTGCACTGATGACATATGGGACTGTTGAAGTTTGCATAAAATTTAGCAAACGATGTGAAAGAGTCATTTTGAATATTTTTCCAGATGAAATAATGGCTGTTTCACTAATTCTTGGTCGCGATTTTTTACAGAAATTCAATATTCATTTGTGTGAAGTTACAAAATTATTTGAAGTTTCTTGCAAAACACTTAATAAATTCGTTAATAATAAACAACCATGTTTTATGGCGCCTAATTTGAACAATATCAAAAAAGTGGAGGATCGTTCGAATTCATTTAATATAGGTAGTAATAATCTTATTGATGTTTTGAACACTGATGTCAAAACAGAGTTGGAGATACTGTCAGAAGATCAGATTGACTTAAAGATTTTTGCGATTTTAAAATTTTTATGAGTCAAATTTATCATGTTGATACATCTGACTTGCAAAATGAAGTAGATATTAACCCAAATCTTGACAAGGAGCTTTTTAAAGTCCTTAAAAAAGTTGTTCAAGATAATTACTTCTTTCCACAAGATATTCAATCTGTACCGTACGACTATGAAATGCATATTCGACTGACAAGCGATGTACCTTTTTATTGTCTGCCCCGTCGTCTTTCTTACTATGAGCGAGGTGAGTTACGAAAAATCACTGATGATCTGTTATCAAAAAATATAATAAGGCCAAGTGATTCACCCTATGCATGTGGTATTGTCCTTGTAAAAAAAAAGTCTGGTGAAATTCGTAAGTGTGTAGATTATCGTCCATTGAACAAGTTGACTATTAGAGATAATTATCCCCTACCACTTATAGAGGACTGTGTAGATTACTTGGGAGGTAAACAATTTTTTACTACACTAGATCTTCGTAATGGCTTCTTTCACGTTAAAATGGCTGCTGAAACAGTTAGGTACTCAAGTTTTGTTACCCCATATGGTCAGTTTGAATATGTAAGGATCAGGGACCGTACCGGTTATGGTTTTTATCAAAAAAGTAAAATATTAACTGTTATTTTTTAACTTTTATAATTTCCGACAAAAATAAAAGTTATTTTGTGCCTTATATTTTTTCGGGCAAACATAACAGTTACTTTTGACTTTTATTTTATCGGTCAAAAAAAACAGTTATTTTCTGCCTTTTATTTTTTCGGTCAAAATATCAGGCAATTTGTGTTTTTTCAAAGGCCATTTTATTGACTAAAAAACTATCGATACCATTATTTTGGTCTCATCGGTGATCACGTTTTACATATGATATCAAAAGTTTTTTAATCGGACAAGCGGCCTTTAAAAAAACACAGATTGCCTGATATTTTTGACCGAAAAATAAAAGTCACAAAATAACTGTTATTTTTGACCGATAAAATAAAAGTCAAAGGTAACCGTTATATTTGTCTGAAAAAATAAAAGGCAAAAAATAACAGTTAATTTTTAACTTTTCTAGAATCAGTCGAAAATTTTATAGGCTCTAAATATTCGTGAAGATGAGGCCATTTGTATCATAATGGTATATTTGAAAATGTCCTTCGACAATTTTTTCATTGTGTCTTTTTCATTTGAAAATTGTAAAATAACAGTTATTTTCGGTCCCTGGTAAGGATGCCTTTTGGCTTAAAGAATGCTCCTGCTGTTTTCCAGCGATATATAAATAATATATTTAGAGACTTTATTGATAACGGTTTGATTATAATATATATGGATGATATCGTTATTGCTACTGCCAGTTTTGAAGATCATATTTCGTTAGTCTCAAAGCTGTTACGAAGATTAAAAGAGAAGGGATTAGAACTGAGGCCCAGTAAGTGTAAATTTGGATACACGAACATAGAATATTTGGGCTATAGTGTGAGTAAAGAGGGAATAAAACCAAGCAAAGATCACATCAAGGTAGTTTCCGAATATCCTATACCAAAGAATATCAAAGAGATGAAAGCATGTTTGGGTCTATTTTCGTATTTTCGGAAATTTATTCCAAACTATGCTAGAATGGAAAGACCGTTACGCTTATTAACTCGAGAAGGATGTCAATATATTTTCACTGAAGAATGCTCTAAAGCTTTAATCGAGCTGAAAAACAGAATGATATCACATCCAGTTCTTTCAATTTATGATCCAAATAAGCAAACAGAATTAGACTGTGACGCTAGTACTGCAGGTTTTGGTGCAGCTCTTTTGCAGCGACAGTCTGACGGAAAATTGCATCCAGTAGCATACTATTCAAAGGCTACGTCTCCATCAGAAATGCGTTATCATAGTTTTGAGTTGGAGACTCTTTCAATTATTTACGCTTTGCGCCGATTTAGAGTATATTTGGAGGAAATACCATTCAAAATTATGACTGACTGCAATTCGTTGACCATGACCTTAAGTAAAAAGCAGCTTAATCCAAGGATAGCTAGATGGGCATTAGAACTAAAGAACTATAACTATACAATTCAGCATCGTGTTGGTATAGGCATGGGTCATGTGGATGCACTAAGCCGCTGTCCCAAAGCAAGGAGTGCTGGTACTGCAGAAACATTAACTTCATTCGTACAAACGCAGTCTAAGAAAACAAAATTAAAAAGTATTTACGGTACGGTGTCTGCCCTTGACGAAGATGAAACAGATTTTCATATTCAAGTTACACAGAATCGAGATGACTTAATAAAGTCATTACGTACAAAATTGGAATCTGGTCCAATTACAGGCTATGAACTGGTAGACGGTTTAGTATTTACAAAATGTGAACCTAATCAACTTCAGCTGTATGTACCTCAGGAAATGGAAGAAAATGTCATTAGATTAGTACATGCAAAAATTTCACACTTAGGGGTTGAAAAAACATGTTATCAATTAAAGAAAAATTATTGGTTCCCAAAAATGAAAGAAAAGGTAGAGATGTTCATTAAGAATTGTATTCGGTGCATCATGTGTAGTGCTCCAGCGCGCGTCAATGAACATAATTTATATTCTATTCCTAAAGATCCAACACCATTTCATACAATACATTTAGACCACTTTGTCCCTTTGCCGTCGCTTAGCTCGAAGCGCAAGTACATACTTGTTGTAGTAGATGCCTTTACAAAATATATACGCTTATATTCGGTGAATTCTACCAGTACTAAAGAAGTTATATGTTGTATAGATAAGTATTTTAGTTACTATAGCCGCCCGAAACGAATAATAACTGACCGCGCAACTTGTTTTATGTCATTCGATTTTGATAATTACTTACTTAACCATAATATTTCTCATGTCCGGACTGCAGTTGCTTCACCACAGGCGAACGGTTAAGTAGAAAGAGTGAACAGTGTTATAAAAGCAATGCTTAGCAAAATATGCGAGCCCGTAAGTCAATCTAATTGGTCCAAAATGTTGAGTCAAGTTGAGTTCAGTTTGAACAACACTGTTCATTATTCGGTGTTGAGCAAAGAGGTGAAATTATTGATCAGTTAACGGAGTATTTGGAAAGAAAGTGCGATAAAAATAAGAGATTCAATTTAAATACAGCTCGAGCACTTGCTTCTAATGCCATAAAAAAAATCACAGGAATATAGCTCAAAGTATTTCCTTGAACACAGTAAACCTGCAAAAACTTTCTTAGAGGGAGATTTCGTTGTCATAAGAAATGTAGACACAGTAGTTGGAACAAACAAAAAGTTGGTACCAAAATTTCGTTGACCGTATATTATCCATAAAGTTCTACCACATGATAGGTATGTGATAAGAGATATTGATAATTGCCAGCTCACACAGTTGCCTTATAATAGTATAGTTGAAGCTACTCGAATAAGAATGTGGCTAAAACCTAATGAAAAAAAAAGAATGATCCAAAGCTTCTTATAGGTAACATTTGTTTCATACATAATATCTTAAATTTATTTAAACTATTTTTTAATCGAGGTCGATTTGTGTCAGATTGGCCGAGTTATAATGTACTTGTTTATGAAACTACTTGTATAAAAAGAATTATTATAATTGTATACGAATTTCTATATCAATCAAAGATATCGACTCATTGAAAATTATATATTTGTTCAATTGAATTTTTTACGTTAATAAAGAAAGACGCATACAAAATTATATAACTTGCAAGCTCGTTTTCAATGGATAAAATGCAAGTTCGAAAACTCTTGCCTGTCCTATGGAAGACCTTAAATAAGTCTTAATTAATTTAAGCGTTAAAAAGTTTTTTGGCATTAACCTACTGATACAGAAATTGTTAGAAATAATTTCAATGCTAATGAAATGTTTTGGCAAAGTTTTCAAAAAGTCACACTCAACAATGAAAGTGAGCATTTCTAATGTTGTCCAATCCTTGGCGCTTTCGAAATCGATTTGTGCTGCATGAACTCATTTGCGTATTACAATTTAGTTTTCGGATTTTACAACTCGAAACATTTCCGCAAAGTTTCCTCTTCCTTGTTTTGACTTGCAAGCAGAATTTTAAATTTTGAAACAGCAATTAAAAAATGCAACACTAATTTTCAAAAAAAGTGAAGAGTTCTCAGAATGAATATATATGGGGGACTCAAAAATGTGCGGAAGCAATGTTGGAGGGTGATAAAGTAATAAGAGCTGGCTATATAAAGGGTGGTTTTTTATGAGGTTGTCTGACAGTTGTTTTGACAATTTAAAGTGACGTCTCTACTCATTGTCAGTTTTATTTGGAAAATCATCATGAATTGGTTAACTCCAGAACAACGCTTCCAAATCTGGGAAATTTATTTTCAAAAACAGTGTTCAATTGAAAATGTTTATAGAGCACTTCGTGAATTTTATGGTGCACATAATCGTTCGTCTGAGACCACGATAAAGAACGTAATTACCAAAATTGCCGTATTTGGAGCAAATATAATCCACACGCCGTTCAAGAATTACCAATGCATCCCGATAAATAGGCTGGTGTAATCATCGGTCCTTATTTCTTTAAAAATGAGGAAGGACGACGCGTTACCGTGAATGTAAATCGATACAGAACCATGATCATTGAATTTTTGTTGCCAAATCTTCAAGATATGGATGTGGAAGAAATGTGGTTTCAACAGAATGGTGCCACTTGTCATACTGCGGGCGAAACAATCGACTTATTGAAAGAACATTTCAACGACAACATTATTTCGAGAAATGGACCGGTGAATTGGCCTCCGCGTTCGTGTGATTTGACGCCACTTGATTATTTTTTGTGGGTATACGTGAAGTCAATGGTTTATGTGGATAAACCAGCAACGATTGACGCTTTGGAAATCAATATTCAACGTGTCTTCGCTGAAATATGCACTGAAATGCTTGAAAAGGTGGTCGAAAATTGGACCTCCAGAATGAAATTTGTGCAAAATAGTCGTGGTGCCCATATGCCCGAAATTATATTTAAATGTTAAATGCCAAGAACTTATCTACCAAAAAAAGCTCTTAAAAACACACCCGTTAATAATTATTAAGACACATATTTATTCAGGGAAGAAAATAATTACTTTTATTTGAATTTGATCAAGGAAAAGGACAAAACTAAGAACTATAACAAGAATTTGGACATTGTTGTGCACAAATATCGAGAAGAAATAATTGATTTTAAAAAGATATTTATATAATCGAAAAACGTTACACGTTATAACTAACAAAGCATTTGCTTAAAACAAATACGTAAAAATTAAAAAGAATAAACAAAGAAATAATTGGTCTTCAAAGCTGACATTATTTATGCACGGGCATGGATGATTTTACTGTGCGTTATTTTCTAGAGGGTACAAGTACTTTGACCAGTTAGAGGCCTTTTGTAAGAGGCGTTTCGCTTTGAACGAATACATATGAGGGACTGAAATATGTACGGAACAAATGTTGGAGGTGAAGAAATGATAGTAGCTGGTTATATATTTGACCTAATGGTTAACCAGAACGAGCTATTACCCCCTTAAATGGTCAACTAGGGGTTGGGAAACTATAAAATATTTTACGAAATTTTTTTATAATTTTATTTTTTTGTAGGGGAACCTCAAGCAGAGGTCTCCCAACTAACACGTTAATTTGTGGAGCTTGTTTTGAGCTTCTATAAAGCTTGCAGCAAGAAGTTAACTTGTTAACGAAGATAAAGTTGATATAATAGCTTTTAAAAAGTATTTCAGAAGTGAATATCAGATGTTTTATAAAGAATTATTTCAGAGTTTCTAAATAGCTTATTTTTGTTTACGGAAGCTTGGAAAGTTTTAATTTCGCAAGAGCTTCGATTAAAAGAACCACCAAAATTGCTGCTTCTAAGTATACAAACTATTTCTATTAATCTTCAATAGTTTAATTTAATTGTTTTTAGTAGCTCTTTAAAGCCTTCGAAATTATATGAACTGAAGTTGAAATCTCTCGGCCGGAGAAAATAATGTAGTCAAAATTCAAGAAACTTCAAAAAAATAACAGTACAAAAAAAATATGAAAAATGCACAATGTTTGAATTAGACCACAAACGTAATGCGATAGAAAATATAAAAATGCAAACGGCCAATCGATTTATTACTGAATCAGGATTAGAAGAAAACAACTCTTGGTCTCTGCAAGCAATACAATGTTCGACAGCCGTTACAAAATTATTAACGAAATTATATGAAATCATTTATATGAAATTTGGAACATTTTTATGCTGGTTACTCTCCGAAGCTTATTAGAAAAAGGTTTAAAATGCTTGTATAAGCAAGCAAGCACTTATCCTACGGAAGTTGTTTGCGACGTTTTATAAAAGTTTAAGCCTTTTTTCGCCTTTTTTTCGTTAAAAAATTCTTTAAGCGTGCTTTCAGAAGCTACGTTGTTTTCATAATGAGTTGCTGTAAAACTTTTTGCAATCTTTATAGAAGTTTTTGTGGTAGTTGGGTGGATAGGGAATAGGTTATTTGGCGGCAAAATTTTGGGGCAAAATTATAAATATGAGCTGGTAATACGTTTAAGCCATTTTGTAGTCACCCATTAATTTGTTAATTTTTTAAATTAATCCATTAAAAAACACATTTTTTTTTGTTTTAATAATATAATTTTGTTTGTTTTTGTCTTTTTTGTTAATGTCTTTTTTTGATTGTAAGACATTTGCCAATTATAGATATGCAAAAAGCAAATTAATTTCATTTGTTGAGTTAAGAACAGCTGTGCCCAAATTCTGATAAAACCATCAAAGATCAACTCTGCAAAATTTAGCTTGGATTGAAATTTTAAAATTTTCGGCTTTTCCCAGAAATGACAGAACCAAGTTTTTTTTGTTTTTGTTTGTGTTTTCCTCTATTTGTGGAAATCATTATTTTTCTACAGCTATCAGGCGGAACAAAACTCAAAACAGAAAATTTCCAACACATGTGATGAATAAATAAATAACAACAGCAACAAGCTGTAGACAATTTTTTCAAGCCAAAAGGCAAAAACTAAAAAATGCCAACTCAATTTGCAATAAAAATAAAGATAAAAAGGCAACAACAACAACACCAACAGCATTCATAACAGATATGAAGCTGAATAAGAAAACAAGTGTGGTGAGTTTGAGAAAAAAAAAAAAAAAACGTGAATGTAAAAAACAGAACAAATTGAATTAGAAACCAAAATAAACTAAATTATAATAAAACCAAAGGCAAAAAAAAAAAAAAAACCGGCAGCCGATGCCCAAAGGTAATCATCACAAATGCTTTCATAAAAACTCGAGCAAACGTACAGTCACACACGTCCTCACACAGGCATACACACGCTCAAACACATTGATAAGACACAGCCGCAACGGGGATATGTGTGTGTGTGTGTGTGTGTATAGCCTAAAATTATGCAATAATACTAGCAATTGTAGCATAACTGTAGGCGCTTCAAAATAAATCGCATGCAAAAAGAGAAAATTTGTGAAATTTGAAAATTGAGTCAGCAGCTGCTGTCAACGTCATGCAGCAATTTTTTTTTTTTTTTCTGTTCATCTATGCCTTTTGGTAAGAGAGCTCAAAAATAAAAGGGAAAAGGGTAGCAGTTAGCTAAAATGGCAGTCGAAATACATTTTCAAAATATGTGTGTGTTTAAAACGCGCACTTTGTGTGTGTGCATAAAATGAAAGGCTGCCACCAACCACCTGCAGCACATGCAACAACTGTTTTCTATATAAATATTTAATTAAGCTACAAAACGCACACAGGCGCATATTTAACTACAGCAAAGCCCAAACGCATACCTCAATACAGTCGTCATACACGCACACATAGTCATTCAACATTTATAACTACACATGTGTTTTCCCAAAATTGCAATTCAAACGCATTTCTTTGCACATCATATAAAAGAGCGAAAAAACCCACAACTAGTGTTGAGGCGGAGTTGGCCAGCTTTTCAATTTCTCATTTTAGTGTTTTTTTTGTTTTGTTAAAAGCTTGTCAGCAGTTTTTATTGTTAAGCTTTTTTATGACTATTTTTTCTGCTTTTTTCCCCACCACTGCGCACTTTGTTGTCGATGTTTGTTTGTGTCAGATTTTAAAATCTCTGCACTGTTGTTATATTTGCTGTTGCTGTGTTACTTTGTAAATTTTTATGCGCTGCACTATTGTGTGTGCATACATTTTGCACAACTGTGTTTTTTTTATAAACGCCTACGGTATGTTGAATTTTTACAAAACTCGTTTTCTGATTGCATTCTCTCTCTCTTTCTGTACTCTATACTCTGTGAAATAACTTTATATTACAACTTAATTCGTATCTGTAGTCTGATAATTATAAGAAAGAATGTTTTTTGTTTTGGGGTCATACATTTTTGAGACAACTTAGCTTAAAGTATGCTTAGTATAGTACAACTACAACGCCCGCAAAACTTTTATTTCGCCGTTCTGTTGGTTAAGCGCTCGTTAATTTGATTTAAGTATCCCAGGTTTAATTCTCAACGTAGTGCTGTCAAACTTCGTTGTAGTAATGCCACTTTTTATGTTTTCTTTAATGTGAGAGAAACACTTTGAAAGAGAGTTTTACTATATGAAAAATGGATTAAGCTACGAAACATCATAAGCAGCCAAATTTCATGGTTTTTTAGTTGCAAATTTAACTGATGTTAATAAATGGTATTTTTTCTCGCCATCAGACGTGTTTTTTTCCACAAGGGATCACTTAAAGAAGTTATAAAATCCTGCATACTGAAATGTGTTCCAGAGACTGCGTTCAATTACACAAGAAAAATAAAAATCTCTCAAAACTCATCGAGTTTTGACAGATTCTACTGCTCAAAGATTCTATTACTCAAAGCCGTAGAACAAAGTAACAAAACATAGGATTTCCCATGGGATTATTGTCTCAAATATGGCATCACTCCTTTTTTTTTATTTTGACATTACACCGCTGTCTACTATCTACTTCTGCCACCTTATTTAATATATTTTGAAAATATCCTCAAAATATGATACAATACTAAAAGGTAGCAATGACGTTTCTGTCGAAAACTTTTATCTGCAAAAAAAAAATAACAAAAAAGAGAGCGCTCACAATCCTTGGTAAAGTTTAAACTTATATTTGATACAAAGCTTTCACCTACATGACAACTTTTGTGACACTTCAGTAGCAATTTCAACGCTCCTCAATATATACCTATCACTACTAGTGTTGGGTAACTGATACAAGAGGCAACTCAACGAGCTTTGAGCGTCATGTGGAACATTCTCCACTCATTCTCACCTCATTTGAAGTGGAACATTGCACCACTTTATTTCGATAAATGAGTAACTCACTCAAACTCGCCCCAAATCTTTTTTGTGCCCATCAGTAATCACAATAGTTGTCAAACCTGAATGTGACCAGCGCATATTGCATATTTTTGAGAGCAGCAAGTGTGCTCTCAAGAGAAACTTACCTACTGAAAATGCTACCTGCATTTTTGTATCATGTCCTTAAAACACGTTTGAAAGATAATTGCGTCCTCTTTCCCACGTTATGTGATTCAAAGCGAAGAGATTTAATTTGAGTGAGTGTTTCAAAATTTAATTGAAGTTAATTCATTTCTGTTGTCCTGTTTTAAAAATGACTATATATAAATTTATTTGCTTCTAGAACAAAAAAATGCTATTGATATTTTTAAGATTTTTATGAGAGATCATTATTTCATAAAAATTGACGCATAAATTTTCTCAAATCGTATACATGATCATAACCACCGAAAAGACTTTTTTCCACCAGAATCATGAATGCTTGAATATGAATAACTTAAAAACTTATGAATATTTCATCCGATTTGCACAAATGTTTACTAATTGTAAGAATTTTTTGGGAAATAATGATCTTTTATAATAAATCTCAAACACTTTGTTGGTCCTTTTTTTTGATGAATTTTGGTTCCGAATAAAAATTTAGAGTGGCAACCGTAATTATCGTTACCAATATATCAGTGCGCTAGAAGTGGGCTAGACTGTCACGTTGGGAACGTGGGTTCGTATCCTAGCTGTGTAAGTATTAAAAATTAACTTCATATTTTTTTAACTTTTAAATTTAATTAACTTAATAACTTCAGTTCTAATTCCGTTTCATTAACTTATTGGTCAAAAATAACCTTACAAATAAGTTTGCTTAAAATTTAAAAAAAAAATT
Source organism: Tetanocera ferruginea (assembly GCA_958299015.1). Lineage (NCBI taxonomy): Eukaryota > Metazoa > Arthropoda > Insecta > Diptera > Sciomyzidae > Tetanocera > Tetanocera ferruginea. Next base: position 16,943,974 of record OY282641.1, read on the forward strand.
GTACATGTCATTGTTTATTAAAAAAACAAAAATATTTAAAAAAAAATAAAATTTTTTTTGAGGTTCTTGTGGCAGGGGTTCAACTCAGGCCAGTGAAGTATTAAACGTGAACGTTAGCAAGCTTGTCTAAACATGAACTTTCAAAACATTGTTTCAATTTCATTGACAACGTGCGTATAAGTGTTTCGTGTTCTATAAATAGACCGGCTACTGATAAGGTCAAAAGGTAGCTATGAGGTGTCAATTGACTCCGCCGATATACTTTTGAACTGGTTCTAAGATTGGTTCAAAGGTATCTATCCGATGTCGATTTCAATGACAACGCCAACGCCGTGTAAAAGGGACCGGTTTGTTTCATATGGTATTATACTATTATACTATACTATTATATACTATTAAATATTTTTTAAACACCTATAAAAATATGTATTTTTCATGGTATTTTCATGCATATAAGCTTATTGGAAAAGTATTGTGCTCTTTTTTTTTTTGTATTTTGTATGGTGTGGTTTAAACAAAACTCAGTACTATGAAAACTACGTTTTTTATATGCGTTTAAAAAAAATATTTATTCGAAAATCATTAATATTTTACTGGGGCGCTATATGGCGTACATTCTACTAAAAACTGGTTACCAGAAATCGAAAGATTCTCCAAAAAGCGAACACTAATTATGACAATTAAAAATAATTAAGCAGAAGAAAGCTTTTGAATATCGATTTCTCACAATTTATATAATTGTGGCACTACGTTTTGGTTAAACAACATCATACGATAAATGAGTTGAAAGAAGAGCTCAATAAATTTCCCATAAAATTAAATGCAAGTGAATATCTTGAAAAATACATATTAAACAGGTATTTTAAACAACCTCTCTTCGAAAATGACGAAGTATCGATTTTTGGGATCTCAAAAGAGTTTGTAAAGGCAAAACATTTCAAAAATTTTTAGTTAATATATGTGTGCCATGAAGAACTTTAGTTTTTTTGCTTATCTGGGTTATGCATTCTGAAAAAAAAAATTTATATGTAACAACTTCGTTTTCTAAGGAAAAGGGGTTCAGAAAAACCAAAACCGCTCCATGGGTATTTCTCTGTTAACAAAAAAAAAAAAATTGTATACAGAAACTGTTTTTGAGAGTCTTTTAAGAGTCCTTCTAACGTTTAAGTCGGAATCCGGTGAAAATTAAATTACGATCCGGCTTACTAAATATGTTTAATTTTTGTTATGTGCTGATTATGTTGGCAATTCCTTCGATTCGAGTTATATTTTCAACTCTTAACATGGAACCCACTAAGGCGACTTAGAATATTTGGAAAAAAATTTAAAAGTAAGACTAAATAAGAAAGCCTGAATTTGCGGAAAATCGGTTCATTCCTTCGCCACCGAAATAATCAAAGAAATTTCTTCTTAAATTGTTGTTTTTCGTCCTTCTTTTATAGTTATTTTTGTAAACATCTAAAACCCAAACTCTGCAGAACTATGTTTATAGTAAAGTCATGTGATACAGTAAAAAAAAATTCCTATTAACTTTCGAACCTAGAGAAAAAAGTTCACAATTCTTAATTTTCCATCGTATTTTCCCGAATCTGTTGCATAAAAATGTCTCTAAATTGTCAAATATTTTCCGATTTAAAGGAAAAGGGCCTATTAGGCAAAAAATTGTTGGTTTAATTTTTCTTTTGTTTACCCGTTTATGTCCAGTGACATATTAAAGTTATACGGTAACTTTATAACAATGAGCAAATGCTGACTTAAATCGAAATATATATCTTTTTAACGATAGGTCTTTACCACACTTTTCCAAAGAAAAATTCTCATTCATTTAAATCGGTTGATATTTGCGCAATTTTGTGGGATTTCATTAAACTTATTTTGAAAATCCAAAGAAAGATTATGAATGAGAATCTAGAAGTCGATTTTAGACGAAATTTCATCGGTTATTTTGGTGGCGAGGGGCTCAAACAATTTTTTTGAAATTCCGGCTCTTAAGTTTTCATCCCAAGGTGTCGTCAGAAATTCAACGTTTTTTTTTTCCTATCGGAATTAAGCATAATTAGTACTCACCAAAGGACGAACTTAAAGACTAGTGCTGTTTTTACAACGAAGTGCAAAATGAATGTAAAAATTTCACTGTGGGGAGAAAAAATTGCATTTTGACCCGAGTCAAAATAATGAAAATATTTTAGCTAAAGACCTACAACATTCGTATAACTGCCGAAGGTTATATATAAAAAATTCATAAAACAGCGTACAACTAGCGCTAGCAAAACATTTTGGCCGTACAGATCCTAAACAACGCTGAAGCAGGTTTATTTTATAACGACCACTATCACCTTCTGTACGGACAAAATGTCCTGACAGTGACCATTTTAAATTTTTTTTTTTTTAAATAAAATATGTTGCTGGCCATGCTTGAAGTTTGAACAAGAAACCATTAGTTCAAAATTTAACGCACTTCAGCTACAGCACAGACGCTATGATTACGTAAAGTCGTTTTTATATATGTTTTACATTTGATAAACCCCCCCCCCAAAAAAAAAAAAATTCCTGGTTACAACACCAAAAAACTAATTTTGATGTTGTTGTATTATTTGCACATCAACATTAACAACCGAACGACGTAATTCTGTTGACAGTGTATTTTAAAGTGCAGAAAAAAAAATTAAAATATTATATTTTCCTGTCCAAATTGGATGAAGGAAAATTCTGTCCAATTTTTTTAGCATGCAATTTGCTCGTCATCGTTGTTTGTTTTTTTGTTTTTTTTTTTGTTTTTTCGGTTCCCTTGGTGCTGCCAAACCATCCCAAAATTTCTTAGATTAGGCATAAGAGAGCATATTAATTTTTTTATTAACAATCCATAAATGGCAAGCTTTAAATACAAATAAGCTTGATTTTTATTTGTTAAACAGCACCAAAATGTCATAAATTGGTCACAAGTGAGTATATTAATTTTTTTGATAAATGATCCAAAAATCACTTACACTGAGAAAAAACATCAAAGAAACTCAGGCTTGTATTAAAATAAACCATGCTTGAAAAAGCATCGAGCACGATTTTGAGTTGTTTTAAGCAAGTTTCTGCTTGAGTAAATTGAACAAAAATATTCTTATATCGAGCACAGACTTGCTTGAAACAAGAATTTATGTCTATTTAAACAATTGTTTTTTTGATATGTTACACTTCCTTGTTTAGGAGTAACACACCAAATGTTGTTTCTTTACTCCAGCAGCCATTGAATCATAGATTGGAATCGAGACACCAATAAAATTGAAAATTTGTATACATACTCAAGCGGGACTCGAACCTTTGTCCTTCGGGTGCCAGTCGATCACTCTTCCACTGAGCTGTTGGTAATTTGGTCAGCTCAAATTTCTCTCCGTGTATTGTTATGAAAAACGGCAAACTAACTTATCTTTTTTCAAGCTGACTTAAACTGAACAAAACTTAATCAATTGAACTGCTTTAAATAAAATTGGTATGACTCAATAGGCATCACATGAAGCCGCAGTGTCAGAGCTATCTTAGCTAACCGTAAACATATCTATCTATTAAAGCATTGGAGCCAAGTTTTGAATGCAACGTAATGATGAAAAAAGAACGTTCGATGCTTGAATTGGTCACGGCCAATGTGCAAAAAATTCATTGAAAAACACATTTAGTTCACAAAAAAAAATTAATTTCTGGTCAAATTATGACACAATATTAATAATTATTTTTTTGAATAAACAACACAAACCAGTTCACAATCGTGTGTTCTTAGTTTTTGCAGAAGATGTAGGATCTCGTCAAAGGTACGGTTCAAAGTTCAAAATCAATTACTTTAATGTTTATAAAAAGTTCACATACAAAACAACAAAAAAAAATAGTTCGTTAAAATTGTAATCCTTCATGTTTTTAGAGTTACTCGGTTTTTTTTTTTTCATTCATACACTATAATGACATCCGGAATTCATATTCTGCTCTTGCAAGGAGGTTTTTAAATATAGTATAATAATAAAACATATGGAGCTCTGGACACAACTGATGTTTATACTTCAAAATTAAAATGAAAAAAAATTTTTTTTAAATTGAAATATCTTTAATTTATATCAAGTTAAATGCTAGCAGTTTATTTGACTATCTTTAGATTTGCTTCAAGCAAACTTTACAAAATCATCAATTTACTCATCTATGTTGTTATCTATAAGTATGACTATTCAATCAAACTACACATAAGTAGTATCTCTATGTAGTTACTTGTATCTGTGCATATGACTGCTTACAAGTGCATCACGTTGTTTGACTAACTATATAGCTAGCTGTACATTTATAAGGTTCACTGAATTTTCATCTTTGATCATCAGTCAGTTTTATCATATCGGTTCTCTGCTTGTTGTGTAGTAAAAGGAAGTTTTTTGTTTTAGGTTATTTGTTGTTGGTTATTGCCATACATATGTATGTATGTAATGTATGTAATGTTCTAATAATAGTTGTTTCTAGGTTGATTCTGTTGCTACCAGTTCAAAGTGTTGCATGCATCATTGAATAGAGATGCTTGGCATCAAATGCTAGCCTGCAACTATTCCACTGTTCAGTACTCACCAAAAAGGTTTACATTTATGATGGCGTATGAAACAGACATTTGAGTGTATAAAATATGTCTTGAATGAATATATAACTCAACTGTACGTCATAGCAACTCAAGTGCACTTCAGAAGCATTTGTATAAAATATGCAAAAATATATAAAAATAAGCAGAAATTAATAATCAATATTTGCTTTGATTCTTATATAAAAGAACAAACATTAGTAGAGAGTGTGAAGTACTCGTATAAAAATTGACTCAAAGGCATCAACATAAATTTCAACATACAACTAAGAATATGTGCTTTGAAATACTTTCTTATGTTTTTTTTTAAACCATTCTTTACTTCTTTTTTACTCCCCACTTTAAGCGTTCGTTTCAATCTTAAATCTTAAATCTTAAATCTTAAATCTTAAATCTTAAATCTTAAATCTTAAATCTTAAATCTTAAATCTTAAATCTTAAATCTTAAATCTTAAATCTTAAATCTTAAATCTTAAATCTTAAATCTTAAATCTTAAATCTTAAATCTTAAATCTTAAATCTTAAATCTTAAATCTTAAATCTTAAATCTTAAATCTTAAATCTTAAATCTTAAATCTTAAATCTTAAATCTTAAATCTTAAATCTTAAATCTTAAATCTTAAATCTTAAATCTTAAATCTTAAATCTTAAATCTTAAATCTTAAATCTTAAATCTTAAATCTTAAATCTTAAATCTTAAATCTTAAATCTTAAATCTTAAATCTTAAATCTTAAATCTTAAATCTTAAATCTTAAATCTTAAATCTTAAATCTTAAATCTTAAATCTTAAATCTTAAATCTTAAATCTTAAATCTTAAATCTTAAATCTTAAATCTTAAATCTTAAATCTTAAATCTTAAATCTTAAATCTTAAATCTTAAATCTTAAATCTTAAATCTTAAATCTTAAATCTTAAATCTTAAATCTTAAATCTTAAATCTTAAATCTTAAATCTTAAATCTTAAATCTTAAATCTTAAATCTTAAATCTTAAATCTTAAATCTTAAATCTTAAATCTTAAATCTTAAATCTTAAATCTTAAATCTTAAATCTTAAATCTTAAATCTTAAATCTTAAATCTTAAATCTTAAATCTTAAATCTTAAATCTTAAATCTTAAATCTTAAATCTTAAATCTTAAATCTTAAATCTTAAATCTTAAATCTTAAATCTTAAATCTTAAATCTTAAATCTTAAATCTTAAATCTTAAATCTTAAATCTTAAATCTTAAATCTTAAATCTTAAATCTTAAATCTTAAATCTTAAATCTTAAATCTTAAATCTTAAATCTTAAATCTTAAATCTTAAATCTTAAATCTTAAATCTTA
>OY282641.1:16952396-17049896 GCA_958299015.1 Tetanocera ferruginea
ACTCTTTACTCTTTACTCTTTACTCTTTACTCTTTACTCTTTACTCTTTACTCTTTACTCTTTACTCTTTACTCTTTACACTGTTAAATATGAAATTTTAAATATTTTTGATGTGACTTGTTGCTTATTTTACTGTTTTTTAAGCAACCTTAAAAATATTGTTATCAATAGCTTAAAGCTTAAACTTTTACCCTCTGGTATATTTTCAACAGAAGTTTAATTTTTTAATTTTTTCAATACAGTCATGACTGTCATAATGAGTGTGACCACAATTCCACATATTCACACGCAATTTTATACACCCAAATAGACACACACACACAATACTTCGCACACACACATACATTAGTGCGTATTAAATTAAACTCACGCATTTCGGTGGTTTTTGATTGTGACATAATAAAATGATGAAAAAAGAAGAAATGGAATAAATTTATTTAAATAAAACTAGTAAGGTATATCTTCGACTTGGCCGAAGTTAAAATACCCCACGGCCGATTCTTATGGGTAGAAGAATCTTAAATTGGAGAGCTTTTTGTAAGAGATTTTGAAAGATTTTATTATTTTTATGTGTCTAAAATACATACATATCAAATTGTTTTCTTGCAGCTTAAATATAAGCCTTTTTATAAAGTTTTAAATTTTGAGGTTGTATGGGAGGTGGGCGTCTTAGATTGTGTATGACGCCCATTTTTCTAACATACCTCAGTTTCTACATAGAATACACAAATACCGAGTTTCTGTCTTGTAATTTTAATATTAGACTCTTTATAGATTTTTAAATTTTGGAGTTGTATGGGAGGTGGGCGTGTTAATGGGTGGATGACGCCCAATTTTATAACACACCTCAGTTTTGACATTAAATACACAAATACCGAGTTTCCATCTTGTAACTTTAATATTAGCCTCTTTATAGATTTTTAAATTTTTGGGTTGTATGGGAGGTGGGCGTGTTAATGGGTGGATGACGCCCAATTTTATAACACACCTCAGTTTTGACATTAAATACACAAATACCGAGTTTCCATCTTGTAACTTTAATATTAGCCTCTTTATAGATTTTTCAATTTTGGGGTTGTATGGGAGGTGGGCGTGTTAATAGGTGCATGACGCTCAGTTTTCTAACACACCTCAGTTTTGACATTGAATACACAAATACCGAGTTTCCATCTTGTAACTTTAATATTAGCCTCTTTATAGATTGTTCAATTTTGGGGTTGTATGGGAGGTGGGCGTGTTAGTGGGTGGATGACGCCCATTTTTCTAACACACTTAATTTTTCACATTGAAAACACAAATACCGAGTTTCCGTTTTGTAACTTTAATATTAGCCTCTTTATAGATATTTCAATTTTGGGGTTGTATGGGAGGTGGGCGTGTTAGAGGGTGGATAACGCCCATTTTTCTATGACATCTTAGTTTTGACATAGAATATACATATACCAAATTTCAGTATTGTAGCTTTAATATTAGCTTCTTTGTAGAGTTTTCAATTTTGGGGTTGTATGGGAGGTAGGCGTGGTTTTCATCCGATTTAGCCCATTCTCGAACTTGACCTTAGTTTTTTTAAAAAAAGCTTAAATATCGAATTTCATTACGATAACTTCAAAATTACGGCTGTAATCGTGTCGACAGACAGACGGACAGACGGACAGACGGACAGACGGACAGACGGACAGACGGACAGACGGACAGACAGACGGACATGGCTAAATCAACTCAGGTGGTGATGCTGAGCAAGAATATATATACTTTTCCATACCTACCACGCCTCCTTTTGGGTGTTACACACGTCGTGACAAAATTAATATACCCCTTACGCAGTACGCGTGGGGGTATAAAAATGCGCAACAACCACAGCGAGAGTTGTAATATCCTGTGTTGCTCGAGAAAAGCAATGATTTCAATAAAAAATGAAAAAAAAAAAATTAAAAAAAAATACAGAATACTTTATAGCGCCGAACTTCAGCGCTGCTGGTGGTCCTGCTGATATTAAAATCCAACAGCGTGAAGTGAAGATTTTTTTGGTTTTTTTTTTTTTTGGCTTGTTGTCGCTGTTGATGGGCAGCACTTTATTAAAGCTGACTGTTTTTTTGTTGTCTTTGTTATAGTTGTATTTGTTGCTGGTGTTGTTGTTGTGTAACAGTATTTTATTTATTTTTCGGTTGCTACTGATAAGGTTAATACTGGCTTATAAGTTGCCACCTTTTGTCATTTACTTGCAGAACTTGGTTGGCGGAAATTGTATGGCTGATGGCTTGTAGATTGGCGGCTGGTAACGGAAGTTAAAAGAAAGATTGTTAAAAATCCCTGTTGCTGCCAGATTTGCTCACTTTTGCCTCATTTGGCTTTATTCATCAGTGTTTGTTATTTGGTTTGTTGTTGTTTTTTTTTTTTGTTGTTGTTTAATTTAAGTAAATGTTTGCACACATCCGGCAACTCAAGCATCAGGCATCCGAGTGAGTTATAAAGAGAACTCACGCACATGTAGAGATATCCTGGTGTTTATTTTTTTACCCAGTCTTTTTTGTTTCTTTGACTCAGTTGTTATGTAAAGCTTTTTTTAAGCTTTTCGTCAGCAGATACTTACACGTGTTGTCTGTACGTGTGTGTAACTGTGTGCGCGGTTTTGTTTATGTGGTGCTCATATGTACATGTATTCACTTGTATTCTGGCACGACTTGACTCTGCTCGTACCAAAAGTCAACCAGTGCGACATTTATTTGACAGCCACAACTTATGCAGTCTCTTCGCTCAGATGAGTAAAATGATTAATTGCGGTATATTAAAATATGAAAAATTTACCTTATTATTCAGTGGTTTTTATGGTAGTGAAAAATATTTTAAATTACATGTAGGTAAACATAAATTTATATAATTTCTTTAATGAAATATTCGAGTCTTATCGTAAATGCAGAGATATTTTTTATAAATTTAAGTTAGAGAAGATTTAAAAATACATCCAAACAATACGCATTTAATTATAAATAATACAAGTTAACACTGCAAAGTCATATTCAGGGTTTATTTAACTCTTTTCATGCATGGTATTTAGAAAAAGCTGTAAAAACTTTTTCAAGTTTTTCAAATTATTCCGAAATTTAACTTTGATTGAGAATTCGTACTCTGTTTTGAGTTGCATTGAGAACTTTAAAATTTTTAATTTTACTCAAAAAAGAACAAAAAAGACTCATTAAGGCTAAAAAGAATATACAAGCTTATTTATAAAAGAGTCCAATCAAGAATTTATATTTTTTTTATATTCAGTTAATTTTATTTATTTTTTGTTATTTAATAAAAAATTTATATTATGTTAAAATAATATTCCTGTTTTTTGGAAAGAATAAAAATGTAGGTTAACAGATGCATTTCAATATTATACTTGCGCTGCTTCACGGTTTGGCAATCTTGGCTGTCAATGACGAAGTTTTCCGTCGATATTACCAATATATAATAAACCAGGAAAGTGACGTTTCTGTTGGATACTTCAATCTGTCAAAAGAATAGAATTTTTCTTTCGTTTGTGTTTGTAAACATTTACTTACAAGCGCACCAATATTACCTGCTTTAATTTATTGTTAAAATATTAGGGATATTCACACTGACTTGGTTAGTTGGGTACGGGTAGATTGAGTACTTATGATTACTGCGGGCACCCTTGACTGCAATTGAGTACAGCTGATGAGAGCTGAGTGACAGCTAGAAAAAAATTGCCACTATATTATTCTATTGTACGGGCGTAAAAAAGTTATTTAATATAGGAGTAATTTTTAACGTGAACTTTGCGGCATTTAATTATTTTTAATTCAAAAATTTTAAAATAACTCATTTTAACACATTTGTATATTTTATTCACTTATAATTGGTTTACTTTGTGTTAGTTTTTTGTCAATTCAATTATTGCCTACTTTTGGAAAAGGTGGTAACCCATGAAAAAAGTACTCAATCAAACTACCCAAACAAGTCAGGGCGTCAGCTAGAGTAGATTGATAGATGGGTACTTGGGTATAATGGCACTTTTACAAAAGAAAATGTACAGGGTTGCCCATATTCGACGGACCCATGTTTTTGTTAAAAAAGTCAAAGAAAAAAATAAAAATTTGGCGGTTGGCAATCTTAATCATTTAATTTGTTCCAAGTAGATTTGTTTACATCAATTTTTGAATATGATATCTCTCAAATGGCCGCCTCTGGCGTTGATGGCGTATTGTGCCCTTTTTGCAGCATTTTCCATCGTTTTCGCCAACATTTCGGCCGGAATAGCGGCTATTTCTTCACGAATGTTGTCCTTGAGCTCTTCTACGGTCCTTGGCTTGTTAACGTAAACCTTTGACTTCAAATATCCCCACAAGAAGAAGTCAGGCGGCGTCAAATCGGGCGAACGCGGTGGCCAGTCCAAATCACCACTTTTCGACATCAAACGGCCCGGAAACAAATTCTTCAGAAAATCGATTGTTATGCGACTTGTGTGCGGTGGAGCGCCGTCTTGTTGAAACCAGAACTGCCTCATACGCTTTCGACGAATAATTGGCATCGCAAAATTGGTCATCATGTCGCGATAACGCTCCTGGTTGATGGTAACAGCATGGCCATTTTCATTTTGGAAGAAAAACGGCCCAATGACCGTTTTCGCACTAACGCCGCACCAAACTGTGACTTTTTCGTCATGAAGAGGCACTTCTTGAATCTCCTGAGGATTTTCAGTGGCGTAAATACGGCAATTTTGGTTATTTACGGTCCCATTCAATGTGAAATGGGCTTCATCGGACATGATAATTTTGTTCCAAAATTGCTCGTCATCTTCGGCCATTTCGATGACTCTTTGGGCCCATTCTAATCGACGAGGCTTGTCCGCAGGCAACAATCTTTGCGTCAATTGAATTTTGTACGGGAACAAATGCATATCAACGCGAATAATCCGTTGTAAAGTGGACCGAGCCATGCCCAACTGCTGAGAACGGCGTTTTTGGGATGTTCTTGGGGACCTCTCAACACTGGCTCGTACGGCAGTGATATTCTCGGCCGATCGCCTTGGTCGACTTTTATTTCGCCTCTTCGGATTAGAAAGAGCCTCACCAGTCGAAAATTTTTCGTATAAACGCTTAATGGTGTTCTTAGAAGGCGCACTTCTCACATTTTTTAATATTTTAAAAGCACGTTGAGTTTTCACAATTGACTTCTTCTGTTAAATGTAAATTTCAACTATTTCAGAGCGCTTGCGTGGCGTGTATTGTTCCATGGTAAAAATCTGCTTGGACTGACGCTTCAAACGCGGTATGTCATTAAGCGATCTGACATCTCTGTCAAAAGTTATGGCGTTGCCAGATGGGTCCGTCGAATATGGGCAACCCTGTATGGCATTTGCCAATCTACTCAACTACCCAAAGCAGTGTGAATACCCCTATTGATTATGTTATGAAGAATTCAAACTTTCCATACACCCTACATACAGCACTATCAGTTGCTTGACGAAATTCTATAGCGAGTGCTGTCACGCTCCTTTTTGATGGTCTTCAGCGTTCCGGGAGTATTTTCTGGCTAAGCCGTAGTATTCGCTGAATCACGTACAATTATTGTACAAATTTTTTTGTTGATTTAATATTTTAGTTTATAATTTATGCTAGAGAACAAAACAAACACAAACATTTTAAATTTTTTATTTACTAAAAATTAGCTGTCATTGCAAAACATTTAATTTATACAGCACACTTGATTTTCTAGTTAAAATATTTGAGTACTTTCTCTACACTCAAAGCAAAACAAAAAAAAAAAGGTTCGAGCAAACTCTGTTTTGTGCTCAACAGAAATTCGTTTTCTCCTTAAAATACAAAATATGACCTTCGTAGATGGTTACAATTCTAGAATTAATAAGATTGTAACTAAAAAAATTGAAAAGCGGATTAAGAGGTATTCTATCATCTATTCGAATGCGTAGAATCTCTGACGGGTGCAGCTTATGTTTCAGAAAGCAATAAAAACATCCCTTAATTCCTCAAAAGTTACAGTTGCAGGAAATGAGAAATTTGCATTATTATTAATTTATATATTTAAAAAAAAAAGAGTTACAGTATTAGTAAGGCTCTTTGTATTTTTCGCACAAATGCAGAATTAGTGGGATAAAAATAAGTTTGTGGCTATAACTATTAATTGATTTGAGATATAAAGTTATTTCCTTCAAATACATTATTTTAGAATTTTATACATTATGAAAAAAAGAAAAATCATATAAAAAAAATAATTTCCTCAAAAAAATCATGCCTTGTTTTTTATGAAACGGACAGTTCATTACATTCACCTTTAATGCGCTAAAGACTTTGAAAGAAAATCAAAAATGTAAATTTGAGTTTTTCTACTTTTGCAACAAAAATAATTTTACCTTATATTTTGAAAAAAATTATGGTTTCATTCAAAAAGGTATAATTTAAATATAAACAAAAAAGGAACGGTAAAACTTTTATGAATAAATTTAACTGATCAGCCTTAAACACAAAAAAAAAAAATAAAAATAATATCTATTAAAAAAAAAACTCGCCTGTAGCAACGTACACGTGGCAGAAGTGAAACTTCTTTAACAGTAAGAAATAAGAGAGATTTTAGTATGTTACGCGTTCAGTTTTAATTATATTTTGTTTGGCTATATATCATGTGCCTATGTGGCGTAAACGTATAGATTCCGGCTCATAAGCAACGATGTTCGGGGTTCAATTCTCGGCAGCGGCAGTCATTTTTTTTTTTATTTTCATATGAATTGAAAACGTTAGCCTAGCGTCACGAAAAAGAACCTTTAAATTCCACTCGCCGCCAAAGAAGTTTCACTTCAAAAATGGCAGAGATATCTGCTTCTCAATTTAGAACATTCAATTTGAGAGAGTTTTTTCTCTTTCTTAGCATTTTTTTGAAATACACTCTTAATAACTTACGACAATATTAAGAAAATTCATTAAAAATACTTTTGGTTACAGCTTTACAATAATTTTCATCTCATTTCAAGGAAAATTTAATAAACTTTTAGACATAATGAGAAAAATTGGAAAACCGTTAAAATTCGACCAAGATTTGACATGGAGAGTAGAATTTTTACAAATTTGACAATTGATGAATGCATATAACTAAATTTCTTTAAGAAAAGTTTTACTATTGAAAAAAAACTCAATTCAACCAACTTAAAAGCTCTATTCTAACCAAATTCTATTTTGATCAAAGAGCGAGTTTTTTCGTAAAAAGTTAATTTCTCTCTTAGTAGGTTGAGGGAAGGAGGTTGAGTGCTTATTAATACTAAAAAAGCGTACGTCAAAGTACAATTTTCACATATGGGCAAGGCCACTGTCAGTAACGTCACGCTCGTATACCTATTTTGGTCAATATCTTTACAAAATACAATTAATTCTCCCAACTTCAGAACGGCATATGAAAATTCACATCATAGCTGTTGTTTCATTCGCAGACAATTTTGCTGCATCACGTTTTGTAGTGAAGTTATGACCATTTTAAGCCGTCAGTAACGTCACCGGATTTTTGAATTGTGTTTTGAGGTTACTGAACGTTTGTTTTAAAAATGAGCGAATTGAAAAGAGTTCATGTTTATTATTGCCCAGTATTTTAAAAAAGGAAAGATGAAAGATGATTTTTATCCAAGATGTGGGCTTAATACTTTATGTTTTAATCACGTAAATGACATAAACGCAGCGTCAGTTACGTGACGCAAAATGTCAGTAACGTCACACGTACGAATTTCGTTAGGATTTTCGGCTCTTATTTTTTTCTTGGGTTAATAGAGGGACCCTAAACGGCCAAAAAATCATCGTAGAGAAGTTTTAAAATGCAACCCTGGGGAGATATTAAGAGGAAACCACTTTTTGCACTAATCTAATAAAAAAACATTATATTTAATCGGGCTTGTGGTGACCGTGGCATGTAGGTTAAGTGTGTGGCCTAGCATGCTCGGAGCACGAGTTCGATCCCTAGTCACGGCGAAAAAGTTTTTTCAATTAAAAATTTTTCTGATCGGTCCCCCCACCTCTCTGCATACAATGTCAAACCTCAGAGAGTAAATAATGCCATCTAAAGCTTCTTGAGAACATGATCTTTAGCCGTTTGGAGTCGGCATAAAACATGTTGGTCCAGTTCTCGGTCAATTGTGTGCAAACATTTAATAACACACACAACACAATTGATCATAAGAAGATCGGTCAAAGTCCTTTCAAGGGCTGAAATTGCCAATTTGTTTTGTTTTTTTGTAAATCGGACTTGCCCTTTAGAGCTGATTTTTGTATGAAAGAGTGTTAGTTAATTAAATTATCTCTTTAATGATGTGTATAGCTTGAGGGTTGAAATTGGTTTTTGACCAGTTTTGCATCATTAAAATGAAAATTTCTAATTTTTCCCTACTTTTCAGTTTTAGCGACTATTTAGTTCGAAAAATGTCGAATTGTTTTCTGTTTTTTTTTTTTTTTTGCGAAACATTTGTGAAATTTCTTCCTAAATGGTGTTAAAAATTTTGTGTCAGTATTTTGAACTTGTAACGAGTGTTTTTGTTTCGAAGGCTGAGGTATGCTCAGCCGCTCCAGGGTCCGTCCAAGGGATCTCGCAACCCTTGGGCAAAAGTAAATTTGTCTTTATCAGAAATTAAATAGATTAATTAATCGCAGAATTAGAATTAAAATTAATCTGTAATCAACTTAATTTCCTGGCTTTATCACCACCCGAAAGCTGACTTACAATTAAAATATTAATTGTAATCAACTGGGATGTCAAGTGGACTCAACATGACTATACCAACATTTTGCGCACTACTTACACAGAGAGTATATTATAACAAGAGATTTTATAAGAATAACTTCGCTCTGTTAATGTTAATTTCATGATGTCGCCAAGAGGACGAACTTTTTAATCTACCGTGAATGTCAACGCTTCTCTCAGAGCTTCTCTCAGAGCAGCTGAAATAGATAGACAAAATGTTTGTAGATGCTTGCAATTCTATTTGGAAACTCTCTTCAAATTCTTTCCTCTTGTCCCCTTGCCTATTGGTTTCCACCCCTATGCATATTGCCTTATGTTTGTTTTTTTTATAATCAACCACGATCGTTGTTGTTGTTAAGCTGTTGTAAAAAGGAAGCAATTCGCGTAGTTCGTTAGGTTGTTTTTGTTGTTGTTGAAGTCAAATGCAAACGATGTTGTTGTTCTTATTAGCTGTTGTTGTTGTAGGATTTTGTTAGATTTTGGATATTTTACGTATATCTCCTTGTGTGGCTATGAATGAATCTAAAAATAGAAATACATGTATTCAATACATTTACAGCTTCCAATTTGAATGTATGCGTTTGTCTTAAAGCTGAAATGAAATAATTTGCATTTTTGATATTTTTGCATTTTGTCGATCTCACAGAAGTTGCTTTTGAAAAACGTTGTAACTTTTGCGTTTTCAGTCGGATTGAGATAAAACAGAGTACAAAATTAAATAGAATTTATCGAATATTAATATGGCATCAAAAATAAATGTTGAAAAAAATTAATCAATGCATTTTTAATATGATGTTTTTTTATTATCAGATTAAAAATAAACATTCATAACCTTATTTTTCCAAATTTTTAATTTCTATTTTTATAATATTTTATTTGAACTAATTTTATTGGCATAGAAGCAAAATTACTAGTGTCTTATGTTTTTAAAATTAAATATTTATTTAAAATATATATGCCTATAATTAATTATTTGTTGTATTTATTTGAATATATTTATATATATTTTAATTTATTTCTTATTTATTTTGAATGAATATACCTAAATATTTTTATTTATTTGTTTATTTTAAATATCAGTCTTAGCAATTTGATTTTTTTTATAACTTATTTATGAAGTATAAAGTGTTTGGTATTTAAAACAATATACAAATAAGAATTATTAAATGATTGTTCCCATTATTAAAATATAGGTACATTCGATACATAAACTAAAATTAACTCTAAGGGTTTTTTTCTTCTTTTCATCATCGTTTTAGTAGATTTAATAAGCATCACAACAAACAAAATGATTCACTTACTTTTATATTTTATATTTTATATTTTATATTTTATATTTTATATTTTATATTTTATATTTTATATTTTAAATTTTATATTTTATATTTTATATTTTATATTTTATATTTTATATTTTATATTTTATGTTTTATATTTTATATTTTATATTTTATATTTTATATTTTATATTTTATATTTTATATTTTATATTTTATATTTTATATTTTATATTTTATATTTTATATTTTATATTTTATATTTTATATTTTATATTTTATATTTTATATTTTATATTTTATATTTTATATTTTATATTTTATATTTTATATTTTATATTTTATATTTTATATTTTATATTTTATATTTTATATTTTATATTTTATATTTTATATTTTATATTTTATATTTTATATTTTATATTTTATATTTTATATTTTATATTTTATATTTTATATTTTATATTTTATATTTTATATTTTATATTTTATATTTTATATTTTATATTTTATATTTTATATTTTATATTTTATATTTTATATTTTATATTTTATATTTTATATTTTATATTTTATATTTTATATTTTATATTTTATATTTTATATTTTATATTTTATATTTTATATTTTATATTTTATATTTTATATTTTATATTTTATATTTTATATTTTATATTTTATATTTTATATTTTATATTTTATATTTTATATTTTATATTTTATATTTTATATTTTATATTTTATATTTTATATTTTATATTTTATATTTTATATTTTATATTTTATATTTTATATTTTATATTTTATATTTTATATTTTATATTTTATATTTTATATTTTATATTTTATATTTTATATTTTATATTTTATATTTTATATTTTATATTTTATATTTTATATTTTATATTTTATATTTTATATTTTATATTTTATATTTTATATTTTATATTTTATATTTTATATTTTATATTTTATATTTTATATTTTATATTTTATATTTTATATTTTATATTTTATATTTTATATTTTATATTTTATATTTTATATTTTATATTTTATATTTTATATTTTATATTTTATATTTTATATTTTATATTTTATATTTTATATTTTATATTTTATATTTTATATTTTATATTTTATATTTTATATTTTATATTTTATATTTTATATTTTATATTTTATATTTTATATTTTATATTTTATATTTTATATTTTATATTTTATATTTTATATTTTATATTTTATATTTTATATTTTATATTTTATATTTTATATTTTATATTTTATATTTTATATTTTATATTTTATATTTTATATTTTATATTTTATATTTTATATTTTATATTTTATATTTTATATTTTATATTTTATATTTTATATTTTATATTTTATATTTTATATTTTATATTTTATATTTTATATTTTATATTTTATATTTTATATTTTATATTTTATATTTTATATTTTATATTTTATATTTTATATTTTATATTTTATATTTTATATTTTATATTTTATATTTTATATTTTATATTTTATATTTTATATTTTATATTTTATATTTTATATTTTATATTTTATATTTTATATTTTATATTTTATATTTTATATTTTATATTTTATATTTTATATTTTATATTTTATATTTTATATTTTATATTTTATATTTTATATTTTATATTTGTTGACAGTCACATGAAAAATGCCAACACGTTGTCATTTTTTTCTGTTTGACAATGACGAAAAATATGAAAAACTGATCTCTTCACATGTTTATAGCAAAAATTGCAAAAAAAAATGTTATTTATGTGATTTTTTAAACTTTTAAATATCATGTCAAACAAAAAATGACTAAGTGAAAACCAAGCATAAGACTGATATTTAAAATAAACTTATAAATATAAATACTTAAGTACATTTATTCAAATATTTAAGAAGTAAAATAAAATTAGATCTGATTATTTTTTAAATACATAAGACACTAGCTATTTTGCTTCTAAGTCAATAAAAGAAGTACAAATAAAATATTGTAAAATAGAAATTAAAAATTTGGAAAAATAATGTTACGAATGTTTACTTTTAATCTGATAATAAAAAACATCAAACTAAAAATGCATTGATTAATTTTTTTCAACATTTATTTTTGATGACATATCAATATACGATAAATTCTATTTAATTTTGTCGTTTGGTTTATCTCAATCCGACTGAAACTGCAAAAGTTTCAACGTGTTTTCAACAGCAACTTCTATGAGATCGACAAAATGCAAAAATATCAAAACTGCAAATTATTTAATTTAAGCTTTAAGACAAACGCATACATTCAAATTGGAAGCAGTAAGGCCGCGTTCATAGTGGAAGCTGAAGCTGAAACTTTTTACAGCTGCTGAAAACGCTTTGTGTACAATCATATGGAAAAAGCGCGAAGTGTTCATAGTGCCAGCTTAAATTCAAGGTTACGCCAGTTTTGAGGCTTTTTGATACTTTTTTCTTCTATCTCACTTTGGCACACGGTGTTGATTTTTTGTTTCATGTCGTACTTATGCTTTGGGTTTCAGCTTATTTTAACATACTTCTTGGCACTTTTTCTTCCATCTCGTTTGTGTACACAGTTTTGGTTTTTTGTTTCATTTCGAACGTACGCTTTGTGATGTAGGTTATTTTCATACTTTTAAACACTTTTCTTGGCTGTTTTTTTTTATTTCTTGTTTATGTTTTGCCGCACTGATTTTGTTTTTGTACTTTTTGGCAGCAATGCCCAGCGCTTTAGTTTTATTTTCGCATTATCGGTTGATACGTGTTGTTCTTTTTGTCTATTTAACGATGTCAACATGATCGCAGGCGCTGCCAGCATTGCATGTCGTTGTTTGTATGTCCTTTTGTTGTTAGTAAATTCAACATATGCAATGCGCAATATGTGAAATCGTGCGCTATTTCGACTTGTCTCAATGCGTGTTGTTGTTTAGATTCGTTTTGTTGTTGGTAATTTTTTGTGGGCATCGCTTATTTTCGACGCTTTTTCTTCTTCAGATGCTTACTTCATTCTTGTATCATTTCTTGCTATGTGTGTGAGTTGCACGTTTTCAATTTCCTTTGAATGCATGTTTTGTTGTTATGATCTTATGTTATTGATCTTTATTTTGTGCGTAGAATATAGACAAAATATTTTATTTGTTGCTTTGTGGAGGATAGGTTTCCAACTTTTTTCTGCACTTATTGCTTTTGAGCTATTTCGCCGTTATCTTCGTTATTATTTATCTATTCTTTGAATATTTTTGTGAAGAACTTCAAAATATGCCTTAACTTTCCAAATAACAACAAATAATTAAAACAAAACATAAACCAAGCGCATGCAAAAAGCGCGCACTATGAACAGCAACAGCAAGAAAAAGTATCTAAAAGCGCGAGAAAAAGCTCGCACTATGAACAGCAACAGCAAGAAAAAGTATCTAAAAGCGCGAAAAAAAGCGCGCACTATGAACAGCAACAGCAAGAAAAAGCGTCATGATATCGCTTGAAAAAGCTTAGCCAGCTTCAGCTTCCACTATGAACGCGGCCTAAATGTATTGAATACATGTATTTCTATTTTTAGATTCATTCATAGCCACACAAGGAGATATACGTAAAATACCCAAAATCTAACAAAATCCTACAACAACAACAGCTAATAAGAACAACAACATCGTTTGCATTTGACTTCAACAACAACAAAAACAACCTAACGAACTACGCGAATTGCTTCCTTATTACAACAGCTTAACAACAACAACGATCGTGGTTGATTATAAAAAAAACAAACATAAGGCAATAGGCATAGGGGTGGAAACCAATAGGCAAGGGGACAAGAGAAAAGAATTTGAAGAGAGTTTCCAAATAGAATTGCAAGCATCTACAAATATTTTGTCTATCTATTTCAGCTGCTCTGAGAGAAGCGATGACATTCACGGTAGAATAAAAAGTTCGTCCTCTTGGCGACATCATGAAATTAACATTAACAGAGCATTGTTATTCTCATAAAACCTCTTGTTATAATATACTCTCTGTGCTACTTATTCAATGTTCACTGCTAACTGCATGTGAATCATATCATTGTTAGCATGTCAACAAGTGCTACAATGCAACGTTGCTATAAATAGCCTGGCTGCTTACATTGCTGCTAAACGAGATCTGTGTGTATGTGTGCTGCACTGTGTTTGATACATTAAGCAGCCTTCACTGCGGTTAGTACTTAGTTGGGGGACCACATTGGATCCTCCATCCGCATTTTTTTTTTTTTTTATATTCTACTCTACTTCATTTATTTATTCATTATTATTTATTTTGTTTTTTTTTAATTTAAATTAAATGTTGCCGTCGGCTTTTAAAATTATTATTATACCCTAAACCTGAAAGGTCAGGGTATATTAACTTTGTGCAAACGTTTGTAACGCATAGAACGAAGCGAGTCCGGTATAGAAAGAAGAATATATTTTTGATCAGCGTCACCACGTGAGTCGAGCTATCCATGTCCGTCCGTCCGTCCGTCCGTCCGTCCGTCCGTCTGTGTGTTGTCCGTATACACAGGATAAGAAGAAGGAGTTGAGATAATTGAATGAAACTTGGTACACATAGTCACAAGGACCCAAGGTTCTGCACTATTGCATATTTTTGGAATCCGCCCACGGACACGCCTACCTCCCATACAACGCAAAAATTGAAAACTGCATAACTCAGCTCATAATAAGTCTACAACGATAAAATTTGGTATGTATGTGTTTTGTATCAACACAAAGATGTTTTTGAAAAATGGGTGTCATCCACTCACGGACACGCCCACCTCCCATACAACCCAAAAATTGAAAACGCAATAAATAAGCCTCTGTTTAACCTACAGAACTAAAATTTGACACATATATTTTTTATGGCAAGACAAAGACGGTTTTGAAAAATGGATATCATACGCATACGGACACGCCTACCTCCCATACAACCCAAAAAGTTTAAAACTCAATAAATAAGGTTATGTTTGTCATAGAGAAATTAAATTTGCTATGTATGTATTTTATACCAAAACTAATGTGTGTTCAAAAATTGGGAGTAATCCGTCCATGAACACGCCCACCTCCCATAGCGAAAGCACAATAAAGGCATTAACTGTGAGCTACAGGAATAAAACTTGGTATGTGTAAATTTTTCATCACCATATAAATGCAATTAAAATATAGGCTTCATCCGCCCACGGAGACGCCCATTTGCAATAAAAATTTTTTTATTTTTGAAAAGTGGGTTTAGGGTATTTCATAGTCGGCCTAGACCGACTTTAGACTTTCTTTACTTGTTTTTATTTTTATATTTATTTGTAACGACTTTAGTCTATTTTATGTTTTTTGACACATAAAATAACACCAAAAAAAAAAAGAAATTTTAATTGTATTCTGGCTGGGAAGTAGTATAAGTTACTATTTCGTTCCCAGTGGTACGGATTTGGTGCGAAGACGAAATGTCACGAATGTTTTTTTGCGTTTGCAAAAATTGTGGCCGTATCCAAAATGGCTTTTTCTTTTTGTACTCGTAGTATTTGTTGCTTTCTTTTAGCTTTTCAACATAAAGCTTGTCTCTTTGTGTAACAGGAATCGGAGTCTAGCAATTAAATACCAAATTATTAAGCAAAAAAGTAAAAAAAAAAACAATTTTAAAAAACCCCGTCAGTAACGTCACGCAATCTTTTTTTTGCAAAAATACCCTGTTATATGCAAAAATTGCTTTATTTAAGCATTGATTATGAAAGTACTTCAAAAATACTCAAAAAAAAAAGAAGCTCATTCAACCTCTTTTCTAATTAGTTAATGCATAAAATAACATTTTATAAAAATTTGTCAGTAACGTCACCATTTATTTGCGGCTAATTACTTTAAGCCCTAATTGGTCCAATTAGCTTGCTAATCAATAGTTTGATTTATATTTTATCCAAAAAAAGTAATCATCTGCCTAAAGTACAAAAAAATAACAACAAAATTTACCTTTTTCGCCGACAATGGTATATTTCCCAACTACGACTTGCCCGTGCCACTTATGAAAATAATGCAAAATGTCAAAGCAGACACAAATTTTGCACAGGCATTCAGTGCTGCCATATTCTATACATATTTGACATTTGACATATAAAAAAAAAATTGGGGCTTTGTGACAGGAAAAAAAAATCTATGTGGTTTCATTTTTCGTGGCCTTGCCCATATTATTCTATTTAAAATTGATCAACCAAATGAGTAATTTTGGTTAATTTAACTATGTTGTATTAAAAAAGTCGGGACTCAAAGGTATTCAGTCGGCCAAAATACCATAATATCCCCCCAACCAACATGGTCTCGGTACGCCCCTGATTGTAATAGACATCTTGTGTTAAAAAAGAGCACTCATTTCTAAGTAGTACAAACAAGAACCCAATAAAGAAGTAGTACATACAAGATCCCAACGATGAAGTCTGCGAATCAGTTCGAATAAATGAAAATCATTACAAGCAAAAACAACGAAAAAAACAAAGAAAGCAGGAGGCACAGCATAAGCAGCTGACGATCGATGTTCTTATGTAAACACATGCATTTATCTTCTTTTATTTTACAATTTTGTGACATTAATAGAACAGTGACAAAATTCAAAATTAGATATTCATTTAGCGCAGGATATATATGATATTTTAGTATATTTTTTATCTTTAAGCGATGAGTATTAAAGGCTGTAGGTATACCCTAAAGTATTAGCCAAAAAATTTTCATGACCTTGAAAAAATTTGTTAAAACGACCTCATACAAACCGCGCTGTAAGACGTAATTCTACGTCAAAATAATAAAAAAAAAAATTGAAAAACCCCAAAATTCAAGGTTTTTCCTTTAAACTAACAAATTGAATGCTTTTTACCGTTTCCGGGTCCATCAGACACAATTGGATCGGCACCAAATTTAATAAACATATTTTAATTTAAGACCTAGAGGAATCAAGACGGCACTTTTGCACTTATCAATTTTAAAATTTTGCCATACAAATAAGGACACCTCTAGTGTATACGTCCTTAAATGGAAAATAAACTTAATTGATGTTTTGATTTCTTAATAGTTGTGACCAAATAGCACACATAATTAAGCTCGATTTAATGCCAAAAGTCACTTGAAAAACCTGCAATTCAGCGTTAAATAGGAAGCATTTGAGTTCGCTGAATGCAGTCAGTTAGTTTCAGACAATGTTGAAATCCCGAACCTGAAACCAATCCATATGAATTAAACGAAAGCTGAACATAAACTAGCTGAATTTTGGTGAAAATTGCACTACCATATTTACAACATTTGTGTTATAAGTCACACAGAATGCTGTTTCTGTCCTAGGCGAGTTTTCAATCTTTTTGTCTCTGTCTGTTCACCATGAAAGCACTTTTAAGATCATTTTATAAATATAATATCCTGGAAAAAATTGTTACAACTGATACTGGAGCGGCTAATATCACAAAAAATACTTGATAGATCGAAAAGTAAGATAATTTCCAAGATAATGTTAAGACAGAGAATAGAGAACATTCTGTACATTCTGATTAATATTGATAACGTATTTAGCATCAAATTAAAAGCCAACTCTAAGCATATTCTTAATGAAGATTTTATTATATGTAGGTCAATGATTTCATATTTGTAGAATAAGTAGAAGTAGTTGAATTTCTTCAAATCAAAACAAAATCAAGCAATAACAAAATATATAAAATAAACATTAACACAAAACCGGAAGTGCTTAATGTCATCCTTGCTGTGTTGTGCTTTTAAAGCACGAAGTGTTAAACAAACGCAAGCACAGCAGGTTCTGTGCAAACTTTTAGCACAAAATGTAAGACAAGACAAATATAAAGCATATAATTTACAGCATTATCTTAAGAAGAATTTTCAGCAAAGTTTCATAAACTTTTGGCAAATGCTTGTAGCTTACTAAGCCCACACTCATGCCTTTTGCAAGAATGAAAAAATATTAACAGCGCAAATATAAAGAAAAATAAAAGAAAACAGCTGAGTGGAATGAAACAATGAAATAAAAATACAACTTAATTTTGCAAAAGCGCAAAACAAAAAATAAATGCAAAAAGTGTCTTAACTGCTTAATCGTGCTGCAAATGAAATAATGTCCTTAAAGTGGCAACAAAAATAACAAACAGCAAGACAAAATAAAAAAAAAAAATTTATAAAGTAGAGAGTTATTGTGTTTTTAAGGCAAAATTAATCATATTTAAAATGAGATAACAACAATAAGAAAGGAAAAAATAAAATTTGTTAAAATAACAAAATAACAAATCACAGCTGACAATAGCAGGTTAGCTCATAAAAAAAAACTGGAGTTGTTTTGCGACAGGCGTTTTGAGCAAATGAAAAATAAAAATATATGTATATTTTTTTTTTATGACAAACAGCTTTGCTGTTTTAAATATTAAAACGTTGTTTGTTTTTGTTTTTTTTTTTGCGCAAAAATGATTTAATTAAAAGCTTTGGTTTAAATAAGCTTTTGTCAAGCTGCATTAGTTGTGTGTTAAAAATTTAATTCAAAGTATTTTTTTAAAAAATTTCAATTGATTGAAGCAGCTTATTTTGCAATTCTTTGAAGCATGATTTTCAATTTTGCTATTTAATAGCTTTTGTTATCTTATATCCTTTAGCAAAATTCTTCATTAGCTTTTTCATTGGTAATAGTTCTTTTCTTTATTTTTTTTTTTTCTTTTTTTTGTTGCTATTTTAAATTATTGTGCCAACAACTGTTGCTGGTGTTAATGCACTCTCACAGACATTTTAAGCAACTCTAGCTGATTTCTCTATTTTCTGCACTTCCGGCTTTGTCTTTGCTTTTTCATTCTCTTCACAGCTGTGTAAACTAATTGAATACAAAGCAGCATATCGGAAGCTGCTTTTTCTCTGGTTTATGCACTACTTCCGGCATATTGTTTTGCTTGTGCTGCTTTAACTAAACACGAGCTTTCGTTCAGCTCTGCACAAACTTAACAGCACAAGCTCAACATCAAGTTCAACTCCCAGCCAACTCCTCTTATTGGCCCATAACTCTAGCAGTCGCATGCAACTTAGCCGCCGTCGTCGCGTCAGCTTCGCCATAAAGTAGTTAAAAAACAAACATCATAAGTGAAAAATTCTACAAAAGCTTTACAAAAATTAAAGAAAAATCTCATTGTTCGAAATTCAAGAGCAGCAAAACGACCAATTAAGTTTTTATTATCTTTTTGTTTTATTTTTACATGCTTCTGCTTTTCTTTTTCCACTTGCTTGCACGTTTTATTTTCATTTGTTTTAATTTTCTTTTTTTTTTCATACTCTTTTGGCTTTTTTGTTTTTTCTATCTAAAAATTTCTTAATGCAATTTTCACCTTCTGCTGCTTGTCTTGCCAATTTTTTTCTTGCTTCTCTGCGTTTTTTTATATATTATTTTTTATGTTTTATTTTTTTATTTCCTTTGTCTGGTCTTGTCCACTACCCTAGCGCAGCACCCTGTTTACTTTTAATTAATTTGCACCAAAAAGGACTAAAC
Organism: Tetanocera ferruginea; assembly: GCA_958299015.1. Classification (NCBI taxonomy): domain Eukaryota; kingdom Metazoa; phylum Arthropoda; class Insecta; order Diptera; family Sciomyzidae; genus Tetanocera; species Tetanocera ferruginea. Next base: position 16,971,956 of record OY282641.1, read on the forward strand.
TTTTTTCTTTTGTTTTTATAATTTTCTTTGTTTCCTTGTTTTTTTTTTATATTTGGTGGCTGCAATAAACGCTAATAGCGGTTTACCACAAAAACAACACCATTCCATTTTGGTCAAAGTGAATATAAGCGAACGTGCACACGGAGTTGATGCTGTAAGCAATGAAGTGAACAATTTTAAAGTTTCGAAAATTTGTTCCGGTACTTATTTCATTTCTATCCTTACGCCTTTTTCTAATCTTAAGCTTATAATTAAGCTTGAAAATTAAGTTTGGCATTAAAATAAATCTTTTGTAAAGGAACAGAGTTGCACTGCGAGTTGCTTATTATTGAAAAAAAATTGACTCATCAACTGCACTCAGAAAAAACAAATATCTTTCAGAGATAAAAAATTTCTCCATTTTCGATAGAAGCAATTATCTCTATTTCAAATAAAATTTTCTTTAATTAGAATGAATTTTCATATATTCGAAGAAATATTTCTTCACTTGCGGAAAATTATATTATATCATGCATGTCTCTAATAAAGATATGCATTTTTTTCGCAACAAAAAATGCTCATTTATGGTGAAAAATTTAAGGAAAATTAAATATTGTATCTTATGTAGATAAACAATACAAACTATATGAACTATTTTATTCAATAAAAACAAAGCTTTTCTTAAAAATTAAAGGATTTTTCCCCAAAAACGATATACTTTTTTTAATTGAATTAGTTAAGAAAAAATAGTGGAAAGCTTGAGAGAGAATGAATAATGTTGTGAAAAGCAAGTGTTGCATATTCTGCATATCGGTGATTCCATATCATTTCGACAGATTTTAAGCTAAATCTGACCTTAGCGCTTCCGATTTGCTTGAAACTTTGTAGGTAAGTTTATTCTTATTAAAAAAATATTCTATGATTTTAATTATTGTGAATTTTTTAATCATCGTTTAAATAATAAATATATAGAATAAAATCGTTTTCGGGAGAACTTTCTGGAATATTAACAAGGGGTCTATTTAAAGAAAAGATTTATTGCACTCAGGGAAAAAAATACAAATCATGGGTTAAAATAACTGATTTCGCTGTTTAATACTATCCAACAATTGAAGATTTTAAATCAACAGTCGGTTGACTGTTAGTCTATAGAACACGAAACCCATATAAAAACGTACTTATTGGAATTTTTTCACTTTTTTGAAAGTTCATGTTTAGCCGTTCATGTTTTTGAAAGTTCATGTTTAGCCGAGTGTGCGTCTAGTACTTGCCTGTCCTTGGTTTAAATACCGGCAAGAACAACAAACTATTTTTTGACGTAGAATTACGTCTTACAGCGCAGTTTGTATGGGGTTGTTTTAACAAATTTTTTCAAGGTCATTAGGCAACGTTTTTGGCGAATACTTTAGGGTATACCTACAGCCTCTAATACTCTTCGTTCACAGATAATATATATACTTAAATATCAGATATATCCTGCGCTGAATGAATATCTAACTTTGGATTTTGTCACTATTATATTAAAGTCACAAAATAGTAAAATATAAGAAGAAAAATGCATGTTTTTATATAAGAAAATCAATCATCAGCTGCTTATGTGCCTGCTGCTTTCTTTGTTTTTCTTTCATTGTTTATGCTTGTATGCTTTGGTTTTGCACGAACTGATTGGTTCGCTTTGGCAGCACTGTAAGCATTAGTTCAGTATTGATACATTGGGTTTATGTATGCACTACTGTTCTAGTATACTATTTTGAAACCAGACTTCATGAACCTCTTTTCAACTCAGTCAATGAACTCAATTTGTCAAATTTAACGAAATGGGTCTGTGATCCGGTTAGATTTAACTCTTATGAAAAAAACAAGTTGGATCATATTTCTTTTTATGCTTTTACCCAATAGATGGCGTAAAATTTTAATTTTTGTTTTTAATGCAAATTAATTTGGATTCCACATCCCACTAGCACTAGCGAGTGTAGTTTGCAAACTATACATCGAACAGAAAGTGTAGCTTGCAAACTAAATATCAAACAGAGACGAGAGGAAAGGACATTTGCTCAGCATGAAATATAGTAACCATACGATTTTTTAAAAATCGGGGTCTTAATTTTAATTTGAAATAAGAAGTTAAACTGACTGTAGCTCGCAAACTATATATCGGGCAGAGACGAAAGTGGCACCAATGGAAAGTGCATTTGCTTCGCCTTCTTTTCAACTAAGTCAATGAACTCAACCTGTCAAACTTAACAAAATGATCGAAAAAATTTGAAATTTTGCTTGTTTCTTTTTGCTTGCTCATTTAATCATACTTACTATTTAACTTTTTCTTTGTCTTGGCATCGATAAGTAGTCCATAATTGAGTGTTATTCATTTAGTTTTAATTTTTGGAAGATCAATAAAAATACGTGAAAATTTGTTACAACTTAAACGGAATTCTACGTCTGCACTTACGATACTATCGAAACTGTTTCTTTTTTTAATATTTTTATTTTTTAAATTGAATGTACAATTGTTTGAAGATTGTTAGCAAACCTATTTTGAAGGTTATTTTGGCCAAACAATTAATGAAGCAGAATTAGAATATCAATTATTTAGTTAAAATTTTTGATACTTACACAGTTAGGGTTGGAACCCACGTCCCGCGAATAAGAGCTTAGCACACTTCCACTGAGCTTTTGGCAATGAAGATAAATATATCAAAACACAATTAAAAACGATTGCTTAGAGAAGACAGACATTTCTACAAAAACACAAAAATATTTCAACCGATAATTTTAACAGCACAAAAATACTTTGAAACGTTCATTCAGCACAGAAAACTGTTAACTTAAAAGCAAATCATTGAACTTAACAGGGTTTTGAAATAACTATTAATATTACAGTTGATATTTTTCTGAGTGTAGTATTAAATTTCTCTATTGAAAAATCTCTGCTTTTGGGAAATTGATTTAAAGCCACCTTTTACCTTCGAAAAATTTTTTTTCGAAATGCTTTTGTTTGGCTTTATGAACTTACAGAATATTGGGAACATACTGTGAAAATTTCAAGCAAATCCAATAAGTAGTTTTTTTTTTGGCAAACTTTTTATGTAGGCAAGTCAGGCACAAAACCACCTCATATGCATATATTTGGTGATCTACCTTTTTTTATACATTGTTCTGTGTGCTGTCCGTAAAAACTGAGGTGTGTACAAAAAAAACGGCGCTATCTACTCACCGACACGTTCACCTCCCATACAAACCACCATAGTAAAAAACTCTATAAAGAGGTTAATGTATGAGCTACAAAGACAAAACTTGGTATGTGAGATATTATGTATCGAAACTAAGGTGTATTCACAAAATGGGCGTCATCCGCTCATAAACACGCCCATCTCTCATACAACCCACAATATTAAAAACACTATTAAGAGGTTCATATTTGACCTAGAGAGATAAAATTTAGTATGGGAACAAGTCATATAACAACTGAGGTGTGCGCAAAAAATAGGCGTCATCTGCCAACTTACACGTCCACCTACCATATAAAACAGATAAGTAATTATTGTATTCATTCTATAGGTATAAAGAGTACAGCTGCGGTCAAAATAATAGCAGAGACCACAACGTTTCTACACAAATTTAGAAAAAAAACTAGCACGTTCTTGGATTTAATAATTTTTTTAAGAATTAGTATTCTCCACATCTTATAATTTATTAAACAAAAACTTTGAACTAAAACAAGCTAGTAGCTCAAAATAACTATAAGTATCTGCCACTTGCGTCATATTACAGCGGTCAAAAAAATAGTATTGACTAAAAAGTTCAACAAAAATAACAAACAATTTGGTAACTAACTTCGCAGTTCAGATAAATAGTTTCCTGTAGAATTTTGACGTAAGATGTTAATCTATTAATGCTTCTATACAATAAATTGCACCAACACCATAGAAAGAAAAGCATGTTTTTGTGGTATACTTCGGTTTGAACTGACTTTTTTTGGGACTTCGAACATATTGACGAGACCCTTTACCACCGTACATTTCAATTTTGGACTCGTCCGACCATCAAATTTTCCTTCATTTTTCATTTGGCTACGAAGAATGATCTCTGGCTAACTGAATCTTTTTTAGAACATATTTTTTGGTTAAAAGTGGCACTTTACGAGGACCATGCGCACTCAAATATTGTTCCTTAAGAAGTCTACGTAAAGTATGAATACTTGCGCTATATTAAGCTCTTCTCCTAAACCTGAAAGGTGAGGGTATATTAACTTTGTGCAAACGTTTGTAACGCATAGAACGAAGCGAGTCCGGTATAGAAAAGTATATATATTCTTGATAAGCGTCACCTCGTGAGTCGAGCTATTTATGTCCGTCCATCCATCAGTCCGTCCGTCCGTCCGTCTGTGTGTTGTCCGTAAACACAGGATAAGAAGAAGGAGTAGAGATAAATTGGATGAAACTTGGTACACATGGTCACATGCACTCAAGGATCTGCAATATTGAATATTTTTGGAATCCGCCCACGGACACGCCTACCTCCCATACAACTCGAAAATTGAAAACTGCATAACTCAGCTCATAATGCAGAAAAAGATGAAGATGTCTTCATAAAAAGATAAAGATGTCTTTGAAAATTAAACGTCATCCGCTCAAGGACACGTCCACCTCCCATACATCCCAAAAATTTAAAAAGCAATAGATAAGCCTCTGTTTAACCTAAAGCGCTAAAATTTGGCACGTATGCTTTTTATGACAAGAAAAAGATGGTTTTGAAAAATTTACGTCAGCCGCCTACGGTTCAAGAATTGGGAGTAATCCGTCCATGAACTCGCCCACCTCCCATAGCGAAAGCATAATAAAGGCATTTACTGTGAGCTTCGGGAATAAAACTTGGTATGTGTAAATTTTCATCAATATTTAAATGCATATAAAATATAAACTTTTTATTACCATTTACAATAAAAAGTTTTTTTAAATAAAATACAACCTTTTATTACCATTTACAATAAACATTTTTTTGTTTTTGAAAAGTGGGCTTAGGGTATTTCATAGTCGGCCTAGACCGACTTTAGACTTTCTTTACTTGTTTATTATATTTGATGGCATTGCAAATCGTGGTTGGTAAACATTTGAGCAAATTTTCAACCTCTTTGTATGCTTTGCTCTCAGAAATTTGTTTTTTTTTTATCAATTCCCACTTTTCCGCAGAACAATGCTTTTCTCGTCCAATTTCTGGAAAAATACGGCACAACTCAATATTGTTTTTATATAAACTAATGGAAAATAGCTCTATACTTGCTTTTTTGTGTATTTATAATATAATTTATAACGCGAACGCGACATTCGTACGCCTTTGAGGAGCAAAATAATAAAGAAACCTCAAAACAAATTTTCTTTTTTTTTAAGTTTTAGATAGCATTTTATTAGCACTATATTTAGAAAAAAAAACTTAGGTTCTCTAGATTTTATGTTTCCAAAATATTAGCAATAAACATGGCGTCGCGAACGCGACAAAAAATGGAACTTCGACTACATCTAGAAAAATTCAAATATCTGCGAAACGTAACATAGTATTTGAAAGCAGTTAATTGCAAATAAAATAAGATTAATGTGACTTTCAAGAAATATTTATCATTTTGACATATTTCCATTAGTTTTTTTTTTTATTGAGCTTAAGCCTGATCGCGAACGCGACATCTAGCATGCGACATTTTTTCTCATCACGTTTGTCATAAGAAATAGTTAAAGTAATTTCAGCTAAAAATTGTATAACCTACCAAAAATATCGTTTATATTATTTGTGAGTTTTATATTAGTATTATTAATAAACAAAAACAAAAATACATATGAGGCTAGTGAGAAAAATTATGATATCTTTTTGTAATCCCACCCGCATTACGTATGTGATTATTTACTTTATGACGACGTTTTTTACGACCATAAGGAGGCATGGCAGATATAGAAAAGTGCATATATTATATGGCATGCAGGTTAAGTGTGTGGCTTAGCATGCTTGGAGCCCGGGTTCGATCCCCAGCCGTGACGAAAAGTTTTTTCAATAAAAAATGTTTCTGATCGGTCACCACCTCTCTGCAGACAATGGCAAACCTCAGAGAGTAAATAATGCCATGTAAAGCTTCTTGAGAACATGAACTTTAGCCGTTCGGAGTCGTCATAAAACATGTAGGTCCAGTTCTCGGTCTCGGTGAATTGTGTGCAAACATTTTATAACACACACAACACAATTGAACATAAGAAGCTCGGTCAAAGTCCTTTCAAGGGCTGAAATGGCCAATTTGTTTTTTTTTTTTGTACCTGTTTTTGTATGTTGTCCTATCTGTTGACATTATTACAGCCGTTATTATTATGTTATCGCAATGAAATTCGATATTAAAGCCTATATCATAAAAATAGAGTTCATGTTCGAAAAAAATCCAAATAGGATGAAAACCACGTATACCTCCCATACAAATTGACGTTCTCAAATTGGAAAATTTTTTTAATAAGCTATTAAACATCAATCCAATGACCTGAAAATTATCTCATGAGCTTTAATTTGAACTATCAACACTTAGTAAAAAATTCAGCAAAAATGAATGAAACCTTTCCATACTTCCCATACAAAGTGAATTTAAAAAACGGCGCATGATCGCGAACGCGACGAACTTTGAAAATCAATATTAAATGTCAAGTATGATTTTTACCTGCAGTAATTTTTTTTTATAGTGAGGCGACCAAATTTGATTTAAGTTACAATTTTCAGACACTTGCTTAGAGCGATCACGAAGTTCTGATAACAAATGATGATTTAGGTACAAGAACGCGACATTTATGCGTTGTGCTTTGTTTGGTATATTTTTATTTTTTGTTTTTTATTTGTGGTTTATAGATGGATTTTATAAGAAGAGTGCAAACATAACGTAGATAAATAAACGAGAAATACTAAAGAGAAAAAGCCCTTAAAAGCAGCTACAAGCAAGAAAACATATTTCTCAGATATCAGGCTAGTTTTCTCAGAATAAAAACTGAAATAAGTTGTAAATGCAGTAAATTCTAAATCTTCAAGCATTTTTTTGAAGTGAAACTTCTTTAGCGGCGAGTGAAATTTCAAGGTCTCTTATTCGTGACGTTAGGCTAACGTTTTGAATTCATATGAAAATTTTAAAAAAATTATCGTCGCCAGCGGTAATAGAACCCAGGCTCTCTATTAAGCATCTCATAAGAGTCAGAAGCTCTATCACTATGCCACATGGGCATATGATAAATTAGCAAACAAAATGCAATTAATATTCAACGAGTTTTAGTCCGTGTCTTGCATTCCACAGACACACACAATGTCTGAAGAACGTACTGTACCATTTGATCCGTACTGTACTATTTAATTTTCATCCTACAAGTATGCACGGAAATTTTATTTCTTTATGCTTGGAATGCTGTACATTACGTAACAAAATATAACAATTGTGCATATTTTTTTGTTGAATATCGAATCCTAGCTTAAAGCTTAATTTTAAAGAGCATATCATAACGTTGATTGTTATCAAAAACTTGAAAGGTTATTGACAACATGCAAAACAGTTAAAAAGATATAAAAATAAAAACAAGAAGTGTAGAAAGTGAAATAATTAAGACTGCCAAATCGTTTTTGTCATGCCAAAAAATGTCCCGAAGCTAAGAAAAGTACCTTAAGAATGCAACTGCAGCTGGTCCACAACTCAGCTCACGAAAGTGCTTTTACATTTTCGACTGATTCTTTAGAAATTAAAAGCTAACTGTTATTTTTTTGCCTTGTATTTTTTTCGGGGAAAAATAAAGGTTACTTTTTACTTTTACTTTATCGGTCAAAAGTAACAATTATTTTATGACTTTTAGTTTTTCGGTCAAAAAAATTATGCAATTTGTGTTTTTTAAAAGGCCGCTTGACAGATGTTGACACCATCAGTAAAATGTCTCACCGATAAGATGAAAGTAAATATTTTTTTAGTCGGTAAAATGACCTTTGAAAAAATACAAATTGCCTGATATTTTTGACCGAAAAAATAAACGGCAGAAAAAACTGTTATTTTTGACCGATAAAATAAAATTAAAAAGTAACTGTTATTTTTGCCCAAAAAAATATAAGGCACAAAATAACTTTTATTTATGTCGGAAAAAATAAAAGTTAAAAGATAACAGTGATTATGTGACTTTTTCGATAAAAACCATAAACGGTTCGGTCCCTGAATATAAATATTGAATAAACAGAATATTATTCCATTTTGTGTTTCTTGATTTTCTTTTCAGATACTTTCTCTCTATTTCACACTAAAATCTCTCATATTTTTTACTGTTTAAGAAGTTTCACTTCTGCCACATGTACGTTGCTAGACGCGAGTTTTTTTTTAAATAATAACAAAAAAATTATTTGTTTATTTAACATTTTTTTTTTTTTCGGTCCCGGTAGACATTTCTGTGGAAATGCCCATATGTGATGATAAAGTCCAAACAAATTTAATTGTGTTATTTTTATAACCTGATTTTTCCTTTTAATATATGTTTTAATTTTTCAAAATAATATCTAATTTTTTATTTAACTTATACGCATTTCCCCCAAGTGTTTAAAACGATATAATTAATATAATTATTTTTATTATAAGCTCATAAGAATTATTCATTCCTCTAACGAGAATGAAGTCTGAAAAATATGCCTGCAAAATTTATTTTCTGATCAAATACATATGTTTCATTTTTGTCGGCTAGACTGAAGTAAAAATTGAAATGACCAATTTAATGTTAAAAACAAGGTTTCAGAATGATAAAATAAAAATTATTTTCTAAGCATATAACATGGATATTTCCACTTAATTCAGATACAAATGTTGAAATTAAATTAAGTGAAATAATTCTGTCAAAATATTTTTTTAACAAAGAAAAAAATATAAAATGATATATGACTTTTATTAAACAAATTAAATAACTCAAATATTTCAATGCAACTAAATTTTAAATAAAAATATTGATTAAACATAACATATTCGTTTGAATGCAACTACATTTTAAGTAAAGTTATTGATTTAACATGATTTATCAAAACTATGAAAATGTCAAACATTTCACTATGATTAAAAAAAAATGTTTTTATTCCCTTTTGCAATTTTTTTGTACAGCAGAATATGTTTTTATTAGGAATAACTATACACACACACACACAGCAAACAGCACTTTATGCCCACTAAGCTAGCTGCCCACTATCAAACAACCTGCTCACTAGCCAAACAGCTTCCTGTCAATAACAAAATCCTTGCAATAAAGCTGCTTATTTAAACTAATATACTGCCAGCTACCAACACAAGGTATTCCCGTGTGAATTGTTGTTTTCTACCATATCGAGTAATGCAAACAGCAATGCGTAGATGAAAAATAAAAATAGCTAGTAAAAAAAAAAATATCGGAAATAAAAATAAGTGCAAAAAACATAAAAAAAAATCATATGCTTAAACAAGAACGGAAAACAGAAAAATCCCACTTGGGAGCCACTCAAATGATGACCATGTTTTTACCGTACAGTCAAGGATTATGGCTGAAAGGCAATGTTTGGGCAAACAACAACGTACGAAGCAGCAAGGACATGCGAAAAGAAAAAAAAACAAGAAAAGAAGCAAATTATTGAATATGAAAAATAAAAGAATATTTGTTTGTTCTTGTTGTTGTTGTTGTTGAAAGTCTTCTTCGTCTTAGAAGGAGTTAGCAGTTTATAGCTTGGATTAATTGAGAATTGATAGCATTTAGTCAGGCGAGCACCTTGGTAGGATGTTGTTCCAGTAGCGTCGTCGATAAGGAATTTAAGTTGATAGCAGTAAAAGCAGTCATGAAAAACTTATGGGAAAATCAATAGGTTCTAACTATTAATTTAAGCGACAAATGTTTTTTTCAGCACAAATAGCTATTGAAAAACTGGCCTTAATTTTGAGTTAAAAACAATACTTTAAGCTACAAGAGAACACTCTCAAACCTGCTCTTCGTAACAAAAACAAAAGAAAAAAAACTGTTGAGTCAGTTTTTAATGCAATAAAACGCCAATATTACTTTCATGTTAGCCAAAATAGCACAAGTATGCATCTTAGTCATTTCATTTAAATGTGCCATATTATCAAATATGGCACTTCCGGCGCAACTAACTGTTACCTGCATTGCCGTTAAATAGTCAGCAATTTGCTTGCTTTCATGTCGTAGATATACATAAGAATATCAATTTTTGTTTGTACATCGACATACTATATTTTTAAACATATCCTTAATATCCTTGCTCAGACCAACACTGAGCAGCACTTTAGATTCCTAATTCATGTACTTGTCGTTAACAATAGCAATTCTTATCGTGCCACACATATATTTACGGCTGACCTAACTTTCCTGCGACGACTTACAAGAGACGACTTTTTATTGCTCCACTTTTTTTTTCTCCTCTTCTTCTCTTCTTTTCTGCATACTCTCAACCATTCATTTGTGCTGTATATTGCACCACCATGCATGTATTTTATTTGGGCAGCATGCATGTGCAAAGTCTTAAAAACTTATTCCTCTTACGTTTATTTCTTCGACATACATTTCTTTTTAATAAGTAGAAAAAGAAAAAAACAAATATAAGGCAAGTTGTATAAGAAAGGAATTTCTACCTTATTCGTGTTACATGCTAAAAATGGGATTTACAAACATTCAATTTATTTATTGCGCTTGGTTGAACCTGTTGTCGTTACAGGTTATATTCACCACAAACTCTATTCTATTCGCTTAACAATTGCCTCAATTATGCTGGTGTGGGTGTGAAAAATGTTGGTTTATTGTTAAGAAAACATTTTCTTGAGTTCACTACTGGTTGGAAAAACATTGCTGCATATTGATTTATTTATAATTGTACACATGTAGTATCCTTGATATTTTCTATTGATTAAATTTACAATTTTCACATTTGTGTAGATTGAATTAGTTGAAAATATCGATTTCTGGTATTTAATTTTGTATTTATGTAGATCTTTGTAACTTATATCAACAGCAATTTCAAAAGTTATTTTAGTTTTAACCCTTTCATATTAAATATCCTTTCGGCTGAGATATAAAAATTTTACTTAGAAGATATATATTTAATCTAAATATTTAAGTTAAAACATTTCTACACACATTTTCTCATAAAAGCAAATAAAGTTCAGTGATCTATCAGACAGCCTTCTAATGTTTTTACTATAAATAATAAAATTAAATTAAACTATTTTCGTATTTGGATTTTACACTTTGACACTTAAGAATACAATCTTTCATATTCAATTTTTTATCTGGTATTGGTTTTTGAACTTAAATTATAAAAAAAGAACACAATTTTAAAAAAATTCACTGTTTTAATGCAAAAAATGCTTTTCTAAACTATTAGATATTTTAATGGAATATTGATTGTATTAAACTGTTTTCTCACAACGTTCTAAAATAAATTTTAGAAATATATTCTCCTCGTAGAGTCTTATCATATGACTACTTAAATAACACAGAAAACTATAAGTCGCTTAAAAGTTTGCCGAGGAAACGAAAAAAATTATTACAAGTTATATATCAATAATTGTCTAAATTTCATATAAAGTAAGCAACTGTGACTAAATGACAATCACTTGTCATTCATGAAATAATATTTTTGCTTGTATCCAATAGTGATTTGGTGATGGCCGTGGCATGCAGGTTAAGTGTGTGGCTTAGCATGCTCGGAGCCCGGGTTCGATCCCCAGCTGCGGCGAAAAGTTTTTTCAATAAAAAATTTTTCTGATCGGTCACCACCTCTCTGCAGACAATGGCAAACCTCAGAGAGTAAATAATGCCATGTAAAGCTTCTTGAGAACATGAACTTTAGCCGTTCGGAGTCGGCATAAAACATGTAGGTCCAGTTCTCGGTCAATTGTGTGCAAACATTTAAAAACACACACAACACAATTGATCATAAGAAGCTCGGTCAAATTCCTTTCAAGGGCTGAAATGGCCAATTTTGTTTTTGTTTTTTTTGTATCCAATAGTTTTTACAAAATATGAAAAATTTTTTTTTATGTTATTTAAATGTTTTGGTCATAAAGTTTTGGAGTAACGATTTCATTTTCAGAACCGAATTTTAAGCTTTTCAGTATCTTTTTAGAAATACTAATAAAAAAAATTTAAAAAGACTAAATTTATGATAAATATATTCCAAATAAGGCATATAAACAAAAAAAAAAATTATAAATATGAAGGAAGTTGGTTTTTGTCCATGTCCTTTACAATGTACATTGCTCTAAAATAATTTTTTTTCCAAGTCAAACAACAAATATTATTTTTAAAAGACATTAACTACTTCTTGCAGTTAATTTCTATTATATCATATTAAAAGCTAAACCAAATATGTTAATTTATAAACATAAAAAGAAAAAAACCGTTCAATCACTTCGGTTGTTTTCTTTTCGGCTGTACATGCTCTCATAGAAACAGCACGTGCTATTGTTATGAACACAAATTTCAAAATGAAAAGCAAAAATAGAGGAAAGAATATATCAATGCACTGTTTGTAATAAATTCTTTATAAAAAATAACGGTTTACATTCCGCTACACGCATCATTAGAAATGCATGTCCATTACAATGGACAAGGTTAACGAAAGGGTTAAATACTTTAAAGCTGAAAAATTATGCAGCACTACTTGCATAAGCAATTAAAATAAAATATAAATTGTCAAAAAAATTGTTAAGAACTCCGTCGATGAAACTCTTGAGATGTCATTCGAACAAACTGTAGTCGCCTTCCAATTAGTCTTATCGAGAGCACATAGAACAAATTAAAGATAGACCGACAAAGATAGATCCATGCGAAAAGCATGGATAATTTTAAACAAAGTCTTTCTATACTTTCTTTAAATTCCATACCGACTATTTTTAGTTTTTGCTTAAGCCTTTATGGTGTAAACAAATTTTTTTTGTTTGGAAACTGCAAGCTTTTGAAGTGAAATGGGTAATCGGATTGCATTGGTATTCTAGGAATAAGAACCATATGTCGTGAAAGACTTAGTGGTGACCGTAGCATGCAGGTTAAGTGTGTGGCTTAGCATGCCTGGAGCCCGAGTTCGATCCCCAGTCGCGGCAAAAGTTTTTTCAATTAATAATTTTTCTGATCGGTAACCACCTCTATGCAAACAATGGCAAACCTCAGAGAGTAAATAATGCCATGTAAAGCTTCTTGAGAACATCCAGTGCTCTGTCAATTGTGTGCAAACATTTAAATAACACATACAACACAATTGGATCATAAGAAGCTCGGTCAAAGTCCTTTCAAGGGCTGAAATGGCCAATTTGTATGTGTGTGCGTGATCATGGAAGACTTTGGCTTCTCTGGAGCATGCTGGGGGTGCTAATTTGAAGTGTTAATTCTTACTCATGGAGATGGTGTTTTAATCGCAACTTTAATAATTAATAATAAATTTAATTATTTAATAATTTATCTGCTGAACTTGTTGAAACTATTTATTACAAATTGTTCGAACATACTATAATTAGAATTTGGTTTAGTAAAGTTATCCACATCTACATTGATGTCTTTTATATTCCCCCTTGTTCTGCTGAAAGACCTACAATGAATGAAGTGATTCAATTTCATCATTAAATAATGGTAGACTTAAGTGAGAAAAACAAAGTTTTAATCTTAGCATATTTTAATCAAAAAAACATAGCTTTTGTCACTGATTAAAATGATAATTAGCTCTTGCCAGTTAACATTTTTAGTCTATTCAACTTCAACTTTAGTTTAGTACGTTGTATAACAACGATCTGCAGCAAATTACTTCCGTCCCTCACCAGAACGGTAAATGGTTGGATTAAGTCTTTACAAATTCTTAAGATGGAGAAAAGGTTAGTCCAACAACTAATGTCGAACATATTTTTTCTAACAATCTCCACCATACAGACTTTACTGTTGAGATGTTCTCTGAAAATATAACCCATAGCCAATCATCCTACAACTCAACTGTATACGACTTTCCTAACGCTGATGACAACGGTATTCAAAGTGATATGAACTCACTGCATTGGAAAGTACTCTTGAATTTGGACTCATATATCACTGTTTCTCTATTTTACCAGCGTCTTTTCAGATTTATTGATAAGTACATGCCAAATATAAAGAAGAAGGATAAACTGTCAGAACCTTGGGTTGACAAAAATCTTCGACATCAAAGAAATTAAAGAACTAGGCTATATAAATTCATCAAAAATATCATCAATGTTAGTGATGACTTAAAAAACGGTTTAAGATATGATAAACTATCAATAGAATTCTCTACTAAGTCGGCTCTTGCATATGAATTCTACACAAACATGATTGGAGAACACATTATCAGTGAATCAAAAAAATTCTTCGATTGTAGCGAAATGTGTAACGAAAATCTACCAGTTATCCCCCACATCCATGTTTAAAGATAACTTGGTTCTTTCCAATTATCAAGAAACCTGTAATTCCTTTGCAGATAATTTTGCAGACGTCTTTGATGTTTCAAAAACTCAGAATTCAGCTTCGTCTTCATGTCGAAACACACCACCCATAGTTAACTACATCAGTCTTGCTCTGTAGGAGACGCACATAGTTATAAATAATATTTATCTTAACAAGCCTTCTAATCCAGACCAAATATCTTCAAGATTACTGGTACAATGTGTAGATCGATTTGCGATTTCATAACATGTTATTTTTAATAAATCTTTGAACCTTGGTTTATTTTCATCTAACTGGAAATGTTCTCATCTTACACCTAACCGGTAATTGCCATGTATAACTAGTTAAAGACTGTTCAAGGTCTGTTTTACAGTTTTCGGGATTGTTTCTATGCTCAGGAATGCAACGCAGGGAAATATAGAGCTACTACGCCATCTCTTTTTTAATCCTTTGGAAACATAGAACTGTTATAGGTGCTATTTTAACAAATTTCAGGGCGTTCAAGGCATTGCAATGGTCGGGAAGCCTCGTTGTTCGTAAAGGTATCGCTGTTCTCCTATTGGAAGCCTCTTTATGTAAGCCTCTCTAAGTTTATTTGAAATTTGCATTAATATTATAAATTCTATTTATTAAGTTGAGGAGGTCCATAACAAAACGCAATAATTACATTTTTTAAGTTTTTTTTTTGATTTTTTTAATGAATTTAATTCAACATATTAAAATATATTTGTAGCCATTTAACATGCCAAGGGTCAATATTTTTACCTTTATTCAATACCAAAAATGATGGTTCAGATCAAAATGCAACAATTCCAATGTATATCCTACTGGCCTTAATTACATTTCGTCGTTTATTAAAAAAAGTTTTATGGTGTAATTATTGCGTTTTGTTATGGACCTTCTCAGTTTCGATACCAATCACTTCAATCGATGAACTTTTTCATATTCAAGTAACTTCAGCATCCGACAAGAAAGCATTTCGATGAATTAACAAGCCAAGAGTGCAAACATATCATGCTGTTGATAAAAATTTTACACGGAGAGAAATTTGAGCTAAAACCAATTCCAAGGCAATTAATTTTGGGAGCTTTTCTGAGCTAAGCCATAATGTTCTTGATATCAAGCCCTAATGTGATTGTTTATCAAAAAATGAACACGTCCATTAGTGCATAATGTACGTGATGTTTGCATCATTTATCAAAAAATTAATATGCTCATTTCCCAGCAGGAAATGGGTCTATCCGTCTTCGAAGACGTCTTCGAGACATGACAGTTTCTTGCAAGACGGATCGATCCATTTCCATGTGTGTCTTTGAAGACATTTTCAAACAAAATTCCACTTTGTCTTGCAAGACATGTTGTTGAAATGTCTTCAAGGACGACATGCGTCCATGTATTGTAGAACGGATGCATAGTATAAACAAAATCATACGCTCTCCGTGCATGGTTATGTTTTTTTGTGAGAAAAAATTTCATTTGTTTGCTTAAAAGTTATTTATTTATTTGCTGCTGACAATATAATGACTTGTCTTTCAGAACGTCAGCGTTCTCTCTGAGTATGCGTAAGCGGTCTTCGAGACCGCTTTGAAGACTTCGTCTTTGAGGACTCATATTCAAACTGGGTTGTGCCCAATTTATTGTTTGTGTTTGGTATTGTGTTGGTATTGGTATTGTTTACAAAAACATGCTCATTTGTGTTCAAGTATGCCACTTTTGGATTGATAGTAAAAATAATTAATATGCCCAATTTAAGGAATTTTGGCATTTTTTATCAAAATATGTCCAATTTTAAAATAAATAAAAAAACAAAATACAACGAATATTAAAACGTTGAGCATAATTGCTCTTGTACAAAATATACAAGTGGCTCAAGCAATAAAGAAAAAAACAAAAAATCAAAATGACGAAATGAAATCAAAGCACAAAAAAAAAATATATATTTTGATAGTTCAAATTGGATATATTTCATCCGATTCGGACAGGAAAATATAATTTATTCTCTGCACTTTTCTGCACTTTTATACGAGCAGAAACAACAACCAATTGTGGATTACATCGTTCGTTCATGTGCAAAAACAACAACAACAAAATTATTTTTTCTTAAGAAACAAGCCCAAGTTTACATGTTTTTAGCACACATTGACGTGTTTATCAAAAAAATTTTCAAGCTCAATTCCTGGCATAAACTACGAACGTGAAAAGCATGTTTTGAATGTTTTGAGCTCAATTGAGCTGATTTCAGTTGCGAATGCTTTGTATTTGATTTAAGCCCATTTTTTTTTCTCCGTGTAGAAATCATTATTTATATTTTTATGGTCATATGTGATAGAGTATGTAATTCCGGGACCGGACTAACAAAGCCCTGAGCACGAGCTTGATCATAAGTGTGGTTCAAATATAAATAATAAGCATTGAAATTAAGTTTCGACTTTTGTGTTTCAAAATGATGACTCAAAGTGAATAACTGTTATTAACAAACTTTTGTTAGAAATTTGAAAAATCTCCGAAAAACCTGAGTTTTAGTGAAAGTGCGAAGAACACGACCTCTAAGTCTTTTTCAGAAAATCTGCAAATATTCTCAAAAATATTTTATCCCATAAGCTTTCAAAAACAAAGATCGAGCAAATTTGAAATTCGACAAAAAATGTTTAAATTTTGAACAACCATTTTGATATTAAAAATTACCAACAAATGATTAGGTCTGTCGTAGTTTGCGATATCTTTGTATGAAAATTTAATAACCGTGTAAGGAGGGACAAAACTCAGTCAAAAACAAACATTTTTCCAAAATTTTATTATTGTAGAGAATTGAACAAATTAAAAGAAAAAAAAATTTAAAAAAATATATTTTTCACTCCAACATGGTTTTATAGAGCTCCAAACTGGCGGCAGAGAAGAAAACGGGGCCTCGTGGTTACAGCGCTGGGAGTCGCAAAAATTGTCCGATCTGGAAAAAAATTACTTTTTTATATCTTAACAAAATTGGTTCTCGTATGACAGGAGCTTGTTTTGTAATTTTTTTTCAATTTTTGGTGATGTTCCAAATTTGAAAGTGTGTTTTTTCAAAAAAAAAATATTAAATTAAAGAATTCATAAAAAATCGAAAAAATTTAAAAAAAAGCTCGTGTCATACGAATCAAGTTTAAAAAATAAAAAAAAAAAATCGTCAAAAAATGAACCCGCAAGTGCCGCAACCAGTACGAAAAACAGATAAACGGTTTCAGATAAGATGGTTTCGAGATGGTTTCGAGACGCATTCAAGGTTTGTGAACAAAGAAAAATGCAAAGAAAAATAAAAATGAGCTCTCACTAATTCGGCTGTAACATTTGAACCCGTAAGAATTTTTCCATGAAATTTTTATTTCTTAGAATATTTTCTAAAGAATATTTACTAAAATACAAAATTATAATTTCAAGATAACGATTTCAAAAACTGGCCAATGTAATGTCTCCCGTTAAGTCAATTGATTACACTGCTTTCAAGGCCTGAAATAGTCAACTTGTTTTTTTTTTTAAGAAATATTTATATATAAGAAAGTATTAAAAATAGCAGAATCGAAGAAATATAGTTGAAATCGTCTTAACTAATTCTCAAAAGTCTCTTTTTACGGCTTAAATCATCATAAAAGTTGGGCAAACACACAAAATTCATGAAATCACCCTTAAAGCATGCAATAAAAATTTAAACTTATCGATATAGCATACTTAACATTAACCACAGTTTGGCATTGAAAATCAATGAGGAGGGGAGCGAAAATGTGCACAAACAAAGGAATTAGAGAGCATTTTATTTATGTGTGGAAAATTTAAAGAAGAACACAACCAACGAACAAACATAAATAAACAGGGGAGCAACGTAGATTTTTCACACAGTTGTTCTTCTGTTGATAGAAATTAAGAAATTAAAAACTTTTCCATTTGTATGTTTTTATGTTTTTGTTAGCAGATTAGTTGATGTCTTTATTTTATATAGAAATTAATGAAATTGTACTGACTGTAGAGGGTGGTTGTTAGCTGGGAAGCGTGTTGGCACTTAAATAAGCTGTTATGGGTAGGCAGTGTTTCTATGTATGTATTCGAGTGCGTATGTTTGTGGGCTTTGTTGTATTTAAGCCGGAAAACAATATAAATTAGCGTTGTTGCAGAGCGTGTCGTTTAACAATGACATGCGAAGATTTATTTTTCTGATTAATTACAGGAATACTTAAATGTTTTGTTTGTATTGATTAAAGATGTTATTGAAAAATACGGATACATGTGTGTTACGAATCGAAAGTTCTGCTTGAGCGACTCTGTTGAACCAATTGTTTAATGAGTGGCAATGAAATTGCAAATTTATTGCCAATATAAGATCGATAAGGTCTATTGAAAAATCAGCAAAAATATTCTAAAGGGCAGACTGGCAAAGGATTTTAAGGATGGCTAAGGTTTTGATTATACATACATATACATATATGTATATACCTTATATATAGGTTCAGATAAATGGTTCTTGTACATTTCAGTACAATTGTTTTTGAAATAAAATAAACACAGCAAAGAGCTAAACTATTAAATTTTAAATATATTTTAGATATGCCTTAATTATATCTGGTTAAGTGTTGAATATTTAAATAAATTTTCTGCAACTTTAATATGGCTTAAATTTGGTTTTATATGGAATGTTTAATGTTTAAATTAAATTTCTGCAACTTTGATATGACTTAAATTAAATTTTAATTAGTAAAAATCAAAAATATTTCATTCCAACGCATACATTTTAAAAATTTTTATCATGACTTAAATTTTCGACTCAATCATATTTACAACAAAACCACAATTTGCACAACCACAGCTGCATATCTTCAATACAGCTTTTGAAAATACTTTGCCATTTACTTAATTTAACTCAATATAATGTTAAACAATACAAACATAATGATAGCATCTTAATTTTATCAAAGCAAATGTGTCGTATGCACGCTGAAAAGCTCTTGAATTAATTAAAAAGCTTTAAGTTAAAGACCAATGTAATCATGATCTGTGTTGTTATGTAGTAATAAGTAGCTAACGGTAAGTCTTCTTTACACAACAGACATTGTTACATTATTTGTATACTTTGGTGAGTTTGCCACATAAATACACATACCAAAGCAAACCACAAAGTAGAAAATATCTCTCAATATATTGTTTATATTGACATAACAAAGTTCGCCATTCCGCCATCAGAGTTCGTATTAAACCACAGATACAAACACAAATACATAATCAGAGTTGTAAACTGAAATATTTCTCTGACCCAAAGGCAAATATGTAATTGTAACTTTAAATTGATGTTTCAAGTTAAACATATCATCAATCTTATACAGTTTAATTAGTATTTGCTGGAATTAATGCAAAAAAAACAATAAGAGATTTAATAGATTTGAAATGTGGTAATCAATTCAAGAAAATATACACACACAAAATTCACACACACTCAAAATGTATATAATTCCTTAGCACAAATATCGAGTTGGAAGAGTCCCGAAAATGAACTCTTTGATAAGTTAAATTTTAAGTTGTGAAAAACTGGGATTATTTTCTTAAGTGTGGTCAAGACATCACTTCATTTCAAAGTTCCCAAAGTATATATAATATATATAAATATAAGTCGATCTAGAAATACCCTTAACCTACTTTTTCAAAATTGAGTATTGAATAGTATTGAAAATAGGCGTGTCCGTCAGCGAATGGAACCCATATTTTATATGCATTTAAATTTTGATGGAAAATTTACAAAAATTTCAAGTTTTATTCCTGTAGCTCACAAGTTAATGCCTTTATTATATTTTCGCTATTGTGGGTTGTATGGGAGGTGTGCGTGTAGGTAGACGTATAACGTCCAATTTTTGAGTGCATCATAGTTTTGATATAAAATACACACATACCAATTTTTTTCTCTGTAGATTAAACATAAGCCTATTTATTGAGTTGTCAATTTTTGGGTTGTATCGGAGATAGGCGCATCCGTGGGCAAATGGAGTCCATTTCTTTGGTTTGTTATAAAAAACAAGCGTGCCGAATTTTATGTCTGTAGATTAAACATAAGCCTATTTATTGAGTTGTCAATTGTTGGTAGTATGGTAGGTGGGCGTGTCCGTGTGTGGATGACACCCATTTTTCGAAGACATCTTTGTTTTGATATAAAATACATACGTATCAAATTTTATCTTTGTAGGTTTAACACGATCTTATTTATTTAGTTTTAAATTCTTGGGTTGTATGGGAGGTAGGCGTGTCCGTGGGCGGTTGACATTAAGTTTTCAAAGACGAATTTGTTTTGATATAAAATACATACTTACCAAATTTCATCTCTGTAGGTAAAATACAATCTTATTTATTTAGTTTTAAATTTTTGGGTTGTTTTGGAGGTGGGCGTGGCCGTGGACGGATGACACCCATTTTTCGATAACATTTTTTGTTTGATATGATATACATACATACCTAATTGTATTATTCTTAGCTACTTATGAGCTCGTTTATGAAGATTTCAATTTTTGCGTTGTATGAGAGGTAGGCGTGTCCGTGGGCGGATTCCAAAAATATTCAATAATGCAAATTCTTGGATTCATGTGAATATGTGTACCGAGTTTCATTCAATTATATCAACTACTTCTTATCCTGTGTATACGGACAACACACAGACCGACGAGCGGACAGACGGACATGGACTCACGAGGTGACCCTGAAGAATATATATACTTTTCTGTACCGGACTCGTTTGATTCCATGCGTTACAAGCGTTTGCACAAAGTTAATATACCCTGATCTTTCAGGTTTAGGGTATAAAAGTCCTATTATTTTTTCGAACCAAACATTTCTGCGCCCTATTTGGCACACTTCTGGGATACCTCTCGAATGCAAGAAACGCTTATTTTTGGACAATAATACACTGAGAAAAAAACACATACCTTGCTCCGGTGAAAAATTTCTCTATTTTCGATATAGAAATTTTCTCTTTTTCAAATAAAATTTTCTTAAATTAGAATAAATTTTCACATTTTCGAAGAAATATTTCTTTACTTCTAGGAAATGGAAATAATGTCTCTAATAATGATAAGTATTTTTCTCGCACAAAAGTTTCTCATTTATAGAGAAAAATTTATTGAAAATGAAAAACTTTTCTTATATTTTGATAAAAAATTCACTAAGAGAAGTATTTTCTTCAATAAAAACAAATATTTTCTCAAAAATAAAAAGCTTTTTCTCAAAAAACGATATATTTTTCTTTTTCATGGAAACTTTTTACCATTTTTAGAGAATTTTTAGTATCGAAATTAGAGAATAGCATTCTCTGGAGCAAAGTCTATACCATTTTTCTCTAAATATGATGCCTTTTTTATCATATTCCGATAAGCTTTTTTCTGAGTGTAGCAGCAACTTTACGGGGTGATCCTTAAATGGGTTGAACGTATCAACATCTCTTATTACTTTACGTTTTCCAAATTTTATTTGGAGGTTGCCTCCCTCAAACTAAGGTTTGCATCTTTTAGTGACGATAACGTCGGTGAGCCTAAGAATTAAGTCTCTAGGTAAGGCAAGACATGTGCAAAGGAGGTGTTCCTGGGTTTCTTTGACACCTGGTTCCTTGTACTTTTTACAGTTGTCATCCATGGCTATACCCAGCTCTTAAGCATGGGTCGCCACCACGCAGTGACCTGTGAAGATTTCCACCAGTGTGCTGCTGTCGTTTCGGGTGCGTGTCAGGATAAACGACGTTTGTTTTCCGCATGCTACATTGTTTTCGAAATTATGCATGTTGCCTTATCTTTCCATCTACGACT
Organism: Tetanocera ferruginea; assembly: GCA_958299015.1. Taxonomy (NCBI): domain Eukaryota; kingdom Metazoa; phylum Arthropoda; class Insecta; order Diptera; family Sciomyzidae; genus Tetanocera; species Tetanocera ferruginea. Next base: position 16,994,187 of record OY282641.1, read on the forward strand.
CACTGCTTGTTTGGCTCCAGTTTCGAGGATTCCTGTAGTGGATTAGCTATGTGTTATGTGAACTCTGATGCCAGCCCGGCACCTTCCTTTGCTAATCCGTCTGTCATCACGTTTCAGCCAATGCCCCTGTGGCTTGGATCCCAAAAGATGCACACTCTCTTTGAAGTGTTTAATGCATCTAGTGCGTCTTTGCGTGCTATGACATTTCTGGACTTGACGGTATCGGTACACGTGGATTTGATTGCCGTTTGGCTGTCAACAAAGACGTTAGCTGCCGTAAGTCGCTGTGCCGTTTTACTAGCTATGAGTTTTGCATATATGACTAGAGGGTCCAGACATAGAATGGATTCAAGAGCTTTCGTTGGAGTTGACTTCAGCACACCCGATATGCATAGCGCAGCTTGTCGATGTGTTTTTTCTAAATATTTGAGATATGTTGACTTATTCACCGGTGGCCACCACAAAATGATTCCCTACAGTAGAATTGGACGAACAACCATTGAGTAGATTCATTGCATAAGAGAGGGTGAAAGTCCCCAAGTGCTGCCCAGCATCTTCTTGGATGCATAGGAAAGATGAGATGCCTAGGAAAGCCCTTAGTGTGAATTCATTGTGGTGAAGCGCTTTATCTATATGAACTCGTAGGTTGTAGAGTGCTGTCTCCACCGATTTTCCTTTTGTATATGCGAGCTGGTTGGCTGCAAGCACCGGCTGGTTTGCACCCTATCTTAAAAGCAGTTCTACCAAGTTTTTAAGTGTTTTGAGCAGAATGGATTTAAGGTCTATTGGTCTGAAGAAAAGTTGGAACCTCCATTTGTTTTCACCACATATTTCTTCTTGGTCGGCTTATTAAGCCAGTTCGAAGAAATCTTTAAGGTCGCGTCTTTGCTCTACAACATCAGGACTCCATCATGGTGGTCTGATTTTCTGCTTCGTTTTCGTGAGTCTACAAGAGGAGTGACAGGTTTATATAAGTAAGTTTTAAAGAGTCTTAAGAGACCTTTCGATGTGGAATTCCGTGTTTATGCGTTTTAGGGACGGTAATCTTGTCTCACAATCATAAAAAACAGAAAAAACTAATGGGGAAAATCTTGCACTTGGCCAAAGAAAAAAAAAATCCCACAGATGTGTTGAAGCTTATTCCAAGTTATTTATTTTAAATCTTAAATCTTAAATCTTAAATCTTAAATCTTAAATCTTAAATCTTAAATCTTAAATCTTAAATCTTAAATCTTAAATCTCAAATCTTAAATCTTAAATCTTAAATCTTAAATCTTAAATCTTAAATCTTAAATCTTAAATCTTAAATCTTAAATCTTAAATCTTAAATCTTAAATCTTAAATCTTAAATCTTAAATCTTAAATCTTAAATCTTAAATCTTAAATCTTAAATCTTAAATCTTAAATCTTAAATCTTAAATCTTAAATCTTAAATCTTAAATCTTAAATCTTAAATCTTAAATCTTAAATCTTAAATCTTAAATCTTAAATCTTAAATCTTAAATCTTAAATCTTAAATCTTAAATCTTAAATCTTAAATCTTAAATCTTAAATCTTAAATCTTAAATCTTAAATCTTAAATCTTAAATCTTAAATCTTAAATCTTAAATCTTAAATCTTAAATCTTAAATCTTAAATCTTAAATCTTAAATCTTAAATCTTAAATCTTAAATCTTAAATCTTAAATCTTAAATCTTAAATCTTAAATCTTAAATCTTAAATCTTAAATCTTAAATCTTAAATCTTAAATCTTAAATCTTAAATCTTAAATCTTAAATCTTAAATCTTAAATCTTAAATCTTAAATCTTAAATCTTAAATCTTAAATCTTAAATCTTAAATCTTAAATCTTAAATCTTAAATCTTAAATCTTAAATCTTAAATCTTAAATCTTAAATCTTAAATCTTAAATCTTAAATCTTAAATCTTAAATCTTAAATCTTAAATCTTAAATCTTAAATCTTAAATCTTAAATCTTAAATCTTAAATCTTAAATCTTAAATCTTAAATCTTAAATCTTAAATCTTAAATCTTAAATCTTAAATCTTAAATCTTAAATCTTAAATCTTAAATCTTAAATCTTAAATCTTAAATCTTAAATCTTAAATCTTAAATCTTAAATCTTAAATCTTAAATCTTAAATCTTAAATCTTAAATCTTAAATCTTAAATCTTAAATCTTAAATCTTAAATCTTAAATCTTAAATCTTAAATCTTAAATCTTAAATCTTAAATCTTAAATCTTAAATCTTAAATCTTAAATCTTAAATCTTAAATCTTAAATCTTAAATCTTAAATCTTAAATCTTAAATCTTAAATCTTAAATCTTAAATCTTAAATCTTAAATCTTAAATCTTAAATCTTAAATCTTAAATCTTAAATCTTAAATCTTAAATCTTAAATCTTAAATCTTAAATCTTAAATCTTAAATCTTAAATCTTAAATCTTAAATCTTAAATCTTAAATCTTAAATCTTAAATCTTAAATCTTAAATCTTAAATCTTAAATCTTAAATCTTAAATCTTAAATCTTAAATCTTAAATCTTAAATCTTAAATCTTAAATCTTAAATCTTAAATCTTAAATCTTAAATCTTAAATCTTAAATCTTAAATCTTAAATCTTAAATCTTAAATCTTAAATCTTAAATCTTAAATCTTAAATCTTAAATCTTAAATCTTAAATCTTAAATCTTAAATCTTAAATCTTAAATCTTAAATCTTAAATCTTAAATCTTAAATCTTAAATCTTAAATCTTAAATCTTAAATCTTAAATCTTAAATCTTAAATCTTAAATCTTAAATCTTAAATCTTAAATCTTAAATCTTAAATCTTAAATCTTAAATCTTAAATCTTAAATCTTAAATCTTAAATCTTAAATCTTAAATCTTAAATCTTAAATCTTAAATCTTAAATCTTAAATCTTAAATCTTAAATCTTAAATCTTAAATCTTAAATCTTAAATCTTAAATCTTAAATCTTAAATCTTAAATCTTAAATCTTAAATCTTAAATCTTAAATCTTAAATCTTAAATCTTAAATCTTAAATCTTAAATCTTAAATCTTAAATCTTAAATCTTAAATCTTAAATCTTAAATCTTAAATCTTAAATCTTAAATCTTAAATCTTAAATCTTAAATCTTAAATCTTAAATCTTAAATCTTAAATCTTAAATCTTAAATCTTAAATCTTAAATCTTAAATCTTAAATCTTAAATCTTAAATCTTAAATCTTAAATCTTAAATCTTAAATCTTAAATCTTAAATCTTAAATCTTAAATCTTAAATCTTAAATCTTAAATCTTAAATCTTAAATCTTAAATCTTAAATCTTAAATCTTAAATCTTAAATCTTAAATCTTAAATCTTAAATCTTAAATCTTAAATCTTAAATCTTAAATCTTAAATCTTAAATCTTAAATCTTAAATCTTAAATCTTAAATCTTAAATCTTAAATCTTAAATCTTAAATCTTAAATCTTAAATCTTAAATCTTAAATCTTAAATCTTAAATCTTAAATCTTAAATCTTAAATCTTAAATCTTAAATCTTAAATCTTAAATCTTAAATCTTAAATCTTAAATCTTAAATCTTAAATCTTAAATCTTAAATCTTAAATCTTAAATCTTAAATCTTAAATCTTAAATCTTAAATCTTAAATCTTAAATCTTAAATCTTAAATCTTAAATCTTAAATCTTAAATCTTAAATCTTAAATCTTAAATCTTAAATTAAGATTTAATAATCTTGTGTATAACGTGAGCTATAACTTGAGAAACATTTAAAATTTAAGTACAATTTAAAAATTTTCTATTTAAATTGTTTTCTTACTTTTCTTACCCTAAATCAATAGATCAATAATTATAAGCTTCTAAAAAAAAATATCCTTTCAACCAAAGAGTACCAATCAGAGACAACTCATTCAATTAAATGCAGAAAAAAAAACTTCAATACAAAAGCACAGCTAAGAGTTTTGCCATTCATCACTTGGTATAGCAGCTAGCTTGCTTAGAAAAAAAAAAAAACACTAAACTTGCCAAACTGGAAAAAGCAGACATATTGCAAAAGGATATCAATTAAAAGTGGGCTGCAGCCAGAGGCAAAATGGTATTTTTTAGCATCTTGTTGCAGGCATGGATGAAATATTTTAAAAAGAATAAAAACTAAATTCACTTTTAAAAGCAAAAGAAAAAAATTTAAAAAGAAATAGCAGCAGCTACTGTTAGAAAAACAGTTCTGCTAAAGCAAAAAACAAAGAAAAAATATAATAAAAGAAAATCCAATAAAATAGCATTGAATGCAACTCAGAGAGACAATCAATGAAATCAAATGAATGAATGAATGAATGAATGAATGAATGAGTGAATGAATGTAAGTAATAAAACAGTTGAAATCACAACAAAGAAAAGTTTGATAAAAACAGCATTGTAACAACAACAAAAACTATAAATTTTTGACGTCAGCACTTACCACCACAAATAAACTTCTAAGATATAATAAAAAAGGACAAACGCTCGCTTATATACAAAATATTTTTCGTTACACACACACACTCGAAGTTATTTATAAAATATTTTTTGTTGCTGCTTTTTACAACACTACAATATTGTAAATATGACTCATGGCAGTATAAGTAACTAGTTGTTGTTGCTGTTGTTGTTTTTTTTTGTGCAAAGATGTTTTCCAATTGACTTGTCATCCATTTTTCTGCCAAACGCCGTCATGCCATGTGAGGGTGTGTTTCTCATTGTCCTTCCTTCTTTGCTATCGTATCCCCTCCTCTTTTCAAATGTGAAAAATCTCTTTATTTATATCTCTTGCTTGCTACATGTTTGCTGTGAAATTTATTGAACAAAAAAATGGTTGTTGTGAAGTTTGTTAATGATTTATTGCCCCAAAGAAGTGTCAGACAAGTCTGGGTAGTTTTTTTTTTTCGAAGCTCGTATTGGTAAACATATGTTTGCTTTGTGTAGTCTCAAATGCAAGTGTTTGAAGTATTGGCAGAAATAATTTGTTCATGGTTTTTTTAACATTGTAAAAATAAACTAATCAGCTTTCATTCTTTGGACAAAGATTACTAATCTTGAGACAAGATGTGAAATTTGAGCGGGGAATGGCAGAGATTTAAAGATTGACTCTAAGAAATATTTCAACTTACATAAAATGAAGTATATTTCCAAAATCATAGATTCAATAGTTTATATAGATTAAAGAGAGTTATACTTGTGAGCTGCACAATGGGGCAAATAGTGTTTGACCTTGAAATTTAATGAAAATATTCGTAAAAAATGTTCTACCACTGACCAATTAATAGATATTACTTATCTATTTTGATCTGTTTAATATCTTTCAGTTGGTATATTTAGTTTCTTAAAATTCTAATCCTGGCTTGCACAATAGAGAAATTTGTGCATGACCTTTAGAAAATTGTGCATGAACATTTCTTAAACCATTCATAAAGAATTATCTATTCCCTCAAGGGTACTTTTTCAAAGATCTATAAAAAATATAATGTTTTTTTAAAAAAAATCATATCAGATCGAATTTTAGCCGAAATGCACTTTGAAGGACGTGGACTTATTTTAAAATTAATGTTTTTTATTATAAAATTTAAGTAAAAAAAATTATTTTCATATCTGATGAGTTATTCATTCACAAATTTGATGTTTTGAAATTAGAAGAAGATTTTTATGATTTTTCCTACTAAAAATCAAAAAATTTTGTTTTTAAAGAAATATGAGAAAATGCATTCCATTTCTTTTGCATATCGTAAAAATGTCCATATTTGGTACTTTTGATGATTAAAACTATTGTTTACTTGTGCGAGAAGACTTACAAGAAAAAAGCACCCCTTTTGTAAAAAAGCCCTATGAAATGTAAACTTTTCCGATAAAATATTTAAACATGAGAAAAGGCCATAAAAAAATAAAATTTTTGATACCCATATTGGGTACTTTTGAAGTTATAAAATTTTTTTCTTTAAGGAAAATAAATGCATTTCAATAACACAAAAATTTGATCATAAACAGCTAAAAATTTAAAAAAACAAAAGAAAAGGTAGTTTACAAATTTTCTTAAATCCAACATAATTTAATATGAATTAATTTTGTCAACATACTTCGTTGATTTCGACTAAACATTACTAAAAATTACAACAACAAAATTACAACAAAATTTTCTTATGAAAAATTGATTCCATCGTGTGTGGTTTTGTTGGAGCTTTCGTTTGGTACCAAATTTGTAAATGTTTTCATGTAAAATAGCGAAATTATAGCAAAAAAAAAGAAATTTTCGTTGATTTTTGAACGCGAGTTTGAAAGCCAAAACCATCAATTGAGCACGTATAAAAAAATACGTCGACCTTAGATTTTTGTCTTCTATCACATATCCAAAAATCATTCAAATCGGAGACTGTCACCTGGGAACCTTTCCTTGTCAGTACATTTCTCACTTGCAACACCGTATCGTACACATTTACTCATAACAGTGAACGTGTGTACATCAATGAAAGCAATAAATGTAATCAATACATACAATTTAGACTCAGTACCCGTCTCCCTTATACGATTGAACTGACACATGTATTCAGTACATAAAATATTCATTACACGTAGCGGCTGCACATCGACACAAGATTTTGCTGTTTTTTTTGTCATTCGTTACATAAAAATATGTAAAGAGTAAATTCTGTATGTACTAAGTATATGAAAATTGTACTAACATACTGTGCTCATCACAAATGTTCTACACGACTTCAAGTAATGGGTCAATAATCTTTGTAATACATACATTCGAACTGTACTCTTTATATACAATTGTTAACAATAGTTTGCGATGAGTCCATGCATCCATGAATTCACGACAAATATTTATGTGTTGAGTACATAGAATGCTTTACTCTTAAAAGCATTATTTACTCAATACAGATTTCAACATGTACTCAATACAAGAACAATGTAAAATTTATAAGTGCAGAAAACTATGCCATGAGTACATAAATTTATGTAGTGAGTCCATATGTTTTTCCCTCTGTGTTCATTTAATTTTTGAATGGTATTTGAAAGTGCGTCTACACCAGTTTCTAGTTTCTTAACTTGTTTTAGAAAGTGAGCTCTACATAGATGCCAAGTATTTTTGAGAATTAAGTTATTGTTTTCAGTAAAAAATTTACAACAAATATTCCGCAGTTGCTATTTCATTTCTAAAATAGCACAAGAGATATTCTGTTTCAAATTGAATGTCTGAATTCAAGGAAATGAAAAAGTGTTTTCCAAATAAATGCAACTGACCGTTAAGTTCGGAAAACATACATAAAAACAATAAAACTTTTAAAATGTTTTTGAATGAAAATGTCAACGAATTCAAGTAGTGTCAAATTATAAGCGTCGGATAATTTTTTTTTTTAAATTATGTACTTAAGAATATAGAAGTAATCATGTTTAATGTGTTCGTTTAAAATTCACTTGTGAAATTATTTCTTTTATTTTGATTATAAATAGTGTTTTATAGAAACTACGATAAGACTTATAAAGACCAGAAATAACTACAAATAATCGAATAAAACAAAGTAATATGCTTTGTCTACGATACATCAGAGTATCTTGCGAGTATTGCCTTTGAAATTGCTTTGACTATGCAAAATGCAATAAAGAGAAGACACTAACATAATACATTTCGCCCCTCCCCCTCCCCCTCCCATCACCCCATTACGTGGATAAAAAGCATGCAACTGCTGTTATAAAAAAAAAAACATAATGCCTTTGCATAAATATATTAAAAACTTAATATAAAAATAACTAGATACACAAAGCTTTGTTAGATTTTTCTAGTAAAAATACTTTTAATAATGAAAAAAAATCCATAAGCTCTGCAATAATATGCGAAATACTTTTATATGCCAGACAGACATCACAGCTTTGGTCACCACTACAGTCACTCTTAATATTTTTTCTTTAAATCAACCATAATAACTGGCTGCCATGCTGTGCCGTTATATTATTTGTGTAAATCAGCTGTTTTTGAAAGCTTAACACTTAAGCTTAAATGACAGTTTTGAACTGACATTTTTGTATTTAACACTAGAAAATTTATCAATATAAATTGTTAATTTAATTTTCATAATTCTGCCATAATTTTAATATAAAATTTAAATAAATATTCCGCTTTTGTTGTCATCTACCAAAATGACTTATGCACTCACCTCACTCAGTTACCAAAAATATTTTTTTCCGCCAAACAGTATTTATTTGTATGTTTATTATAAAATTATGCTGCTTTAGCGCAGCTGCATGTGTAGCGCACATCAACTACACAAAAAAAAAAAAAAAAAAAAAACCTAAATAAAAAAAGTGCTTTAATTTTCCACGAAACGTTATGAAAAGTAAATCTTTTCAGTTTTCGTCATTTCTCAAGTATTTACCAAATATTTTCATGTTAAACAACAACAACAAAAACAGGATTTAATACTTACCACAAAAAAAAAAAAAAAAAAATATCAAAATATATGTCAAGCTGTTCTCACGAAGGAAGTATTCAACATTCTTTATAACTCTGCATAAAAGCAGCAGGGTGCTCATTTTATTGTGCTGACTTTATGTTAAAGAAGACTTTGAGTTTGAGTTATTTCATGCTATATTAAATGCTTGGATATACATATATTTAAATTTTATTAAAAACGTGCTATTCAGACATTTTTTGGAAACCGAGCTGAGTGTTTTCATAGCTGTTTTATGAGTTACAAAGTTGAGTTCTTAGAATTATTCAACTTGAATACTAAGAAATTAATTTTTTTAATTAAGATAATAATTTAAAATTCAAAAATGTCACAACTCAAAATTTGCAATTTTCGAATAAGATTGAAAACAGTTCACATCTAAGATGACAGATAGGCAATAAGTAGGAATTGTTTTTGAATACATACATTCTAATCCTTTGCTATGCACTTCGAAACTTGGATTCCAGACTGTGCAATAATATTCTTGAACTAGGCGCACTAAAGTGTACAAGGTTTTAGTAACGCAGACGTTCTGGAGTTCTTTTTCTTGTCTTTTAATCAATATTATTGAAGTGAAGGTTAAACCGCAGTCAAAAGTCATGGATTATCCCAAGACCTACGATGTGATTAATCCTATTTAGTTTAACTCCTCTTTAGTTAAGCTCAAAACTACAATAAAGTATTGCTTACTTATAGAAAAAACTGAAAGCCTAGCACTTATTTTCATCATACCAATTTTTCAGGGATACAAATTTGTTCTCTAGGAATATTATGTCCACTTCTGATTTAATGACATAATAAAATTTTAAGTCATCTGCATTAACAGGGTGACAACTATATATGGTAACAAATTAAAAATGCCATAATTTCTATAAAAATAATGAAGTTATTATAAATAATAAATAGTAATAGTAATAGTAATAGTAAATAGTAAATAGTTATAGTAAATAGTAAAAAAGTAATTTATAATAACTAATTGCGTTGCCTCCTTTAGCTATAAAACGCCTTAATCTCTTCTTAAAGTTGTTGCATGCAGCATGCACGAGTTCAATTGGTATTTCGTTCCAGATTTTCTCAATTACTTCTTTGAATTCGTTCAAACAACGGTACTTGTAATCCTTAAGCTTCTGCAACATATAACCTCATATACAAAAGTCCAAAGGATTTAGATCCGGTAAGCTTGTTGGCAAATATTCTTTAAGTATGAAATCAGTTAAATTTTCACTACACCATTTTTAAATAACCTTAGCAGTATGGGAAGGAGCACCGTCTTGCTGATAACAAAAGTAATCCTCTCCGTACATATTCCGAGCATTTGATAACAAATATTTTTGCAAAACCTCTTCCAAGTTAGTAGTTTGCCTTTATTTTTACCCCTTTATCGATAAAAAGTAGTGGCAGAGTCACTCTATTACAAACTACTGCCCAAACTATAACCGACGACGAATTCTGGAATGTCCGTGAGTGATACTGCCCACGAGCGATCGTTTTGCACGTTAAGGGCCAACCAAAATAGACGAAACGAGACGTAACGAGAAAATTCAAGCATACGTGAAACAATGTTATTAACCAAAATGGTCTAACGTATTTGATCGAAACTGAACGAAACGTTTGACTAGACGCTTTGTTCCGTAAGAACCTAACTTTAACCGTCTCAACTCGTCAGCAACAACTGTGTAGAGTATGTTTACATCAAGTTTTGTTGCATTTTTATCAATTAGTGAAAGTTAACATATATTTATTATTTTAATGTCGTTGTTGGGGATGAAAAATTAATTTACATGTATTTATTTCGGTTGTCAGTTGATCAGGTCAGACGTGTTCTACAACGTTTTATTTTGGGTTAAATGCCAAAACAGCCGTAACGAATGCAAACGCTCGTCAGATTGCAATCGTCTCGTTTCGTCTATTTTGGTTGGGCCTTTATGCGGAGTTTGAAGAACAAAAAGTTTCTCGTCAGAAAAAATATGTCCTCCCCTGCATTCCAGGATAGAACCACTTTACTTCTGAGTAAGCGTTTTTTTATTACGGCATCCGTAAGTGCATTTTTTTTTAAATGGTGACATTACAAGATCAGCTGTAAGAATTTTTCTGATTGTTTCTCGATAAACGTTCAGTTTTTCACCATTTTTCGTGCATACTGATCACATTTTCTTCCAATACGCTCTGTTACATTCTTTATTAGATTTCCAGTACGCACAGTCCTCTTTCGTCCAGTTTTCTCACGATTTTTTTTAGAGCTTGTAGCCAAATAGCGTTTGACGGTACTATCGTAATATATTGTCTGTTTATACCAAGATGCTTCAGTTCTTGGAAAATCCTTCCGCATATTAAACTGGTCTTAAATTTTTCTACAAAAACAACGCGTAAGACTGACATGTTCTCTGAAAAGAAAAGTTGAAAACAAAGGTGAAAAATGATTTGCAAATTTTTTAAACATATCTATATTCAAGAAAAACTACTAGAAGTAATTGTTACCATACCTAGTTGTCACCCTATAGGAGATGTGGAATGTCTTACAGAACTTCAGACATATCACCAATAAATGTGTTAAAAATAAGTGGTTTGCGATGGCTACCATGAGGACCACCCGATGAGACAAGAATTTTCTTAGATTCTTAAAGAAATTAAACTTATTGGGATTTTTGACTAAAATACGATTTCTACCATTTTCTGAAAGAACAAATTATTATAATTTTTTAGGTAAGATTGCTTGACCAACATCTGCATCTATCTAATGACCTTTTTCCTTATTATTGAGAACATCTGATACCATGATTGTGAGATTCGTAGTAGTTGATCGTGCTTTATGGAATCCCTGTTGCTGTTCATTTAAATGAAGATTTACTATTTCTGTCAGCTAAGAACAAATTATTTTTTGTTCTAAGCTGACAGAACAAGAACAGAGCTGTTATTTTGAAGCTTAGTGGGCATGCATTGGAAAACAAGAACAGAGTTTGAATCCGTGTTAAAGGTGAACGAAAGACTTCTTTAGAGTGATCTGCATACAGATTCCAAATCTCCTGTGGGATAAAGAAGAAAAATTTAATTTAAACTAGTAAGGTAAATCTTCGACTTGGCCGAAGTTAAAATACCCCCACGTCCGATTCTTAAGGGTGGAAGAATCTTAAATTGGACAGCTTTTTGTATGAGATTCTGAGAGATTTTATGATTTTTATGTGTCTAAAATACATACATACATATCAAATTGTTTTCCTGCAGCTTAAATATAAGCCTTTTTATAAAGTTTTAAATTTTGGGGTTGTATGGGAGGTGGGCGTGTTAGATTGTGTATGACGCCCATTTTTCTAACATACCTCAGTTTCGACATAGAATACACAAATACCGAGTTTCTGTCTTGTAACTTTAATATTAGCCTCTTTATAGATTTTTCAATTTTGGGGTTGTATGGGAGGTGGGCGTGTTAATGTGTGGATGACGCCCATTTTTATAACACACCTCAGTTTTGACATTAAATACACAAATACCGAGTTTTCATCATGTAACTTTAATATTAGCCTCTTTATAGATTTTTCAATTTTGGGGTTGTATGGGAGGTGGGCGTGTTAATGGGTGGATGACGCCCATTTTTATAACACACCTCTGTTTTGACATTAAATACACAAATACCGAGTTTCAGTTTTGTATCTTTAATATTAGCCTCTTTATAGATTTTTCGATTTTGGGGTTGTATGGGAGGTGGGCGTGTTAGTGACTGAATGACACCCATTTTTCTAAGAATTCTTAGTTTTGATATAGAATACACATATATCAAATTTCAGTATTGTAGCTTTAATATTAGCTTCTTTGTAGAGTTTTCAATTTTGGGGTTGTATGGGAGGTAGGCGTGGTTTTCATCCGATTTAGCCCATTCTCGAACTTGACCTTAGTTTTTAAAAAAAAAGCTTAAATATCGAATTTCATTACGATAGCTTCAAAATTACGGCTGTAATCGTGTCGACAGACAGACAGACGGACAGACAGACGGACATGGCTAAATCAACTCAGGTGGTGATGCTGAGCAAGAATATATATACTTTTCAATACCTACCACGCCTTCTTTTGGGTGTTACACACGTCGTGACAAAATTAATATACCCCTTACGCAGTACGCGTGGGGGTATAAAAATTATTGTTGGATATCCGGTCAATTTTCGCTTGACATTTACAAAGTTAAAACAGTTTTCGAGTCCTTAATAATACTTTCTCTAATCGAGTTGGTGTGAAATTTGAAAGCTTCCTCAGGCTTTATTGTGAACTCTTCAGAGAACTCTTCGTACCTTGCCTTTACTTCATTACTTACGATGAAGGTCTGTTTAATCAATTTCTAGAGACTTTTTCTTTGATTACTGAGTTGTCTAAATTTTGGATCCAGCCACAGTTCAAATAATTTATTTGGATTTTTTCAGAAGTAAGTTTAAAAGTAGGCTAGGTTAGAAAAAGAGTCGAGTCGAATAGGGCCTGCAGTGAACGCAGATAAAACGAAGTATCTTGTGTCAACAAACAAACAGTCCCAGCGTCTTGAAAACGACGTCACTGTTGACAACACCTCCTTTGAGGTAGAGAAGGACTTTATTTACCTTGGATCCAGCATTAACTCCTCCAACAATATCAGTATTGAGATTAAACGAAGGATAACTCTTGCCAACAGGTGTTACTTTGGGCTCAGTAGGCAATTGAGAAGCAGAGCTCTCTCTCGACGAACAAAACTGATGCTCTATAAGTCAATAAACATGCCCGTCCTACTAAACGCATCCCAAACCTAGACGTTGAGCAGTACTGATGAAAGGACTTTGGGAGCGTTCGAGAGAAAAATTATTTGCAAGATCTTTTGTCCAATCTGCGTCAATAGCGAGTACCGAATACGATGGAACCACGAGCTGTATGAGCTATATGCCGACATCGATGTAGTCAAGCGTATTAAAATAGACCGGCTTTGCTGGCTAGGTGATGTCGAGAGAATGAACGACGAAGGTCCAGCAAAAAAAATTTTTGGATTCGGTACCCAGCGGTGGCCAACGCAGACGAGAAAGACCGCATCTCCGTTGGAAAGACCAGGCATTGGATAACCTGACAACGTTTGGAGTTTCCAACTGGCACCAGCAAGCGTACGACAAAAGAGGCTGGCGAAAATTCTTAAATTAAATTGAACTTAAATATATTTTTGTTAAGCATGTCAATTTGTGCTTAATACGTGTCATCTTGGGCTTGATCATAAAAGATAAATTTTTGTTTTTGTTGTTTTTGCTCATCAAAAAAAGCGAGAAACCGAACGACAGCGGGTTTTCTACTTCTCAGTGGGTTTTTATTGCTGTTAGTATGTAAGTGTTTAAAAGTGCAGAACATAAAATAAAAATTATACTTTTCAGTCCGTATGGGATCAGATATCTGGTTTGTACAATGAAAATATAATTTTGAATTTGTGTCTGGTCTTCGTTTTTTTGTTTTATTTTTGTTGAGTTCCTTTGATGCCTGAGCCCGTTACATTTTGTCATCTTTTGTCTTGTATGATTGAAATTCATAAAATATCACATCCCAAAATTTCTTAAATTAGACATATGAGAACATGATACCTTGTTTGATTTACAATCCATAAATGACATGCATTGGGCACAGATGAGCATGTTTTTTTATACGAAAATGTCATAATTTGGGCACAAGTCAGCATATTAGTTTTTTGACGATTAATTCAAAAATCACATATTTTATGCACAAATGAGCATGTTAATTTTTTGATAAACAATCATATTCACTCAGCTATGAATCACTCTCAAAATAAATTGATTTTGGATTGTTTTCAGCTCAAATTTCACTCCGTGTAGTATTGATGAAATATACAGACATATTGAATATGCAAAAATTTATCCCTGTTGCTTAAGGGCAGGTTCTTATCTAAAATTTAAAAGTCTTGAGTTGTTTGACAATTATCTATTAATTCAAGTGTAGAAAACTATTTCTATTGGTGCAAAAAAAGTGTCAGGGGTAGTGTTAATATCACGTAGAAGGCCTTTTGAAAAATAAGGTATCCAAATTGTATACATTGCGCAGAAAAAACCAAAAAAATTTATTAATGACCTGTTCAGGAGAAAGGTAGTCTACCGAATTTGGACTCTACTGTTTAATATACATTTTTTTTTATGCCCTAAACCTGAAAGGTCAGGGTATATTAATTTTGTGCAAACGTTTGTAACGCATAGAACGAAGCGAAACCGATATAGAAAAGTATATTTATTCTTGATCAGGGTCACCTCTTGGGTTGAGCTATCCATGTCCGTCCGTTTGTGTGTTGTCCGTAAACACAGGATAAGAAGAAGGAGTAGAGATAATTAAATGAAACTCGGTACACATGATCACATGAACCCAAGGATCTGCACTATTGAATATTTTTAGAATCCGCTTACGGACACGCCTACCTCTCATACAACGCAAAAATTGAAAACTGCATAAATGAGGTCATAGTAAGCCTTCAACAATAAAATTAGGTATGTATGTATTTTATATCAATACAAAAATGTCTTCGAAAAATGGGTTTCATGCGCCTACGGACACGCTCACCTCCCATATAACGAAAAACTCAATAAATAAGCTCATGTTTAACCTACTGAGATAAAATATGAAAATTATGTATCTTATATCAAAACAAAGATATCTTCGCAAAATTGGCTTCATCCGCCAATGGACACGCCCACCTCCCGTACAACCAAAAATTAAAAACTTAATAAATAAGCTCATGTTCAACGTACAGAGATAAAATTTGGTACGTATGCATTTTATATTAAAACAAACACGTTTTCGAAATATGGATCTCATCCGCTCACGGCCAAGCCGACCTCCCATACAACCCAAACAAGTCAATAAAGTCAAAAAAGTCAATAAACAAGCTCATGTTTAGCCTACCGAGATAAAATTTGGAACATATGTATTTTATATCAAAACAAATATGTTTTCGCAAAATGGGTCTCATCCACCCACGGACACGCCCACCTCCCATAAAACCAAAAATTAAAAACTCAATAAATAAGCTCATGTTTAACGTACACAGATAAAATTTTGTATATATATATTTTATACCAAAATTAAGATGCACTGAAAAATTGGGTGTAATCCGTTCACGAACACGCTCACTTCCGCTACAACTCGCAAAAGCGAATACACTATAAAAAATTAATATGTGAGCTGCAGGAATAAAACTTGGTATGTGAAAATTTTTCATCAAAATTAAAATGCATATAAAATAGGGGCTTCATCCGCTAATGGACACGCCCACTTTCAATTCTATTATTGTATTTGTAAAAAGGAGGTTTAGAGTAGTTCAAAATCGGGCTTGACCGACTTCAGACTTTCTTTACTTGTTTTTTTTTAAATTTCTCTGAAAAATTACTTTTAATCGATATGCAATTTTTTTAAGGAAGTTGTTTTGAGTTTGTTTTGAGTAAAATTTAGTTTCATGCATGAATCAGTAAAAATTTACATAAAACAAATATATATAAGTAAAAATTTCCAAGTAAAATGTAGTGTTATTCGTTTAAATAATTCAAATTCGTTCAAATTATTGTTATTATTTCAATGTTCTTTAAAAAGTTTAAATTTCAATTTGAAGACCAAAAATCTTCTCCATGTAAAACCAATATTTCATTCATTTCTAATATTCCAACTATAACCTTTCTGCATAAATTTTCTCAATGTATTATTATTTTATATTTTCAAAAATTTTACCCAAATAATCAAAAATTTTAATTTTTCATATCAAAGTTTGAAAGCAATAATCATATAAATTTTAAATGACGAGATATCTGTCTGAGATAAAAGTTGTATTATTAATACTTTTCATTAACTTAATGAGTAAATTTTTGATGAAACGGGTTTTATCAGTCAAAAAATCAAAAAGTAAATTAATTTTAAATGCAGATATTTTAATAGTACCACCCTTCGAAATAAACTTTCAAAACTAAACATTTTCCCCAAACACACAAACTCTAAACCACTCACCCTGAAAACTATAAATATATACTATATAAATATGTAGCTAGTACATAAGCAAGTTAGCAACAACTACATATTTACATAATAATCGCATTTCGTCGAACATTCAATATTTGGGTACAAAAATCAATTGATTGGGATTTACTGTGATTTCTGCTGACAGAGTGAGTCACAAAAGCAGGAAGTCAATAAATCGGGGTCACAAACGTTGGGCAATCAATGTTAAACGCAGCAGCGCTACTTAAGGGCTACCCTTAAAGCATGACGGTGTGGCGTACACGGTGGCGCATGTCAGCATTATCAGACATGCTGAAGGAAGTTAGAGAGAAGGTTGAAGGGGTTGATGACGGGGGTCTGCATTTAAGGCTTTTTGGTGTGGTTGGGGTGGGTGAAATTGAAGGGATTCGCTAAAATTATGTTAACAACTATTAAAGTGAAAATATGCCCAAAAATATTTCAGTTGCTTGGATAATATTCAGGGTTTGATATTGTTGTTGCTGTTGTTGCTGTCGACTTATTTAATGTTATTTGTGTGTACAATTTTGTTTATTTAAAGGGTGGGTGGCATTTTGGCATTTGGCATTATTTGAGTTGCGTTGATAAAACTCAAGTATTGCTGTTCAGTCAATGTCAACGTTTTCCTGCCAAACCGTTTTGTTGACAACGGAATTGAAATGAAATTTATTTATTGATTTTCATTTTAGCTGCTTATGCGAAAGATTTAATATCGATAACGTCGCGTCGACTCAAGTTGCGTCAAATCGAGTCGAGTCGAGTCGAGTCAAGTTATCGATATATAATGGCTGTGTGGGTTGTGATATTTTTGTGACACAGAACATAATAAATAAAACTATTTCAATGGAAATTGAAGCTGATGGCACTGATTGAAGAGTCGAAGGAATTTAAGTTTGGAATGCATTTAAAACAGAATTCAAGCATGTAATGATGATGCTTATTTGAAGTTGGAAGGTAAAATAATTATAATAAAAGTAATAAAGGCAAAATTGAATTATAAAAAAAATTTAATTTTTTTAAATAATATAGAAAAAATCAAAATTTGTGCATTGCAAACATTGTTCTAAAAGTAGCCAATATCTCAAAATAATGGTTAAATGATTAAATATCGACATCAAATTCGTGTTCTCCTCAGCAAATTACCCCGGAAATAAGCTATAGATTGATTTATACTGCACAATTTTCAAATGTTGCTTCTTTTTACAAAAACATACATTGTTTATAATCTTTATATATCAGCTTATTTTCTTTGACCTACTCAAAATTTATTAAGTTTAAAGTTTCTTTCTTTATTTAAGTGTTTTTCAAGCATTTTGTTTATTTTATCGCTCGACTGGTTTTACAATTTTTTTTCCCCCTAAATACCACATTGTTTTCGCCTTATTTTGCTGGCCAAACGCCACCCTTCAACTTGTCTGCATCTACTAGGCTGCTGTTATTGACCCTTAAGGGTTGCCCTTAACTCAAGCAAACCGCACCGAATAACATTTCGTTCATTTCTAACCCCCAAGCTTAACTCAGCCAGTCAGTCAGTCAGTCAGTAAGTCAGTCGTTAAGATTTATGTCTGGATAAATGTTAACATTTATTGTGGCTGTTCTTTAACAGTTTAAGGCTCAAAAGTCAAAATAAAATTAAATAGAATTAAATAAAATCAAAGAACAACAGGCAGTGAAATTAAATTTTCAAATGATTTGTGTTTAAGACTATTGTTGTTCGGGGATGTAACAAAAGATCTTGTGTGTTTTGAGACTATTGAGAATGTTGAAAACTTGCACATGTAAATTATGTCTAAATGGCTGGATATATTTATGTCAAAACTTATGACAAACTTTTAAGTCTCTTGGGAAGTGGAACAGAATGTATATGAATTGCTGTTTAACTTTCCTTGAAAGAAGAACTAGAATTGACTTTATTTAAAGACATTATTTAATAAATAATATGAACTTTTTAACTTTCGAAATTTGGCGTTATGCTGAATATATTTGACATTGTTTTGTGGATGGTGTTTATTTATTGTGCTGTTTTGTTAAAGCTTGTATTAAAGTAAGACATGTTCTGAAAATAAATATTTTTTGTTGAACACCTTGACGTTATCTTTTTAATTTCTTTGAATAGTTGATTGAAATTAATATGATACTGACTTTAGTGTTTTTTTTTTTAATTGCAGGTAAGAGGATATTATATTTGTATAACTTACAACAAAATATCTTGAGGTAAGTTGTAAATATTCCTTCAACTACTTAATTCCTTGATTATCCAATAAAAAAAAATATATATATGAGAAAAAAAGACACCAACCAATCGCAAAAACCTGCTCCTATTAGAAATCGGTTAAAATATAAAGCAGTTTTTGTGCACAGTAAAAACTATGAGGATAAATTTGATACTATTTGGTGTAAATATAAATCCATACCAAATATGTTATAAAATGTATACCACAAAATCGTTTAAGCCAAATTTATACAAAGTTGGCATAGATTTTGTCCGAAAAATGTATAAAATGTATTTACATCAGGTTGGTATACATTTTTATAAGCAAAAGTATAAAATCTTTTTAAACCACATTTGGTTTCATAAATCAGTAATAATATTTAGATTTCAATTGATAGATTTAATGATATATTGTTTTTTTTTATATTTTCAAAAACAATTTGACTGGAAAAATGGAGAGTAAAAAATTTTACTCAGAAATTTGCATGTTTAATCATGTAGGCAGAGCTTCCAATTCAAGCGTAATATTTTTGTCTTAATCAGGGACCGAAAATAATGATTATTTTTCAAATTTTAATGAAAAAAATCAGTATGTTCCAAGCGCCGGAAAAAACTTTTGAGTATACCGAAATGCTGGAATTTGTGTTGACTCTTAGAATAAAAAATGATTTTTATTTTGTAAGCGTTAAGCTTAAAAATTAAAAATAATTATTACAAAATGATTTTAATTTTTTTGCTCAGGAATAAAAATTATTTTTGATTTTTATTTTTTTTGCTCAGAAATAAAAATTATTTTTGATTTTTATTTATTTTGCTCAGAAATAAAAATTATTTTTGAATTTTATTTTTTTTGCTCGGATTTAAAAATTATTTTTGAATTAAATTTTTTTTGCTCAGAAATAAAAATTATTTTTAATTTTTATTTATTTTGCTCTGAACTAAAAATTATTTTTGATTTTTATTTTTTTGGCTCAGAAATAAAAATTATTTTTGATTTTTATTTAATTTGTTCAAAAATAAAAATTATTTTTGATTTTTATTTATTTTGTTCAGAAATAAAAATTATTTTTGATTTTTAGTTTTTAGCTCAAAATTAAAACTGATTATTTTAAATGAATAAAACTTGGGCATGTGTAAATTTTTCATAAAAATTTAAATCTATACAAAATATGAGCTTATCCGCGCATGGACAATTCCTTTTCCAATACAATTATTTTTTATGAAAAAGTATGTCAAGGGTATGTCAGAGTCAAGCTAGACCGACTTTAAACTTTCTTTGTGAACAGAATTTGTTGTTTCAAAATTTGGACAAAATTTTGTTCTTAAAAATGAATGCCTGTCATTTTAAAAATTCTCAATAAAATTAATATCAAATTTAATATCATCTTAGTTTCTTTTCAAATTTTGAAGCGATAAAAAACATAACTATTAAGAATGTCTAACAAGAAGAAAGCTCTTGAAATCGATTTTTAATTTAGGAGCAAAATAACAAAAATCCTTAAGCGATTTAAATGTCTGAACAAAAAAATAAAAACGAAAAACTAATTTTAATTATTTAGCGAAATAATAAAAATCAAAAAAATTCTTTCTATTTCTGACAAAAAAAAAAAAAAAAATCAACAAAACCCATGCAAATCATTTTTCGATTTTTATTTTTTGTCTCAAAAATAAAAATTAAAAATGATTTTTTTTTGTTTGAGTACAAAAATAAAAATTAAAAATGATTTTTTTGTTTGAGGAAAAAAAATAAAAATCAAAAATGATTTCTTTGTTTAAGTAAAAAAAATAAAAATCAAAAATGATTTTTTTGTTTGAGTAAAAAAAATAAAAATCAAAAATGATTTTTTTGTTTGAGTAAAAAAAATAAAAATCAAAAATGATTTTTTTGTTTGAGTAAAAAAATAAAAATCAAAATTGATTTTTTTGTTTGAGTAAAACAAATAAAAATCAAAAATGATTTTTATACTTGAGTATAAAAATAAAACTTTTAATTTTTGATTTAAAAAATAAAAATCAGAAAACGATTTTTATATCTGAGCAAAAAAATAAAAATCATAAAATAATCATTATTTCTTAATTTTTAGATATTGCTCATAATTATTACGGTCCCTGGTCTTAATATGTATGTACAAAACAAATATTGAACGGAACTATTTGCGCATAGCATGATTATTGACTGAAGAACAAATGCCAACCGATTGTCTGTACAGTGCTGCCAGGTGTCAGCAAAAATAAATCCCCATTTTTACATACACAAAAAAAAATTTCCCCGTTTTTTTCCCCGTTTTTAAATTTAGAAGAAGCCATATTTCATTTCAGTTATCGTTATAGTTTCATTTCATTATAACAAAAATAAATACATAGATCTAATACGTACGTATCCATAAAAATATACAATAATTATAAAAGATATATTATCGATATTCAGGATAGAACCTTAAAGGTCTGAGATCAACCTAACTATCATTGCAAAAATTGCTTCAACTTATTTTAAATATATACATAATTATTATGAAGACTTAAACATTCAGTATATATTTTAATTTCAAAACATTTTTGAAATTTCATCAAAGATTTAGTGTGGAGCGTTCCGGATAGAGAGCTATTATAAAGAGAGTTCTTTATTTTTGTTTTGTTTAAACCCTGCAAAAAAATGGACCAGATTTAGAATAGTTCTGAACTAGTTGCAAAAAGGGATAGTACTGGTTCCACTACAATACCGTTTTGCATTGAACGAACTGATGAATTTTACGGGTTGATGTCATAGGAAAAGACAATTAATTGTCCCTATAAAAATTCCTTTTTCCTTATATCTGTGCTAGTTCCATTGTCAATGGTTTTAAACTTGTCCGTTTTAATACAGTCCATAAGTGGTCATTTGTAAGCCCTTTTATAAGCCTTATTTGGAAAACGGGTTCGTACAGTACAACTAATTTAATTATTGTATAGTTTTAACTGTATATTAGGGATATGACTTTTTTGCAACCTTGTATGCCTGTATCGTAATTGGATGTACTTTTATGTGAAAAGAATGGATTGATGTTTCATTTGAACATATTTTGAAAAAAGGTCACCCCCAAACCAAAAAAGCGAATTTTCAATATGTGGAGTAAATGTTTCTCAATATTAAGGGCCGAAGATGTTGTAAAATAGTTGTACTCCTATTGTTATTTTATTTATTTATGAAACATGTAATGTGATGTAACAAAAAATATTATGTGATAAATAATTATAAATTTATTACAAAATTAACACAAAGCCTTCTGACTACAAAACCAATGTTCTGCCCACTCATATGAAATTAACCTGCAAACCTTCTCCAAATTCCTTCTCGCTTCAGGTATAAGAATGAATGCCAGAATGGCGAGAATGACTCTTGAATTCCATCTAGCATTGCTCATGTTAGGAATGTTCTGAAAGTGAATCAGAGGGAAGTTCCTTTGTTTTTCATAGAATCTGAACACTTTTGTTAAATGGTACAAAAACTTCATATCGTCTCTCCCTGATTTATCAAGAATTTCTTCAGTTCCATTCACAAACTTATCTTTCAGTTCATCATACTTATTCAACAGTTCAGACACAAATGCTTGCAGATTTGGTATCACCCTCAAGTTCTTCGTCCATCACCAGACGGAGAATCCTGTCTAGTACATGTTGCTGACAACCGATAAATTGTGGTATTGTGGCACCCTTTAATTCAAACATACGTTGCAATTTTACAACAACTCCATTTCTTTTCCCAGTATTAACGTTTGTTGTATCAGTAATGATCATCTTAATAGAATTCCATAAATTGTATTCATCAATAACTTTGGTAATTTCTTCAAAAATAGTTTTCGCTTTACCATCTTTCAAACGCAGTGCATCAAGTTTCACGTCAGTTCTTTCATTCTGAAGTACAACTACCTGATATTCGTTACCATCTATTCGTTTGTCGTCAAAGTGTAAGGACCACTGTTCCACTTGAAGTTGTTAAAGCATTTCTTTTTTTATTTTAGCTGCTTCTTTAAATGTGGACTTGTAATTTCCTGATTGACTTGGAGTTAGAATTTCAAAACCTTGTTATGATAATTCATTGCATATTTTAGCAGCTTTCTTTGTGGAAACTCCACTTGATATAACCATATTTACAGCAAATTTACTTTTGTAGTGCTTTCTAGTTTGTATCTGAGTGTCCAAATCATAGTCTTTATCACTGTCGTCTTCTTCATTATCTTCACTCTTACTTTTGCTATTTTCAGATTCAGTACCACAGTCTGTGGGAGACATGACTTGTGATGTTGAGGGTATTGCTGCTCCAGACTGGAATTTTCTACTCTTGGAAGGGTGAATGGTGTCTTTACTTGCCACTTGTCCAGTTGAGTACCCCACCTGTCCTTTACTTTCTTTTTGTAGGTGGTATAGACGTTTATCTTCCGAGGATAACCACTGGCCATTCACTTTCGTAATGTCAAATAATTCATTGAGAACATCATAGTTTCCACGCTTGACACATTCATCATAGACCTTTAGCACCTTCATAAGCTTTGCTCTTATCACTTGATCAGACACATGTGGAAAATTCAGTTTATTTTCCCACAATTTTATAATTTACGTAGAACTATTCTTTCTTTTCTTCCTTTAACACATGTTCCAAGAAACTGGTATCTGCCTACGATCTGCAATTGAAGTCGTATTCTAGATTTTGTATCGAGTGAAGGTTCTTCTACAGCCACGTTTCCTCTTTTTCTGTGTGAATCCTGAAATCTCACCAAATTTTTAGTCCAAGTCTCCTTGTTGCTTGTTACGGTGGTATGACTTTTTTTGTGAGACATCGTATATAAGCACAAAACACTAGCACTGATGATAGAATGTAATGTGGTATATAATATGATAGTGTAGTTTATTTATTTCTAAGGCAAAAAAATAAAATTAGTGAACTTAATAATATCACTTAATTATTTCACTTCTTACCGCAATCTTTATTCCCAGCTAACTGATTGCAAAAATCAACCATCAAAACTGCCTAAACTCTGCTTGCATGGAAGTGTAACAGTTTTTTTTCTAATTGTTTTTGTTCTCAGTACGTGGTACTGTCAAGTGGTGTGTGTGAGGGGTAAGGTTGTAAGTTGTAAACAAATAGTAAGAGAAAGAGAAATAGGAAATCAAATTATCATTTACGGGCCATCAAAACAAACAACAGAGATTAATGATCTTAAGGCCGCGTAAATGATCATTTGATTTTCAAATCAAATTTTTATTTTGGGGGTGACCTTTTTTGCTTCCAGAAAGGTATTTTGGCCTTTTTTAATTAATTTAGGTAAAAGTTCATCACTTTATTATACAGGAAACATTTTATTTGAAAAAAAGTCAAAAAGTCATATCCCTACTGTATATATACCATTTACTACTTTACTATTTTCATCAAATATGTTTGCGAAAGTTAAAAGAAGTACGGAATCTAAATAAAAAAACGGGCAACAACACGTTTTGAGCATGTTTGGTTTTTTATTTTGTTAGTTAGTTTGTCAGTTCCAACAAAGACGTGACAAAGATTCTTCAGCTTGCTAATGCTCGACCACATGTTGCAAGGCCAGTCAAAAAATACTTAGAAATGCTGAAATACTGATGACCCATGACCTGGCTTAGCAGCAATTCCATTATTATGAAGCTGCCAAAAAGGAGATCGTTTTCAAAACGGAATTCTGTAATACAAAGTAACAGTTCTGAATCGAAAAAACTGCGCCCCATTAATTTCCGAAAAAATATTACAAAAGATTGATAAAATTTTTTTCTAATTTGTAGTATTTCATGAAATACTATTCTAAATTCACCATATCAGCACTATCGTACAAAAACCATCGTTCAAATGCATCGTTCACTTTAGTATCACAGTATCTAAAATTAAAAACCTTAGGAGTGTGGCGTTTGCAGAGGTGCGTACAGATTTCAAGTGAACGATGCTTTATTTATACCTTATATCTACCATATACAAGGGCGTCCACAGGATTTGGCAAGAGGGGAGGGCAAAGGTCTACATGAATAATGAATAAGAGGGAATATCGTTGATTTTTCACTCAGATCTAATTTAAATTCTCCTGACCTGATAGATTATGGTGGTATTTTGATAAATAAACACTCCAGTTGTGATGCGCACCTAATATATAAAGAAGCAATTTTGCAAATCGGAAATTTTTTTGAAACGATATATGATTTATTATGTGAATGTACATTTTAGATAAAAGTGAATTTCTTGTTGTATACCTGCTAAAGTTATTGAGAATATTTATATTTCTGTTGCATATGTGTAATAAAATATTTTTCGAAGTTTCTGTACTGAAAAATATTTTGAAGTGCTGCTACTACTTGAATAATGTTTTGGTTTTCGTTCTCTGACATAGTTTTTAACTACGTCAGGAGGATTCTCATAGAATCCGTTCATAAGATACCCTCTCTGCATAGCCATTAACGGTTGAAATATTTCTGATATTTTTTTCAACTTCCAAAAATTTTTCGTTACATATTCATAGGCTCGTCCTGAAAAAAAGACAATTTTAAAACAGTTACTATTTTGTGCCATAAATCGCACCCACAATACAGCACGCGGTTCTCTAATTTTTCGCACTTCACCTTTTTTGAGTAGAATTGAGTAGTTTCTCTCCAAGAAACATTTATATAATTTGAGAAAGATGAACTTAATCGGCATAAGTTGTTTTGCTACGAATTGAACATACTCATCTCGACCCTTTGGAGGAAAATATTTTTAAATGCGACTGTCATGATTGACATTTCTTGCTCGAATTTGATTTTGAAGGACGATCTTCGTTTTTTCTTCTATTGGCTTACGTGACAACAGCGATTTGACAATTTTTAATTTTAAAAAAATTATTTAATCATCAAATCGTTCGACGACACGACTATTCATAATATCAAAATTTTGTCAAACAACAGAGAAAATCAAATGCTTGTAAAATATTTTATAAATTTGCGTTAGTGAAAATAATACGAATATGTATAAGTTGTTAATGGAATGGTATCTTAACTTATCACAGCGCAAGTAAAACATACTAGCATAAATAAAGAAATATTTAAAATCGAGAAAGGCTTTCTTGTGCCCTAAAATCATGTTTCGAATTTTTTTCCAATCCAATTGAAGTAGCTACAAAACATGTAATTTGAACGCATTAACCACTTCTTCAGGCGCCGAAAAACGTTGGCCTCGAAATGTATTTTCGGTCTTTGGGAATAAGAAGAAATCATTGGGTGTTAAGCCTGGACTGTATTTCGGATGACTTGTCAATTCCATGTTTTGAATGCTAAAAAAACGATTTTTGAGCTAATGTTTGAGAACTTGCATTGTCGTGGTGGAGAATGATTTGTTGGTTCCCATGATTTTTTCGAACAGCTTTGGGAAACAAATGGTGCTGTACTAATCATAATAGACCATTCTCTGTTGATCTACTGAAACGGTAGTGACATGTCCAGTTATTCCGAAAAAACTTGCGATCATTTGCTTTGTGTACGAACAACTTTTGTGGATTTGGACTGTCTTGAAAGATTCATACAGTCAATAATTGTTTAATTTCGGGTTCATATGTATAAATCCATGATTCCATACCATGTCATAGACATGTTTTGAAGCAGCGCGATTTTTTTTATTTTATCATTTCTTTTGATCAATCAACGCGAGCTTTTTTTGAGCGATTGACAAATTATGCGGAATCCAACGCGAACAAATATTTTTGACGGTCAAATATTTATGAAATATTGAGTTTATGCTGGTCCCATTAATTCATACAGATACCTCTATCTCACAGCAGATCACATTATTATGATGAAATATTAGTTCACCCATAGCATCGATACTTTTGTAGCACAACAACCGATTTAAGACAACCTTCACGAAATTCGTGCTGTAGCGAAGTGCGACCACGATTGAATTTTAAAAACCAGCTAAACACGATGGCTCGAGATGGTGCTTCATCACCAAAACTCAAGCAAGCAAGTGTATATGCACAATACTATTCATCGGAAATCATCACACGAAAATATTACCAATGTTATTCCTTTTTTTAACCATGATAAATGTTTCAAGTATCTGCAATCAACACAAATACAAACAGTATGACAAAACGTTCTGAGTGCGTTCACCATGAGAAATGTTAAACTTTACGATGATAATGTCAAATATGTACATGATGATAATGTTTAAAATGCATGATATAAATCAGCTTAATGTATAATTTAAAATAAAATAAATATTTTTGTATGTCTTCATAATATACTAACATGGATAATGAAGTTATATAAAAAGTTTTCATCGCCCAGGGAAAAAGAACACTCCTTCATCACACCATTGTTGGTGATAAGTTAAGATAATCATCATTTCATTAAATATTACATATCCGTTCCCAACACTAAAAACCCATCATACCATAATCATCGTTACATACCCTATACTAACCTTTCCTTAAAATGCCATACCCATTTGACCGGTTCATATTACAAAAGTATTAAAATATTCCAATGCGCATCCAATTTCTGAAATTTTGACCTCCAATGAGAATAAAAATATCCTAAGACCTAAAAATACTTGACCTCTAAATATTACGCAAATCGTTTTAAGGTCATTTTGGAGCTATATACCCTAGCAAGTATAAATATATATAAAAGAAATAAGCGGTTTCGGCATTGAAAAGTTTGTATATTCTTGATAAGCGTCATCTCGTAAGTCGTTTCCGTCCGTCCGTCAGTGTGTAGTTCCTATATACATGAAAAGAGGCAGGAGTTGAGAAAATTGTATAAAATTTTGTACAAATCTTTAAATGGACTCAAGGATCTTCACTATAGAATATTTTTGGAATCCACTCACGGACACGCCTACCTCTCATACAACGCAAAAATTTAAAACTGCATAAATAAGCTCATAATTAACATACAACAATAAAATTTGGAATATATGTGTTTTGTTTGTGGTGTCCGTGGCATGCAGGTTAAGTGTGTGGCTTAGCATGCTCGAGAGCCCGGGTTCGATCCCCAGCCGCGGCGAAAAAGTTTTTTTCAATAAAAAATTTTTCTGATCGGTCTGCAGACAATGGCAAACCTCAGAGAGTAAATAATGCCATGTAAAGCTTCTTGAGAACATGAGCCGTTCGGAGTCGGCATAAAACATGTAGGTCCAGTTCTCGGTCAATTGTGTGCAAACATTTAATAACACACACAACACAATTGATCATAAGAAGCTCGGTCAAAGTCCTTTCAAGGGCTGAAATGGCCAATTTGTTTTTTTTTTTTATGTGTTTTGTTTCAACACAAAGATGCCTTTGAAAATTGGTATCATCCGCTCACAGACACGCCCACCTCCCATACAACCCAAAAATTGAAAACACAAAAGTTAAGCCTCTGTTTAACCTACAGAGATAAAATTTGGCACGTATGTTTTTTATATCAAATGAAGATGGTTTTGAAAAACGGACGTCATCTGCCCACAGACACGCCTACCTACGATACAACGCAAAAATTGAAATTGAGTTTCATTGTTATACGACATTTAGTTCCAAATCAATTCGATATCAAAAATTTGAATTGTGTGGGTGGTGCCATGCCCCACTTTTCAAAAATCGATCAAATTTGACAGTCGAAGGGCACGACTAAATAGTAATTTCGTACAGAGTTTCATTAAAATTTCATTTTCATTGAAATAATAATACTTCTGTTTCATTAATTGTTTGGTCAAAAATAACCTTCAAAATAAAATGCTTACAATCTTTCAAAAAAAAAAAAAATTGCACATTTCATTTTTTATTTAAAAAAAAAAATATTTTAAATAAAAAAAAAATTTTTGTTGGCTTTGCCGGAATAGAACCGTGGACAGTCGAGTACTAGACGCACACGTTAGAACACTCGGCCATACATGAACTTTCAAACCAGTGATAAAATTTCAATAAATATGTTTTCATATGGGTATCGTGTTCCATAGACCAACAGTCAACCGACTGTTGATTTGAAAGTTTCATTTGTTGGATGGTATTTAACAGTGAAATCTGTTATTTCAACCCATTATTTGTTTGATAAAACAGCATTTTTCCCTGAGTGTACCAAATATAAAAAAAAAAAATTTCATTTGAATCGGTCCAGCCGTTTCGGAAGAGTTCATACACTAACACCGTGACACGAGATTTTTATATATTAGATGAAGATGATTTTGAAAAATGGACGTCATCCGCCCACGGACACGCTTACCTCCCATACAACCCAAAAAGTTTAAAACTCAATAAATAAGGTTATGTTTGTCATAGAGAAATTATATTTGGTATGTATGTATTTTATACCAAAACTATGGTGTGTTCCAAAATTGGGAGTAATCCGTCCATGAACACGCCCACCTTCCATAGCGAAAGCACAATAAAGTCATTAACTGTGAGCTACAGAAATAAAACTTGGCATGTGTAAATTTGTCATCAACATTTAAATGCATACAAAATATAGGCTTTATAAAATATAGGCTATATTTATAGGCCCACGGCCACGCCCATTTTCTATAATATTATTGTATCTTGGAACAAAAGGTTTAGGGTATGTCATAGCCGGCCTAGACCGGTTGAAGACGGGTGTTTGACAGACATTGCCAGCAAGTTTTCAATTCTCTTTTGAACTTGTAATTTGTAAGTTTTCTTGATCAATTCTGAATAAAACTAAAGCGAAACTTCAACAAAGAGCAGCACAAAATAAAAATTGCCGATACCAGAAAGTCCGTATTCGCTCGATCTCGTCACGTTCCGCTGTCAACAAACTCGACTTGGCAGCAAGAAAAATTGCCGTGTGGAAATCAATTTTTGTTCTTTACTGTTACAAATATAAAATGGCAACATTTTTTAAGTGGGCAACGAAGCGCGTAATTTTCGCAGAGTATTTTAAGGTGGTGACCGTGGCGTGCAGGTTAATTGTGTGGCTTAGCACGCTTGGAGCCCGAGTTCGATCCCCAGTCGCGGCGAAAAGTTTTTTCAATAAAAAATTGTTCTGATAGGTCACCAATGGTCAGACAATGGCAAACCTCAGAGAGTAAATAATGACATGTAAAGCTTCTTGAGAACATGAACTTTAGCCGTTCGGAGTCGGCATAAAACATGTAGATTCAGTTCTCGGTCAATTGTGTGCAAACATTTCATAACACACAACACAATTGATCATAAGAAGCTCGGTCAAAGTCGGGTATGTTCGAGCTGCAAACACTGCGGCTGTGTTGCATGATTTGTCAAAGCATCACGTTCTATGCAAATTGCTGGCAACATTGGCCAAAGCAAAACGTTCTAGCGAACAAAAATTTTACATTTGATGCGCAGGAAATGCGAAAAAGCGGCAACACAAAATTTTTGTCTGCAGAATAATACTGCATGAAGAAAAGTAAGACAAATGTTTATTTATTTTATTTTTTATTATTATTATTGAACACGTAAATAAATTTACTAATAATTCAATCGGAAATGCGTGAAAATTATATCACCGGGATATAATTGAATGGTTTTAAAAAAAATTCTTCTCTTCTTAAGTCTCTTAATTCTTGTTTCTTCTAATTTCAATAACAAACTTTTATCATTTTCTATGCTATACAAAATTAAACTTGTACAAAAATCTATTCTTGCTTTAATTTATGGAAATTGTGCAAAATACGCGCAGAATATTAGCAAAGTATCAGCTGAGCATCTGCAACAGTGTTGCAGGCGTGAAGAAAGGCCGCAGTATTGCCGCATTTATTGAGTGCCTCGAACATACCCGTCATTTCAAGGGAAACAGGATTGTATTTTGTTCTAATCATCAAGCCATTTAAGATATTTCATAATAAACTTCTTAAAAGATATTTCTTAATGAATCTTAAAGATATTAAAAGCAGATTTATTTCATTCTTTTTTTTATCACTGAAAATTTGTCTGCTTCGTATTTTCTCAATAAATTTTATACACAACTAAAAAAAAAACGAACGTTCGTTTTAAGTGTTTATTAAAAATTAGCGATTAACGGGAACGTCTGTTTCTGCAAAAAATTGTTTATGCAAAGCTCGACTATCAGCATCAACATCGTCAAGTGATTTGTTTTGTTGTTGTGCATGCGTCATCGGTTCGGTTTGCGTTGTTGGTGTACTACATGTTTTCGTTTTTGCGTTATTGTGGAGAAATGAAAACACTAAGAAATAAGAAAACAAAATAGGGAAATCTGTCTGGAAGAAAAATTTAGATAATTAAATGCCGGGCGTGAACAAAGTTCCTGAATTTTTAATTCAAACGCTCATTTTGAAAAAGTGATTACAAACGAACGTTCGCGGTTTTTTTTTTTTTTGTGTGAAAAAATCTAAATAATCCAATTGGAATTTTATTGCCTTTAATGGTTTTTTAAACAACATCTTTGGATTTCAGTGGTCACTTAAATCATTCATTTTAAAATCTTTCTAAAGCTTTCAACAGTTCAAAAGTAAATAAATCAAAGTATTATTTTATTAGATTTAGTTAAAAAAAAATTATAGTATTGTCAACTAATGTGAAAACGTGAAATTGTTATATATAAGTATTTTTGTTTTAAATCTCATATTTATTACAGAAAAATATATACGGCCATTCCAAGCCTACTGCAAGTTTTTTTTTTCCAAAAATTTATCACATTCTGTTAAATTTACTTGAAATTTTGTCTATAGGTGCCTTTCTACTTAAAAGAATACAAGTTATTTGTTTTTTTTAACGCCATTTTTGAAAAAAATTATGGAGATACCAATTTTTTATTAAAGTAAAAATCTTAAAAATGAAATCATATCACCGTCATATGTTCCCTTCATTTTGTAAATTAAGTATCTATTATAAGAAAGCTATTGAAAAGCGATTTAGAAAAATATATAATATTTTTGGAATTTTTATGCTACAGTTGCCAACTTTTTGAAATAACTTTAATATGGTTAAATCTCAAAAAGTGAATTTTCGTTTTTTTTTTTGGTAATTTTAAAAACAAAATAAACTTTTCACCAACAAAAAACTACATACTTTTGAACCTTAAGTCGAAAATGGATTGTGGAGAAAAAATAATTTCACGCGGAAATACAAGTGATTCAAAATCTTGAAGATCGAATGGCGTTACCGATGAAAACCAGTAACACGATAGAACAAGAATAAAATTTGTGTAGAGAAAAATTGAAAGCATTGACATTGTTTAACTAATGGACAATGAAATAACTCAACGAGCACAAAATATTGTTGATCAACCGAGGAATAAATGAATAAAGTTGTTGAAGAATTTTTTGTGGCAAGCTCGATCACTGGATCTTAAAATCCAGTTTTAACAGACATAGCTATTTTAATTTTATAGAAGAATTAAAAAATATATGACTTGAATAATGTTGAAGAGCTCCAATCGAAGACAGTATGTTTCTTCTTTGGTAAATTTTGGATGAGTTTGGATGGTTGAATCGATAAGGTTTACCTTAATTCGTGCCACAAAATTTAAAGATTGATCGTAAGTTAAACTAATTTTTCAAAATCGAACATGTAAATAAGTGAATTAATTTTATGCGATTTATTTTTGGTAAAAACTTTAAAATTATGAGATCAATATTCGAAACTTCATAAGTTAAACATGAGATATGATTTTTTCAGATGAAAACTTTGTCTACTTAAACGTCTTAATTAACCAATTCAATTAAACAATTTAAAGTTTTTCAAAGCGTTTCTACATATTTCTACGAATTTGTAAATCTTGAAACGGAAAATTGCAAGCATTTATTTTATATTTACTATTCGTGCCCATTCTGTGCCCTTTTTAGAAAATTTATTTTCTTTTTCACAGTCACTATAGAACACTGTTAACCCTGAAAGCTTTCCACTGTTGCTAACATCAATCATATTAAATCTCTTTATTACACTCTTTCTTCAATTTATTAATGCTATAAATTGTAAGTCTATGTTTTTTGGTTATATATATGTATTTTTTTTTTCTTTTTATACAACTTAACAAATACCATTTAACTTTCTTAAGTATCTCCGGTATTAAGTTAACCGCTAGAAAACCTTTTACTGACCTTCGATTAGCTAAGCTCTTAAATCCTTCAAGCAGCTTGAAAACGTTGCAAACGTCTTTAGCATGGTTTCGCAATAAGACATAATAAATTCTTTTTTAAAAAGAAAAAAAAAAAATAAAACAGAAAAAGAAAAATAAAAGAAAATCCAAATAAAGTAGAGAAAACAAGAAATACAAAAATAAACAAGAAATACAATCTTTTACAACTACTTAAGAATTCCTCAGACATGCATTGAACCCGAAATTGTTTCAATATTTATTCAATGAACAACCTATATCAAATTTCTAAACCACTGAATGTGGCACGATTATGATGATTATGATGATGAAAATCCTTTTGGCCTGGCTGTGCTATGCTGGCTTGACCTGGACAGGCTAAATTTTAAGGCTAAGCCAAATGAATGCCGAAAACGAAATGACATAAAGTAACTTAAAGCCGTGCACATAGTTAAAAAAAAAAACACAAAAACAAAAAACAACCTAAGCGAAATCAAGATATTTTCAGCTGAATCGAAAGCAGTGAAAATTTATGCGTAAAATGAAGAAATTGCTTGTTTACCATTTTGTGGGCACTTTCGACAAAAGGTGATCCCTTTTTTTTCACTCCGAGTCTAAACGTCTTGACTCTCAAGGGGCAGATTTTGGTCATGATAAATATTTATGTCTTCTGCTGGCGAAAAAGGTAAACAAAAGACGTAACAGAATGAGGTGCAGAAGACAAATAAACAATGTTTAGAAAGGCAAAACAATATGAGGCATATAAAGAGCGCGCGTTCAAAAATGAAGCGAGGTTAGAGTGTGTGCAGAGTGTCAAAAGAAGGCCAAAATCAAAGGCGTTAGCTTAAGTTTTTTGAAAAAGGTTTGAGTTCAATGTAAAACACTTTGTAGCTGCTTATGTTATGCATTCATGACCCGCCCTGCATCAAAGTGTCTATCAATAAATAAAGCTGTTTGTTACCTTGAACACTTTAAAGTGACCTCAAAAAACAAAACAAAATACAACAAAATATATATATAAAAAAAAACAACATAAAAAATTATACAAACACTATAACATACAACAGCAGCAGTTACCTGCATGTTAGACACCCACTTAATGGCTGTTTAACCTTCGATGATTGAGTTGTTTTTGTGGCTGCTACTGAAGAGCCTTTTGTTGTGCCTAATACGACATGTTAAGGGAAAACAAAACCAACCAAACGTGAGGCCGGGCACAGTGGGCTATAAAGGCTTAAGCAGACAAAAAATTCTATGTTTAAAGCTTTATTTATTTCAACTCAAAAAGGCAGGAGTTAACTGTGTTGTCGACTCAGAATTAAGACATAAGACCGTACTTACTTATCTTTATGCTTATCATTGTTCTAATCCTTATAATGTTCCTTATTTTAATCCATATCTTTATCCTGGTACCAAAATTTGGCATAATTCTTGTTATAGACTCGTCTCCTAGCTTGTTCTAATACGTTCTAAAACTGATCCTTGTCCTTAGCTAAGCTCTAATTCTTGTTATTATCCTTCTCCAAGTTATTATTTGTATTCCTTTCCTATTCTTGGTTTTATCTGTGCCTTAAATTAATGCCTTTTTGTCCTAAAGCTTGTCAACATCATTGTCTTCATTTGTTCTCATCCTTATCTAAGTTTCTGTTCTCATCTTTGTCGTAATCTTTGCCCTCAACCTAGTCGTCATCTTTGTTAAAAAATTTTTGGTATACCATATTCTTTTCTGTGATCTAATTCTTGTCCACATCTATACCTTTACGCTTGTCCTAATCATTGTCGTGAAATTTGTCCTTAACCACTAATCTAATTTTCCTTATCCTTGTACTAAACCTAGTCGAAAAAGATATCCAAGTTTGTGACCTCATATTTTTCTTTCAATTTTTTCAAGTCTTTGTTCTTTATTTGTCCACATTCTTGTTCTTTACTCTTATCCTATGCTTGTTTTTATTCCACTCCTAATTTTTATAAAACCCATTTCAGCATTTTAGAATTTTTTTTTATACATTTCAAAATCATCGACCTAACCCACATCTTAAAACTTGTCCTTAGCCTTGTCCTCATCCTCATTCTAAAACTTATTCTTGTCCTGATCACTCTTTTAATCTTTGTAAAATTCGTTATCTTACTTTATGACATAGGTCTTATCCTTATCCGTTTCCTTGCATTGTCATTTGTCATTTGTCATTTGTCATTTGTCATTTGTCATTTGTCATTTGTCATTTGTCATTTGTCATTTGTCATTTGTCATTTGTCATTTGTCATTTGTCATTTGTCATTTGTCATTTGTCATTTGTCATTTGTCATTTGTCATTTGTCATTTGTCATTTGTCATTTGTCATTTGTCATTTGTCATTTGTCATTTGTCATTTGTCATTTGTCATTTGTCATTTGTCATTTGTCATTTGTCATTTGTCATTTGTCATTTGTCATTTGTCATTTGTCATTTGTCATTTGTCATTTGTCATTTGTCATTTGTCATTTGTCATTTGTCATTTGTCATTTGTCATTTGTCATTTGTCATTTGTCATTTGTCATTTGTCATTTGTCATTTGTCATTTGTCATTTGTCATTTGTCATTTGTCATTTGTCATTTGTCATTTGTCATTTGTCATTTGTCATTTGTCATTTGTCATTTGTCATTTGTCATTTGTCATTTGTCATTTGTCATTTGTCATTTGTCATTTGTCATTTGTCATTTGTCATTTGTCATTTGTCATTTGTCATTTGTCATTTGTCATTTGTCATTTGTCATTTGTCATTTGTCATTTGTCATTTGTCATTTGTCATTTGTCATTTGTCATTTGTCATTTGTCATTTGTCATTTGTCATTTGTCATTTGTCATTTGTCATTTGTCATTTGTCATTTGTCATTTGTCATTTGTCATTTGTCATTTGTCATTTGTCATTTGTCATTTGTCATTTGTCATTTGTCATTTGTCATTTGTCATTTGTCATTTGTCATTTGTCATTTGTCATTTGTCATTTGTCATTTATCATTTGTCATTTGTCATTTATCATTTGTCATTTGTCATTTGTTATTTGTCATTTGTCATTTGTCATTTGTCATTTGTCATTTGTCATTTGTCATTTGTCATTTGTCATTTGTCATTTGTCATTTATCATTTGTCATTTGTCATTTGTCATTTGTCATTTGTCATTTGTCATTTGTCATTTGTCATTTGTCATTTGTCATTTGTCATTTGTCATTTGTCATTTGTCATTTGTCATTTGTCATTTGTCATTTGTCATTTGTCATTTGTCATTTGTCATTTGTCATTTGTCATTTGTCATTTGTCATTTGTCATTTGTCATTTGTCATTTGTCATTTGTCATTTGTCATTTGTCATATGTCATTTGTCATTTGTCATTTTTCATTTGTCATTTGTCATTTGTCATTTGTCATTTGTCATTTGTCATTTGTCATTTGTCATTTTTCATTTGTCATTTGTCATTTGTCATTTGTCATTTGTCATTTGTCATTTGTCATTTGTCATTTGCCATTTGTCATTTGTCATTTGTCATTTGTCATTTGTCATTTGTCATTTGTCATTTGTCATTTGTCATTTGTCATTTGCCATTTCTAGTTTCTCATTTTCATTCTTCATTTCTTATTTCTTATTTCTCATTTCTCATTTCTCATTTCTCATTTCTCATTTCTCATTTCTCATTTCTCATTTCTCATTTCTCATTTCTCATTTCTCATTTCTCATTTCTCATTTCTCATTTCTCATTTCTCATTTCTCATTTCTCATTTCTCATTTCTCATTTCTCATTTCTCATTTCTCATTTCTCATTTCTCATTGCTCATTGCTCATTTCTCATTTCTCATTTCTCATTTCTCATTTCTCATTTCTCATTTCTCATTTTTCATTTCTCATTTCTCATTGTCATTGCCCTGTCATTTTCTTTTTATTTAAATTTTTCTTCTTTACTTTCTTTGATTGTTGTTTTCTTCTTGGTTTTCGTTTTTTTTACGAACTCTGCCCACTGTTGCACATTCAACAGAATTCAATCTAATAAAGATAAGATTACCCGACTATAAAGGTTAATAGAAAAAGCCTCAAATTAAGGAAGCTCCTGCGAATGAATGTTAACTTGGCTAACAAACAATTTAAGCCATGCTGCTGCAGCATCGCAGGCCGAGTTAGTATATTAAAAATGTTCCGGATGCTACGCATACAAGTGCTACCGCCTTCACTAGCATTCACTGCTGTCGTCCTTGTTGTCATATAAAAGTTAAGAAAGGACATAATAAGGAAACGATTTCCAGCAGAAGCATCAACGGCAAAGGCGCAAATTATTTAAAGCCAGAAACTAGTGCATAAAAAGTAAAAAAAAGTTAAATAAAAAAGAAGCAAAAATCTAAATGAAAGCAAAACTCAAGCAAAGGACACAAGCACAACCAGTCAAGGACTTGGCTGCTTAGTGTTTGCTCGTTTTTGTTTTTTGCTTTTAGGTTTTTTGCTTTTTCAAAAGTGTATCTTGATGTTTATAAAATAAAAACGAAGCAAATTTAATAAAATAAAGAAGAAAAAAATAAAAAAAAAACACGCAGAGAAATTCACAGCCTGTTCAGAAAAGTAGCAAAAAGTTGAGTGAGAACAGCAGTAAAGGACATTTTTTTGCGGAACCGAGCTGAGTGAATATTTAAGGAGATTTTTTTGAATTATTAAGATAAACGTTAAGTAAATACATCTAAAGGAAATAGTTGTTTTTTTTTGTTTTTTTTTTGTGTTTTTTTTTGTATGCTTATTTTTGTTCTCTTAAAAAGGCAACTGAAAAGAAAAGATGAAGTCATAAAACTGAAGAACCTTAAAGATTCGAAGCAGTGAGATAAAAAAATTTTATGCATAGCCGGATTGCGTAAACGTCGAGCATTATGTTAGTTAAATTGAATGTTTTTGCCTTTACAGTTAGGTCGGATTATGCGTTGGTTTTCAATTATGGTGTTGTTGTCAAGAATAAAGACCAGTGTTGGAAACAGGTTTTGTGGCAAAAAGGCGCTTAGCTTAGCGTTAAGTGTAGATATTTTTAACTTTTATGTTATATTTACAGTAATCGTTAAATTCAAAGTTGTGATCATAATAAACGGTCGGTTGTTCCTGCTGCTTGCTTTTTTTAGCGATTTTATGCATTGTTGGATCACTTGGAAACTACTTTTTTGAAAACATTATGAAATGTTAAATTAGATGCATAAGTAAAGATATAAAGTTATTATGTTATAGAAAATCTATGTAAAT
The DNA here is from genome assembly GCA_958299015.1 of Tetanocera ferruginea. Classification (NCBI taxonomy): domain Eukaryota; kingdom Metazoa; phylum Arthropoda; class Insecta; order Diptera; family Sciomyzidae; genus Tetanocera; species Tetanocera ferruginea. The sequence goes on from OY282641.1 coordinate 17,032,157, forward strand.
GAAATATTAAATTTAGTTCACATGTGTATTAAAGGGATAAAAAAATGTCTATTCGAAATAAATATTTTAAGCATTGAACATTTTCGGTTTCATATATTAAGGTTTTTGAATTTCTTCCATAAAGACATAAGTTGTTACTTAAGATCTGCCAGAGTATAGAGAACTAGTAAACCTATTGCCCGAATTCGAGCAATTCAATCAAAAGTCGACGTTAGACTGGTCGATGTGGCCGAGCTACTTTTTGTACTCATTTAAACATACAATAGCATGGTTTGTTGGTTAGTCGATGGACTCTAATGTGATAGCTACAGAAGTTCAGATTCGATTCTTGTATTGCAGATGGCGACGATTTTGGTGTATGACCCGTCTGATTTTTTGTGCATGGCGTTATCGTAATGTAACCATTTTTCATCCCCTGTCACAATACCAGGCAATAATCTCTTTCTTTTAAGCCGTTGAAGCAGCTTTTCACAAGTTCAAACACAGCGTTCGACGTCTTTGGGGTTCAATTCATACAGCACCCATCCAGGCTTTGATATGTCTTGTTGAGTCCCTTACAATGCTTTTATTCAATGCAAGTTCTTATTGCATTTGGTACGAGTCTTCATCCAATATAACCTCCAATTCGGCTTCATCTAAACTTTTCCGGCCGTCATCGGTATTAAAATCACCATTTATAAAACGTCTATACCAAACTAACATGTGGAAATCGATGAAAAATGTACCCCGCAAACCTTTGCACGAATGCACTCGTTTTTTCTACAACAGTAGAACCAACCGTACAGAGTTCAGAGCGTAACAGAACACAGTTAGTCAAGCAGAGTTTATCCAATTCATTTAATGACAACAAACGAATACTGCAGCGCAGTCGTCAGCTTCAAACATAAACATGCTCGCTGTTTGCTTTTACAGAACACGATGTTGTTCGTTTTATAAAAACCGAACACTTTGCTAACAGCGAAAAATGCATCAATCACACCTAAGGCCGCGTTCATAGTGGAAGCTGAAGCTGGCTAAGCTTTTTCAAGCGATATCATGACGCTTTTTCTTGCTGTTGCTGTTCATAGTGCGCGCTTTTTTTCGCGCTTTTAGATACTTTTTCTTGCTGTTGCTGTTCATAGTGCGAGCTTTTTTCGCGCTTTTAGATACTTTTTCTTGCTGTTGCTGTTCATAGTGCGCGCTTTTTGCATGCGCTTGGTTTATGTTTTGTTTTAATTATTTGTTGTTATTTGGAAAGTTAAGGCATATTTTGAAGTTCTTCACAAAAATATTCAAAGAATAGATAAATAACAACGAAGATAACGGCGAAATAGCTCAAAAGCAACAAGTGCAGAAAAAAGTTGAAAACTTATCCTCCACAAAGCAACAAATAAAATATTTTGTCTATATTCTACGCACAAAATAAAGATCAATAACATAAGATCATAACAACAAAAAATGCATTCAAAGGAAATTGAAAACGTGCAACTCACACACATACCAAGAAATGAAACAAGAATGAAGTAAGCATCTGAAGAAGAAAAAGCGTCGAAAATTAGCGATGCCCACAAAAAATTACCAACAACAAAACGAATCTAAACAACAACACGCATTGAAACAAAGTCGAAATAGCGCACGATTTCATATTTTGCGCATCACATATGCTGAATTTACTAACAACAAAAGGACATACAAACCACGACATGCAATGCTGGCAGCGCCTGCGATCATGTTGACATTGTTAAATAGACAAAAACAACAACACGTATCAACCGATAATGCGAAAATAAAACAATAAAATGAAATGAAACAAAAAATCATAACTGTGTACACAAACGAGATGGAAGAAAAAGTGCCAAAAAGTATGTTAAAATAAGCTGAAACCCAAAGCATAAGCACGACATGAAACAAAAAATCAACACCGTGTGCCAAAGTGAGATAGAAGAAAAAAGTATCAAAAAGCCTCAAAATTGGCGTAACCTTGAATTTAAGCTTGCACTATGAACACTTTGCGCTTTTTCCATATGATTGTACACAAAGCATTTTCAGCAGCTGTAAAAAGTTTCAGCTTCAGCTTCCACTATGAACGCGGCCTAACACAGCAGAAGCTTGCTTGCTTTTTGCATTCCCTTTTGTGCGGCATTTGTTTATTTATATATGTATATATTAAGCGCAGTTTATGTCTGCATTATTGCTGTTTTTTTTTTTAATTGTTTTCTTAGCAACGCCTAATGCCTAAAAACTAAAGAACACGGCACACAGTGCTTTGTCCCCATATAGTGAATCGGCAAAATTAGAGAAGTTATCGCAGAAAAATGAAATTTAGTGTGCTGGTTCAAAATATGTTAATTAAGAAAAATTCGAAGTTTGGGAAAAATCGGTGCAAGGACATGACTACCTCCCATACACCTTTAAATTTAAAAGTTTAATTTTGGCTATAATTGTATATAGAATAAATCGAAAGTTGTTAACTATCTGTTAAAATATGTCTTTTAGCTAAGTGGTTAATTTTGTTTCATTCGGTGCAAGGACATGACTACCTCCAATATATAATTTTTCTCAAAAAGTAAATTGTAACTACATTAGTGATCAGAATGTACTGAAAACTTATAAAAACTTATAAAACTATATTTTTGGGCTCTCTGGGAAATTTCGCTTCATTCGATACATGGACATGCCATCTCCCATATATCATTTTTATCAAAAACTAAATTTTAGCTACATTTGTGATCAGAATGCACTGAAAACTTAAAACAACTTATAAAACTATATTTTTGGGCTCTCTAAGAATTTTCGATTCATTCGATACAAGAACATGACCATGTCCCATATATCCTTTTTACCAACAACTAAATTTTAGCTTCATTTGTGATCAGAATGCAAATAATTTAATATTCTCTTTAAAAAGGGTCATAAATATATTAGTTTCTAAATTTTCTCAACTAAATATTTTAGTTTTAAAGTAAACTTTTTACTTAGATTAAAAAGAATATCAATATACAACTTACATTGTCTGGGTCGAAAAATTTCCAATTCAACCACTTAGAATACTTTTTATCGAAGAATTGTCTATTGGATCTACTCTCGCTACAACACTTCTTTTTCAAGACTTGAATCCCCAATTTTGCCTTTTATAAATTTATATACTTCTGGGCTTTTATTTCTTGAAGACACTGATAACCAAAAATCAACTATATCGGAATTAATAATACAATTTGTCATTATCGAAAAATATTGCTTCACAAATAGTAAATAAATTTGACAGAATAGTTTTATTATGCATATACATATATAGAGATCAACCAGTGAGATTATTTAACTCACGAGGGCTCACTATTAGATTATAATGATTACTGCAGCACAAGGTTATTTCAATATTGACTAGGTATTCATTTAATGTTTTAGTGGTAATTCCACAATTAATTCAAATATTATTGATACAAAAATGGTGAAAACTTCAAAACAATCGCAAACTATTAGAAAATAATAACGTTAAACTGGAATAAACACGCTCTCATCTCTTGCTCAAATATATAAAAAATAACGGAAAATAGCAAAATGTAAATAACAAGAATTCACGGAGTAAATGAGTTGAAACATAGGAAAACCAATGAAACGAAAAGCAAAAAGGAAAACATGAATCAGCTGTTTACAAACAAATGTTGAGTACTTGATACTTTTTACTGGATGTCGTTCGTTTACTTTTTGTGATATTTTTTTAATGAGAGTAAAATCATTCTTACTCTCCCAGTAAAAGTTACTTTATATTTTTAACTCGAAAAGTTCTTAAACAGACCTACAGTCAATAAAATTGCACAGATTGCAAAAATTGAATTGAACATTGAACGTCGCTGGAGCCCTTTACTTGGAAAAAATTATATAATCATATTTATGGTCTTTGTAAAACTCAAAAATATAGATGTTTTCAAAAAATACAAAATTTCAAATTTCCGGTTAAAAATCTTAAATTTTTTTTTTACTAGTGGTTAGATTTGTTAACAAAGTATATAAATGAAAAATAAAAAATCGCCTACTCTTTATTTATATAATTTTTTAATTTTTTCAAAGTTTACAAAACTTTAGGGTTTCCGCCAAAAAAAATAAATATATTCTTTCAATTTTTGGTAAGTTTTTGTCACTATTTAATAAAAATTATACACTACATCAAAATTTGATTAATTTTTAATAGTAATAAAAACAAAAAAATTGTATAAACTTTTTTTTTTGTTAATTTTGGCAGTACCATAAACTTAAGTCTTTCCAACTTTTTCTGAAACTTAAGAAATATGTCTCAAAAAATTCATATCATTTTTACATTTCCGGGTGAAAAATCTAAAACTTGTTCACATATTCCATTTAAGCTTTTTCAAGTGTACTAAAATCAAAAATAAAAAATTACCTATTCTTCCAAAAAAAAAATTTTCACTCTATCAAACTTTTGCATTTTGGGAATTCCAAACAAAAAATCGCAAAAGTTTTCGATGGCACAAACAACTTTTCTATAAAAAATATGTACAAACAATTATTTTTGGTTTTTTGTACCTATAGTTTTAAACAAAACTGTTAAGTTTCAAAGCAATACAATAAAAAATGAAATAAAAAAAAAAAAATTGTAACACAGTAAAAACAGTTTTTCCATTCAACAGTTTTACCTCAAACGTTTTCTGACTTTAGCGCCCTCTACTGTTAACAAAAAGACGAGATGATAAATTCTATTAACGAATTTATTTAAGGTACTTTGTTAGCTTTACAAAAATGTATATTACTTAAATATTCTAAGCACTTTATTTTATTTTGATTTTGCCTATGGAACAAAGCACTGTGCGGCATAACACTAAGCGTTCTGCTATTGTTTACATAACTTTGCAGTCATTGCATTCTTCTTTGCCGAATCGTGCATAACATTGATTCGGTTTTCGTTTGTTCTTGTTCTGCTCAAGCGACGAGTGCTCTCTGTAGTGTTATGCTTAATTTCATTGATGAGAACACAACATAGCAAAGGCTTGCACCACAAACTTGTGGCTTGAAACGCATTTCAATCGCACTCGTGCAGAGGTTTAGTACCCCGTTAGCGTCTTGCATTCGATCCAGCTTTATATTTTTTTAAATTGCGTTTCGTTGGCAAAAAAGTGACATATTCGAAGCACACAAAATCTATGTTATTTACACTTCATCGAAACGATACAAACTGAAAAATAAAACCTAATGATGAGGCTTCAAAATCCGTAAGCTTTAATTTTGTCCGTAAGCTTTAAGTTTGGCATACTTTTTTTTGCATTTTGATGGGTACCTCACCAATGGCAGCTGTAATGTTGTCTTCCAGGGCTGCAATTGTGATTGGCTCATCTTTGCACATGAAAGACTTCACATAGCCCAATAAAAAAAGTCTAGTGGGGTCAAATTGCATGATCTTGGGGATATTTGTACTGCTCCAAAACGTGAGATTAATTGCTCACCAAATCACCTCTCAATAGGTTCATGGTATCGCGTGCCGTATAACATAAGGCACGTCTTGTTAAAACCAAGTACAATTCTTTCATCTTGGGCAAAAAAAGTCGGTAATCATAGTACGGTACTCCATCAACTGTAGCGTTGAAACGTTGAGATTTCACTTTTAAAAAAAAAAAATTGATCCATTGGCCCACAAACCGCTTACAGAGCAACGAATCACGCGCGAGGCGTCAACAAATTTACACTCAAAAAAAGAAGATCAGCCAGGTATTCTGTTCATTAGGCCGTATCAAAAAACTTAGATCGTATTCTTAGAGGTCTCAAAAGTTGCATAGGCTTGTCAACACCACCAAAAAAAAATTTTATAAAAAATAAAGGACATCTTCCTGCCCCGAAAGGACTAAGTTGTTTTTTGGGAAAAACAATAAAAAATAACGATCTTAAAATGCTTTGATGTTTTTAAGAAAATCCACACATGTCTTAAAGCAAAAGTAATAATGCAGTTTAACTAACAATTTCTTGCCACACACGGTGCTACTCATGATTTTTACAAACAGTATCCTGTATGAAGGATATTTGAAGCGAAAGTTGTACTTGGGATAGCACAAGACTTTTGATTGTAAGCATTGGTTATAAATTTTGGTGGTACTGTTTATAGTATTGATGTATTCCATAAATAACATGAATTAATAATTTGCATAGTTTTTGCATTTGTATTCTCTTGTTTTAGAGAAATGTGTACTAGAACACAATTTTTGAACTTTTTCAAAAAAATGAATATAAGATTTTATGTCAAGTTATTCAGAAGTGGTGTCGAAGATAATCTTCTCAATTTGAGTTTTTTGAAAATTTCTGAACATGATACTGCCTAAAAATATTTATTTAATATATCAGCTTAAGACCACGATTTTTTTTTCTTTTTCGATATTTTAAAAAAAGTTATTTCCTAGCATCAAATTTCTCAATTAGAGTTATGTCCCCTTTATGGTTATAATTTCATAAAAACACATTTTAAAAACAATTGTTTAGTCTTTTGAGACCGACTGAATGGCATAAAATGTATTTTAACGATATTATAACCATAAAGAAGATGTAACTCAAATTGAGAAATTTCATTGAACGAAGTAAAATTTTTTTAAGTATTAAAATATAAAAAAAAATCGTGGTCTAAGCCTGGCATATTATATACATATTTTAAGGTAAGGTCATGTACAGAAATATTTGAAAAATCCAAATTGAGAAAATTATCTTCGACACCACTTCTTATGCCCATGATATAAAATCTAATATTAATTTTTCTCTAAAACAAGAGAATTGATAAGCAAGAACTATGCAAATTATTAATTCATTATATTTAAGAAATACGCCAACACTATATTCAATGCCATCAAAATTTAGACTCAATGGTTACAATCAAAAGTTATGTGCCATCTCGAGTATAACTTTCGCTTCGAATATCCTTCAAACAGGATACTGTGGGTAAAAATCGTGAGCAATTTCGTGTTCTAGAAGATATTGCTAGTTAAACTGCATTTAAATTTTTTCCTTTTGACAAATGTATTTTTTTTTACAAAAATCAAAACATTTTAAGATCGTTATTTTTACTGTTTTTCTCAAAAAACAACTTTTTCCTTGCGGGGCAGGAAGATGTCCTTTTATTTTCATAAAATTTTTTTGGCAGATCTCGACAACCACATGCAACTTTTGAGACCTCTTAGAATGTGAAATTCGAAAAAAAAATGTAATTCGATACGCCCTACTGTTCATTTAGTTTAATTTAGATAACAAAATAACAGAATGTTTTTGCACCATTCTCCATAACAGCCGTCTGAAGCTCATCGACGTTTTCGACAACGGATTCTTCAATTTAAATTTTGTCTCCAATGCGTTTCACAAGTTCTCGACACGACTTAAGTAGGTTATTTCGACTGTGCTTGCCGATCATCCAAAATCCATTTTATGGTTATTTTTATCTGATGTTTGTCTTTATCTTGCATAAATGGGGTATTGTCACATATTGTATTGTCTCACGTCTATCATATGTGCCAACAAAATTAAAGATGTTCGTTAGACCGGATCGAAATTTAGATTCCGCCTGTCGGGGTCTCAAAAGTTAGAGGAACTCATTAAAATGATTTCTGCATACTTTTTTTTCAAATCGGAGAAAAACCGCCGAAGCAATTTTGATTCTCCTGAAGGTCCTTTTTGGTAAAAAAAACATGATTTTTGCCTGTAACTTTTTATTTTACACAGAACGCATACCCACATCTTCTTAAATGTTAAACTTCTTACTCATACTAACATTTTGACATAAAAAAATTGTTAAAATTTTGTTTCATTATAACTCTTATTGACCATCAAAAATTTAACTTTTTGCTATTTTTAAAAAGGCATTTTTTTAAAACCGCTGTAAAAGACACATTTTTTATTGGATTTACGTGGAATCGTTATTGTTGGAAAGGTATTAAGTTTTTCTTTCTTTTTGTGTATCGCTTTAATCAAAGCTGTGTGCGAAAACTGACGGAATGTGAGAAATCGACTTTGGAAATCTGATAAAATGAAGCATTTCTTATTCATACAAACAATAAATTTAATTTGTTCACTGCTTTATCGTCCAGTTTTCGATAACTTTTTTTTTTTAATCACATAGCTTTGATGAAAACGATACACAGAACGAAAGAAGAACTTAATACCTTTCCAACAATAACAATTCCACGTATATCTAATAAAAAATTGTGTCTTTTACAGCGGTTTTAAAAAATGCCTTTTTAAAAATAGCAAAAAATTATATTTTTGATGGTTAATAAGAGTTATAATGAAACAAAATTTTAACAATTTTTTTATGTCAAAATGTTAGTATGAGTAAGAAATTTAACATTTAAGAAGATTTGGGTATGCGTTCTGTGCAAAATAAAAAGTTATAAGCAAAAAACATGTTTTTTTTATTAAAAAGGACCTTCAGGAGAATCAAAATTGCTTCGGCGGTTTTTCTCCGATTTGAAAAAAAAGTATGCAGAAATCATTTTAATGAGTTCCTCTAACTTCTGAGACCCCGACCGGTTGAAATTTTTTGTATCCATATAAGAATGATCCGGTCTAATGTTCGTGGGTTCGAAACCTGACAGAACAAACAAAAAAATTTTAAATATTTTTATGGAAATCATTCTACAAAAAATAATTCTTAATACCTTTTAACAACCCTGCAAGCATTTTATGAGGCTCTCCAAAAAGAGTAATCTCTTAAAAGACTGTTTTTTATGAATGTTTAATGATGAGTCATTAAAAGGACTCATGAAAAAGTCTTAATTATGACTTTTAAATGATTGCTCAGAAATAAGACTCATAAAAGAGTCTTACTGTATCTGATTTATGAGTACTCATAAAAGAAACTCATAAAAGAGTACTAAATATGATGGTGATATGATTGTTCATAAAAAAGACTCATAAAAGAATCATAAATTGATTGATATAGCGTAATCATAGAGAAGACTCATAACAGAGTCTTTTATACGAGTGTTTTATGAGAGAATAGATTCGGAAATTGCATTGGAAATAAATAGTAACTTTATCGTGCATATTTTTTTATTCATTGTATAAAACTTTGTTACTCTCCATTACGGACACATGCTTTCCTGGCATGTCACTTTTGGGAGAATTTTTGTTAGTGGCGATATACATGCATTAAAATTGCAAAAAAACTTCAAATATGAGTCTTTAAAGAGCACTTAATAAGAGTCTTAAATATAAGTCTGAAAACCATCATTACTATGAGTCCAAACAGACTCCTAAAAAAGTCAATATTATGAATCAAATTTTGGACCCCACAATACACGAAAATGTACTCATAAAATAGGCTTTTTTGATCGCATTATGACGATAAACCTCATTTTATTAATGTATGTAAACCAAAGACTCTTATTAATGTATGTTAAATACATTATTACACATTATTTTGAGTCCAAAATGACTCTAATTTATGAACCTTTTATCAGCGCACATTATAATGTCAGTAAAAAACAGAAAAAAACAGATTTATGAACCTTTTTTGAGTGCACATAATAATGACTCAAAAAAACACTCTTATTTATGAACCTTTTATGAGTGCACATAATAATGACTCAAAAACACACTCTTATTTATGAACCTTTTATGAGCGCACTTAATAATGAGTCCGAATATACTCTTATTTGTGTATTTTTGATGAGCGCCAATGATGAGTCCAAAATGACTCTCATTTATGAACCTTTTATCAGCGCACATTATAATGACAGAAAAAAACAGATTTATGAACCTTTTATGAGTGCACATAATAATGACTCGAAAAACACTCTTATTTATGAACCTTTTATGAGCGCACTTAGTAATGAGTCCGAAAAGACTCTTATTTATGAACGTTTTATGAGCCCACGCTATTATGAGTCCGAAAAGGCTCTTGTTTATTATGACTCCATTAAGACTCTTATTTATGAACGTTTTCTGAACGCACGTTATAATAAATCTGAAAGGGCTCTAATTTATGAACCTTTTATGAACGCACATTATTATGAGTCCAAAATGACTCTTTCATATGAACCTTTTATGAGCGCAGATAATAATGACTCAGAAAAAACTCTTATTTATGAACCTTGTATGAGCGCACATACTAATGACACAGAAAAAGCTCATAATTATGACGGTTTTTTCAAAATTATGCAAGAGATCGAAACTTACGAAGAGAGACAATTTATATGTTATGGTTTAAGGATTTTAAATAAACACATAAAAGTGTAAAACGAAAAAGGTTATATTTTTAGTTAGGGTTAAAGGTTAGTTTAGTTCAGGTTATATAAAAGACTTTGAAGTATGACTCTTATAAGACTTCGAAAACATTCATAATTCTCAATCTTAAAATACACATATTATGAACTCTTATAAGAGTCATATTTCGGAATCATCAGATCTGGGTGCCCTTCCAAGAAGGGAAACACGCTCGTATATATAAGACTCTTTTATGAACTCATAAATTTGAGACTCTCTTAAAAGCCTCTTAAAGGACTCATAATATTTGATTTTATTATTATTATGAGTCATTAAAGCATCATAATTTTTGTTTTTTAAAAGTCATAAAAGACACTTAAATATGACTATTATAAGATTCCGAAAATATTCATAATTCTGACTCTTGAAACACACATATTTTGGACTCTTATAAGAGAAGTATTTCAGACTCAGATCTGTGTTCCGTTCCAGAAAGGGAAACACGAAACAAAAGTCTTATTTAAGACTTTTATGAGCTCATTGCGAACGCTCAGACTCAAAAATATAAGTCTAAAAAGAGTTATAAAAGACTCATTATGTTTGCTGTGAAAATTAAATTCATTTAGATTTAGATTTAGATTTAGATTTATTTCAGGTTTATATTAGCATACAAGAATTGCTCTTTTAAATGCAACGAATTAGAATATTCTAAGTAAGAATTATATATAGAAATTTAAGAATTAAAACATAAAAAATTAAGAATAAAAAGTTATAAAATAAAAAATAAATATTACAAATTACAGATTTCAAATTTCAAACTGGGATAACAACCTCTTAAACAGCTATAACAATAGAGGATAAAATAATTAATAGGATAATAATAATTTTAACTTAAATGTAATGAAAACGTTCATAGAAAAAATAGAAAAAGTAAAGTGTAGTATTTGTTATAAGTAATTAAAGTAAGAGAATCAGAAAGAAAGTTTTAAGAGAAATATTCAAGAATCAAGTGCTTAAAGTTTGTTGTGTTGTTTACGCGTTTTAAGTTATTTGGTAGGGAATTCCAAAGCCTGATTGCGTTTATGAAAAAGAGACGACTAGATTCATTATATCTGAACTGAGGGACAATAAAGAACACCTTTCTGGTGGATCTGCAGAATTGGAGTTTTTCAAACAGATAGTTAGGGCTTTTCGAATTGATAAGTCTGTGCATAAAAATACAGTTTCTTGCATTGAGAAAACTTATGATATTGCAGCCAAGGATACGATTACTAAATGCTGATATATGGTCGAACCTACGGATATCATAAACAAATCGAGCTGCATTGTTAAACGCCACTAATAGTTTATGTGCTGACCTTGAGTCTAGTTTGCTATATACAACTTCGGAATATGTTAATATTGGCACAATTAATTGTATGACCAGTTTTCGCCTTGTTTCAGTGGGAACCAACGAAGCAGTTTTCCTAAGATTTCTTAAGGAATAATAAACTTTGCTAACCACACTGTTGATATGGTCTACACACGTGAGAGAGGAGTTCATGACAAATCCTAGATTAACTACTTTTTCAACAAAATCAAGTCTGGTTCCACTTAGGATAATAGGGGACAGATCATCAATTGTGCAACTTGATTTCACTACGGGTAGGACATACGACTTTTGAGGATTTAGCCTGAGCTTATTTTCTTTAGCCCATCTACTGATTTCAGTCAGGTCTTCATTAACCCTGACACAAAGATCCTCTATAAGACATGTGGGTCGGGAAAGATAGAGTTGGAGGTCATCTGCATACGCGTGCATTGTGACATTGTTGCATAAAGAAAAAATGTCATTAAGAAACATAGTGAACAGAAGTGGCCCAAGTACTGAGCCTTGAGGTACCCCACTAACAATAGATTGGAAACCCGAATATCTATCTCCCACCTTAACCCTTTGCGTCCTTCCGTCTAAATAACTTTTAAGGAGTTGAACAGCAGTGGGTGAGAAGCTAAAGCAAGTTTCTAGCTTTTTACATAACAAAGGGTGACTTACACTGTCAAAGGCTTTTGAGAAATCTAAGAGGCACACTAAGGTGATATGACCCTTATCAAAATATGTTCTGATATCATCCAATATTTTAACAACAGCAGTGGAACAGCTATGCCCAGGGCGAAATCCCGACTGGAGGGGAGACAAAAGGTTGTTAGCATTAAGATGGTTAGAAATCTGCTCTGCCATAAGAGATTCGAGCACTTTTGAGAGTGACGAAAGAAGACTGATAGGTCGAAAATCGCTAGGTACAGCCGCAGTTGGCTTTTTACCAATAGGAATTATTGTAGCTGTTTTCCAGATTGAAGGAAAGCTAGAGCTTGTGAGGCAGAAATTAAATATATGGACGAGGGGGCTAATGACATAAGGTAAAATAAGCTTGACAAACTTAATATCAATCCCATCTTCGCCAATGGCATTCGATTTTATCTTCAAGATACATCTCACAATGTCTGACTCATTTACCGCAGTAAACTGAAATTTCTGAGGCAAATTGGGGTTGAATATATTAATGAACGAGTTAGAGTTAGAAGTTTCTATTGAGGGACTAGATACGAAGTATGCATTTAGAACGTCAGGATCTAGTTGACAACCTTCATCTTTAGTGTTACCTATTCCAATTTGCTTTAAGTTATTCCACAGTTTCTTAGACGGCAGTGATGGACTTAGCTTCGAGGCAAAGAAATTTTTTTTTGACAGTTTGACTGCAGATGTAGCTTCGTTTCTAGCCCTTCTATATGATTCCCAATTAAGCGCGGTTGGATTTCGTTTCCATCTAGTATAAGCCTTATGACGTTTTTTCAATGCTTGCTTTATAGAATTCGTGAACCATGGACAAGAACTGTTTGTAATCCGAGATGAACGAGAAGGAACATGAATGTCGTACATATTAGATATTTTGCTCAAAAAAAAGTTTAATTTATCATCAACTGTATTAAAGAACCAGCATTCCATCCAGTTGATATTAGAAACATCAGCAAAAAGAGCGTTGAAATTAATGGATTTGTAGTCACGGTAGGAAAATGTTCTACTCACATTAGCAGGCCTGAGATGAATATTGAGCGTACAAAAGATAAGATCATGGTCAGAAAAAAACGAGATCTGATCAAAAAGCAAAACCGTCGAGATATCAGACACCGCAAAGAAGTCGAGGAGACTAGGAGTTACATTATTTCCAAAGCGAGTTGGCTCCTCACAGTTGACAATATACAGACCGACTTCAGACAGATCATCACGAAGTTTGTTGGATAAGCTATCAGTGCAGAGCAAATTAATATTAAAATCACCACATACTATCAAATGGTCATAGTCAATTAAACAATTGGATATGGAAGAAAATAACGGGTCAAGGCTAGAGCTGCGACTATGATTATAAACACAAGAGAGAAAGACTTTAACTCCGATAATCACCAAATGCTTTTAAAGCACGATTGCGGTCAAACGGAGAGAAGAATTTAACTATTATGATTGAGTTGGGGTTGCGTTCGTTCGGCTTGATACGAAAAATATCTTTAATCTGCGGTGGCTGGAACTCAATGAAGTGGCAGATTCGATTAAACATACTCTTCAGATTTTCATCTCTTGTGTACGGCACACCAAACACAACAGCATCCGATACAATATCAGCGTTGCTGGAGTTGAGGTTGATTAGGTGTTTAGTCTTGAGTTTTTCCAATTCGTCGCAGCGAGAAGTTAAAGCAAGCAGTTGACTATCAAGCAAAGCAATTTTATTATCACACTCACTTATAACAGATTTGAGTGCATTTACTTCCGTCTCAATTTTAAGAGTAACTTTCTCTTCGATGCTAGCAATTTCTGCAGCGAGTCGGTTGGAGGAATTATTAAACTGCTCAAAGAGGCGATCTTCTAAATTCTTAATCTCAGTCTTTAAGTTGTTGCTCAGGCGCAGTGTTGCCAATCTAGCCTTTTTGAGGCTAGATCTAGCCTTTTTTTTTGTTGTCTAGCCTCGAAAATTACCATCTAGCCTCTAGCCTTTTTTTTAGCCTTTTTTTGTTTTTTTCTAGCCTTTTCTAGCCTTTTTTAATATATTGCTTAAAGATGCATTACTACATCCAATTTTTCTGAAGTTGCAATTTTGAAAGTGTAAATCTTCTATTGCTCTTTTTATTCTTTTAAAGTGGTTAAACCCAAATATTTTCTGTTATAGAGAAAGAAAACTCCAGTTACTCTACAGAAGAAATAACTATAATTGAAATATAATGGCAAAAAATTGTAAATCACAAGTAGAATAGGAATCTAGCTGGGCAGAAGCTAGAGATTCATTGAATGAAGATCCGTTCCAAGAGCTATCAGATTTGATTTTTAGTTTTATTATTTTAGCATTAAGCAACGCTGAAAGGTAGAAAGAATTCTTAGTACAACGAAATTTCAAAAAAAAAAACTAGAAAAGAAACCGTATTCAACTGTTCTTAAAAGAAAACGAGTAAAGAAAGTCTAGTCCGACTATGAAATACCCTAGACCTCCTATTATATTTAAATAAACTATATATTAAAATACTAAAACAAATAGAAGTAACTTCCTATTTTTGTTTAAAATTCCTGTATTTATAGAACTATATAGGTTTTACTAATGAAGGTTGTATGGGAGGAAAGCGCGTTCGTAGGTGGATTACGCCTTTTTTTGTGAGCACACCTTAGTTTTATATACTATGATCTCATACCAAGTTTTATCTCTGTAGGCCAAATATAAACGTTTCTATTGTGTTTTCCATATTGTGGGTTTCATGGGAGATGAGCATGTTTATGGGCGGATGTCGCTCAGTTTGTGAACACATCTTAGTTTTGATACAACAATCTCAATACCAAGTTTTATATTTTTGGCTCATATAAACCTCTTTATAGCGTTTTTACTATAGTGGGTTGTATGGGAGGTGGGCGTGTTTAAGGGCGAATGACGACTATTTTACATCTAAGTACACATCTAAGTTTTAATATAAAATACATATCTGATAAGTTTAATCCCTGTAGTTCAAATAAAAGGGTCTTTATAATAGTGTTTTCAATGTTGGAGTTGTATGGGAGGTGGGCATGTTCATGGGTAGAGCACGCCAATTTTTTGTGTACGTCTACGTTTTGATACAAAATAAATACATTTAAATTTTATTTCGGTAGCTTAATTACAACCATCTATACAGCGATTTTTATTGTTAGTTGTATGGGAAGTAAGCGTGTCCGTGGGCGGATTCTAAAAATATTCAATAGTGTAGATGCTTGGGTTCATGTGAACATGTGTACCAATCTCATCTCCTTCTTAACCTATATTAACATATAACACATAGACAGACGGACGGACGGACGGACGGACATGGTTAGCTCGACTCAAGAGGTGACACTGATCAGGAATATATACTTTTCTATACCGGACTCGCTTATTTCTATGCGTTACAAACGTTTGCACAAAGTCAATATACCCTGACCTTACATGTTTAGGGTATAATAGCGTTAACAAATCTAGCCTTTTTTTAGCTTTTTTTTTAAAGCCATCTAGCCTTTTCTAGCCATTTTTTAAAGGCCATCTAGCTTCTTTTCTCAAAACTTTCTGGCAACACTGCTCAGGCGCTGTTCCATTTCCTGAAGCTGAGAGCGTAGCGACATAGATATTAGAGCACTCTCTGTCTTAGGCGTACCATCATTTTTGTTGCTCATTCGAATGATATTTTGTTGTAGTTGTTGACGCGTCAATCTAGGAGTCGGTTACATAAGTTTGTATAGATGAACACTCACCACAAGCGAGGAGACAAGGCAGAACTAGATCAGAGCAGAGCACGTAGAGGCAGGTTGTAGGCCACAGCAGACGGGCAGAGTCACAGGGCACACGAATCAAGAAAGAGAAGCGCAGCGAAGCATCCAAGAACAAAACACTTTCTCGGCTAAGAAAGCAGAGCGACAAACGAACAGTTAATCCAGACAAAACAAAACAAAGAACAACACAAAAACCAAACCAAAAAAACATCAATACTGCCGAACTTAGTCAGTTTGAGCGTGGGAGCAAGCTCGTCGGTATTAAAGCGAGACCGGTTAATGTTATATGTTCGGACTCGTCTATATCGCGTTATAATGTTGTTATTAGAGTTGTTATTATTATTTGAGTTCTTTGTTTTATTAACTCGAGTGATTCTTTTATGTTTAAATTCACAAAGTATTTTTATTAAATTTGTAATTCCGATAATATTAAAAAATTTGTTATTTTAGCATATTTTGTATTGATTTGTAACTTCAGTTCAATTCAATTCATTTAAGTTAAATAAACTGTTTGAAAACACAATAATTGAACGTTTATTTCGGAGCTCACAAAAGTACGTGTTATCAGGCTGCGCGACAATTCTTTGTTTTTTTACTTAAAAAATTTTGTGTATTTCGTGTGTATCGTAGAAAAAGATACATATATTTTACAAATGATATTGTTTCATTTAAACATGTTCTTTATTTCCCAGTGGAAGTATGTTAGTATGAATACAGAGGACGTGGGTTCGAATCCTGACTGCGTAAGTATCAAAACTGTTTAATTAAAGAATTTAAATTTTAATCTTTATTATAACGTATAATAAAGTAGGTTGTTAAAAAAATTAATTCTAAAAAATATGTTAAACACAAAATTTTATTTTAATTTAAAAAACAGTCATTGACGTCTTTGTTACCAAGAAAATCATCTGTGATTTTAAGTAAGATTTTAAGATTTTGAAAAGTTAAAATTCTTACGACCTTATCAGAGAGAAGTTCTTTTTTGGGCACAAATTAACCAGCAAAAGTCTTTGCGGCAAAGTGTGTTTTCTTTTGTTTTATATAGATGTGTGTTTTTCTTGGTTTGCAAACCTACTGTCAGTAACTGTACTAAAACTTGATGTACTTGATGGCACTATAGCCCAATTTTTCTGAAGTTATTAAAACTGACCGCTAGAATGATTGAAAATTCTGCTTTTTTTATACCAAGACTTATAACATCGGTACCTTAAAATTTAAAAAAAAAAATGCAAAGTATTGACTTTCGAAGGATGATTTTAAGTATTGACTTTAGGATGATTGGAATTTCTTATTTTTTTATGCCAAAAACATAGACTTATCTTCGAAACTATGGACAACTATGAAACTATGGACAAAAAGAAGAAGAACACCGGTACCTTAAAATTAAAAAAAAGAAAAAGTATTGACTTTCGATGCAAATGTCTCCGTTGTTTTTTTTTAATTTTTGAACATTATTAAACAAAACAAGAACAATTATTTTTATACCTTAAATTTGACAATACAACTAAATATATTAATTTTAATATTTCTAATTCTTAGTTTTTTAATCACATGTGAAGCAGTGAGTATTTGCTTATGTATTTACATGAAACTTTAAACTAAAATGTTTTGTTTGTGTTTCTTAATAAATATCATAGAAAGGAGTTTAAAAATTAAACAAGCTGTTATATTAAATTTTAGAACTAGGATCAAGGACAAAAAGCAGTAAATGTGCCTGAAATGCACAGCTTCTGTTGTAACCAAGTAAATTTCGATAAACATTTTAAACGCAAAGCTTATTAT